>OX438618.1:3600000-4200000 GCA_949316135.1 Choreutis nemorana
AATGGAAACCTGAATATGACAGACAGACATTTATTATAGGGAGAAAAACCATGTAGAAAATCTTGTAAGATCATTAGTGGCGGCTTAATCCCCTGGTTATGACACATGTGGTCCCAGATTCGAATCCCGGCTCACGATTTGCTCGAGGTCTTGGATGTGTTCTGTCTATTTTAATAAGTATTTATAAATGTGTGTGAACTACCCACACTCCCACACTTTTCATTGATTTCATAACCCTCGACGTTGTCAGGGGAAAAAGATAATTTTCGGTGTAAGTAAGTAGATGATTCGCATTTGTATATCGTCGGCGTCGAGTGAAAACCTCGTATATCTAAAATTAAATTTTACACGAGGAAATCTTTGTTCTCTGTTTGTTTGTATGAGCCAAGTCTTCGATTTCTTTCATTTTCAATTAGCGTCTAATTTTATTCATTTAACTTGGTGCCGTCACCTTTTTGCGAATGTTCAACGTCGGATCAAGAATTTGTGCAAACTGCCCATAATATCTTGTGGGAGTGTAGTCTCTGGCATGACGAACGGTTAATCATGTTGAATTCGATTAAAGTATCTGCGTGTAGTCCTATTTATTACCTAGATCTTGTGAAAACGAAGGGAAACTTCCGTGCCTTTAAAAAGTTTTGTCACCAATATTACTGGTGTAAGATTTAGGTTAGTATCTAATTTATCCCCTGTTAGTTAGTGGCATACCGTGGTGTTTAGACGGTCAGGCGTCTCCTGACTGTCTCCCCTTTAGATTTTTGGGCCTCTGGGCCATTTCAATTGCTGTCTCCGCTTTGCTGGGAGGGAAGTCTGCTTTCTTACTACCTCCTATTTCTTCTGATTAAGTTCGTTGCGGGTCCCAAGACAGCCGGTAGGGTGTCCGGGCACAGCCTGTGCATCACTGCACAGCTGCATTATTCGTTGATTATTCGATCAAAGGACGCCACTGTTGATCCTGATAACCAGGAGTTGCAGTGGTGGGACAGAGTGGCGGGTGTGCCCCGAAAAAAAAATAGCGTCTAATTTTTACTATCTAAATCCAAAACATGCAATACAATCATAGATGCGATACCAGCTTTTTAAGTCTATAAAAGATAATCATATTTGTGTAAATGAAAAGGTAAATTTTCACTCGTCGCCTACGATATATCAAGTCTTTTCAGGAAGAACGTCATATGCGACATTTTGCTTTTATCACAAGAAAGAGTTTGTTCATTGTTTTTTCCCATTAAAATTATTTGTCATAATTAACTATAATACTTTCTTACAGTAATCAAGATATTGTAAATTAAAAGTGAGCTTAGGAGTTATCAAAATAATATGTAGAAAGAATCTAATTAAGACATAACGGTAAAAACAAAGTTTTTTGTCACTTACGATATTTTTCTAGAAAGGGTTCGATATTTGTTACTCTTTCTTAAGCACGCGTTTAAAAGCTTAACCTGTATCTTTGTGGTATTTTAAAACCCACCTAAAAATGCACACATCAAGATGGCATTCGAGTCCATGTATATAGTTGTCCATCGCGAACACAATGTTCGGGTCTTCCTCCAGGAAGTATTTCTCATCTCCAACAAAATGCACGAACCCTAGGAAATAGAATCCTCTCCCTTGACAGAAAGGGCTCGGTCCTTTGCCCATGTTGTAGATATCACTGTACAATTCCGATACGAAGAGGTACACATTCTTGCCGCAGTAATATTCTGTAAGTAACATATTTAAAACTAGCTCAAAAAAGGAAACATCTTAGTTAGGCGTTGCGCTAACGCAGCCTATGTCCTTCCTTAGAATGCGATTTATGCCTTTGCTTAATTTAACGAAATCTATTTAGCGTTTTTGGTGTCAAAAACAAAAAAATGATGAGTTTTATTATAACAAATAAAATACCTAGGCGCTGCGCAAACAAGACACATCTTGTGTCGGACACCAGTTTGTGTATGATGTGTTTGTTTGTGTCTTGTGGCTGATGCCACTGTAATATTTTCACAAATCAGATACCAAACGAGACACCAAAAATTGCCGCGGCGACTGTGCCCGGTTACCGCCACTGGACACCGCAACTACAGTTTCCTATAGTTGGTCTGCCGTGTCAGCAACAAAAAGGGGCTGGTGTCTGACACAAGACACACGTTTACGCAGCGCGTATTTATTTGCTAAAGTATCTAAAGTAACTCATCTGTTTTTAAATTGTTTATGACTCCTAAACCGCAAAACAGATTTGGATAAAATTTTGCAAGAACATAAATTGCGTTCTAAGAAAGAACGTGAGATTTAAGACTATTACTTTTTAATATAATATCAGGTCGCAGGCCAAAACTAATAACAATCAATGTACTCAAGTAATTAAAAATACCTTGGCTGAGATAAAACTCTGAAGGCACCGCCCCCCCAGCGTTAGCATTGTACGTGGCAATCCTTTCTGTTTTAATGGCGTTGTGATTATCATACATGGTCAGCATGTTGTCGATCACATCCTCGAGAGCTATCAGTAGAACCTGGAATACTATATTTAGTCAAACCACTGATGTCATTTATAGGTACTATGTCTGCGCGACTGCCGGTAAAGAACGCCACTGTTGATTCTAGTTACCAGGAGTTGCGATGGTTTGACAGAACTCACGAATATTTCTTTAATCACAAAGTGAATTAACATTTTAATTTTAAATCAACCCAGACGTACCTTCAACTCCTTTATGTGTAAGTGAATGAATCTCCCGAGATGATCAGTAGCGATATGGACGTGTTCATTTATTAAATACTGAAATCAAAATACGAAATATATCTAATTATTTATTACATAGAAAATATGAGTGTCATAATTGTTGCGTTACGTTAAACTAAAATATCGTGATTTAGTTTTGAATCCTAAACAAATCTATAACTGAATCACCATTTTAACACCAAACGAGTACTAGTAACAATTGGGATGTTTGTCTCATTGGTTGCTATATTGGTTCATCCCATTTATCACTACTAGCAACCCGTATATTTTTCCTTTTGATTCCAGTGGGAACGACGCAAAAGTGTCGACAACTGGGAATAATATTTTTTTTATCTTTTTTAAACCACTTAGGTTGTCAACAAGTTGGCCGTTTGTATGGCCTACGGACGTTTGCAATGTCAAGGGCGTCTCGCAAGCGTTGCCGATCCTGTAAATACCTTTTAACGCCTTCAAGAAAGCGTTCTCCAAAATAAACCTCATATTGCTATGCCTATGCTCTTTGAATTTTTGATTGTGCAGTATATGATTTGTTATTAATTTAAGTTTAACTTATATATGTTTGGAATTTGTATTTAATTTTATGTTTTTGTTAGGTTTCCAATAATTAAGTTTTTGGGGTTTGCCGTTTAATTATTAATAATAAATAAATATGGTAGCCACTAGATAAAACCATACCAGGGATTTCATTCCACAGCCAAAGCGTTTTCGGAAGAAAGCGAACGGTCTCCAACCAATTCGGTTCTGAGGTGTAAGGATGAATTCACTGATGATTCTTGCTTTGTGTTTGCACTGTAACTTGAAGAATTACCTGGTCTACTGCTCGTTTGATCTTCATCATCTCGATCTGGTAGTGGGCGAGGTAGTCCAGCTTGTCTGTGGGGTCATGGCCGTAGATTTCAAACGCGTCTATTATCATCGCTAGAGTCAAGTTGCCGCCGGGCTCTTGGCAACATGGGTGGTTTTTTATGTTGTACGCGGACTACGAAAGATATAAAAATATAGTACATCACTACATAGTATAAAACGAAGTCGCTCCCCGCTGTCTGTCCCTACGTATGCTTAGGTCTTTAAAACTACGCAACGATTTTTGATGCGGTTTTTTAAATAGATAGAGTGATTCAAGAGGAAAGGTATATATGTGTAATATAGGATACAAACACTGATAGTTTTAGAGTTTTCTAATGTGATGTAAATCAACAAAATTTTTGCGCTTACATTGCAAATGCTGGCTGAACCCTACGAAATAGGTCAAAATAATGTGTTACAGAATTGTACACCTTCAAAACGTCTACAAAAAAGTCCACGATGGCATATGTCTATCTTTTAGGGATAACCCATGTAAAAAAAAAAAAAACATTATTTTTTTACAAAGCAATTTAAGCAATACAACATTAATTCTTATCCACTTATGTACCTTAAATACGTTGTGCATTTAATATAGATCAATATGGCCCTTCACAAAATGTAATTTAAATAAATACTTTTAAATAAATTACGTATTTAAAATGCAGGGACATAGCGGTAGCGGTAACGGCCGCGGGGCAGATTTAAGCGTTGAGTGTTTTTCACATGGTCAATTATATGTCGCTCTTTCAATAGTAACCTCTAAAGAAAACATGTTTGTGTTGTCGAATGAAAAAAAGCTGTGAACGTTGCATATAAAGACATTCTGATATTTAGTTTCAGCATTGCACCCGTTCGTGCCGTGGAGGGTCGCTAGTTTATACAATAAATGCGAAAGTAAATTTATATGTATGTAGTGCGAGGAACGCTGAAACGATGAGGATTAAATTTTGACAGTGAATATAATTTCCTTCCCAGATTTTATCATTAACCTACCTAGTATATTTTTTTTAGTAACACGGTCTGCCTGCTACTTTTTGACGCTTAAACCACTAACAAATTACAAGGAGATAAATGTATTTTAGAGGATGGAAATTAAGAAAAAAAAACTATAAATTCTAGGTGCAAAGAGATAGCAAACAGTTTGAAAACGTATCGTAAACTGTATCGAATAATCAACATTTAGTACTAACTGGTTCACAAGATTCACAAGATAGGAGAATTTATCAAGAAACCTCCGTAATCAATCTTATACATAAAATACAATAATTAACTTTAAATCCTTTATCAAAGATATTTCTACAATATTTCTGAACACCATACTAGTTTTGCTTCGTAGTACTAGACGGATTATACTACGGTTTTCGTAGTAACAGAAATGATAGTTCGTAGTCCGCATCCGTAGTATAAGTTTTACTCACCACAGAAACGAAACATGATATAATTAATATTTTTAACACAGCGTTACCTACGGCCATGTCGACTTTGACTAATAAAACATAAAAAATACCTAAATCGTTAGTTTAAATGTCCGATCAAGTTATAACTTTTATTACTCTATAAAACGTAACTAGCTCTTATCAAAACTTGGTAACTAGTGGTATACTCAGCTTAGCTTATAATTTAATGCTTTTTTAATACTTATCATTTTTATTTTACAGTACTTTAAAAACAAAACTATAAATATATGAGTAGTTTTATTTTATTACTATCTATTATTGCGTTGACTATTTCCTTAAATATTTATGTATCTTTTTATATTTTTATTATATTTCTCAAACCAATTGATGACATTAAAATGCCATTGTAATCAGTTACTTAAAAAATAATTTAATATTCGCAACAACAAAATACTTGTAGTTTAAGAATAGGGTCTCAGTTAGAGAATAACCTCAATTTTCAGCTATCGATTGATCTCCGCGCAGCATCCCTTGCGCGAAAAAGAATCAAACCCTTAACTACGGATTCAAAGGAGCAGTCATCATACAATAAAATCACTGTAAAATGTTACAAATCAACATCAAATAATCATCAAAATAACCAAAATCCAATGAAGAACTAAACATTTATTAAATATACGTTGATTAAACTCAAAAAAGTTGTGAGTGATGAAGATTTCAAAAACATAAAGCAATGGCTGCTCCTAAATTCCAAATCCGACAATAATGTAAGATAAACTTAGTATAGTGCAAACAAGTCTTCCAAATTAGAGTTAATTAGTGTTAAAAAGTTTACTATTAAATCTACATATTTATCGCGTATACTCGTTTAACTAAATGTGTTCTCAAAAATCGATGTCTTCCCGTTACGTCAATTGAGAAAAAGTTTGGAGAGAAAAAGTTTCCAAGGTGTGAAGCAACATGATGAACCTAGGCAGATTGACGAGTAAGCTGCCTCCTTTGAGGAATGTTCTGGATGTGACCATGCAGACTGTACGGCAGCAGATACCTGAGAAACCAGGACCATCGCCGCGACCTCCACAAAATGTCAGGTTTGCTAACCAAGGTGAGGAGATTATATCTATATCAAAATAATAGTATGTGTAGATTACTTTGTAGTATTGTTAATTATTTAATCATAAAAATATTGTTGATAATTTGGTTTGTGACGCTATGCAAAGTGGTCCTTTTGATTATGGTATCCACATTAAAGTAATTTCAGTCAATTAAAATTATTTGTGGTTTCTGTCTTTGTGTACGCAAATGTCTTTCCTATTTATTTATTTTCGAGATACTTAGCTGGAAAAAGTTTCATTTTTCAATGTATCTTTTCTAGACATGGGAGAAAGCTGCGAGCTGTCTACAATGAATGAAACGACATCTCCAACATATCAGTCTACGAACCCGACCAACCCTTTCCTTTCTGGACAACTCCAAGCTGAAGACTCCTTCACCAGTTACCAGAACACGTACCCTCAGCAGGATGGAGCACCAAGGTAACAACTTTATTATTAGGTAACAACAAAATTATTTCTTAAGAGCCATATTAATGAAATCAGGGGAACGTAAGATCCAACCATGGTTGCTTTATTAAAACTCTTTCATCTCAGAAAAGATGTCTATTTCAGAACTCAAAGCATGCAGAGCGTTGATTTTTACGCTTCGTCAGAAGAAGGTGGTTTCGAAGAAGGCGGCGGAAAACCTGGTGCTAAGATCAATGAATTTCAAGCAGCTTGGAATGTCACAAATGCAATTCAGGTATTTATTTTGCCTATACTTGACGATTTGTACTTTAAAAGCGGTGTATTATAATTGTGTTTTCTTCCTCCACAGGGAATGTTCGTTGTATCTCTACCATTCGCAGTTTTACAAGGTGGTTACTGGGCCATTGCAGCTATGATCGGGATCGCCCACATCTGCTGCTACACCGGTAAAATCCTAGTTGAATGTCTGTATGAGGACGATCCAGTCTCAGGACAACGCGTGAGAGTCCGTGACTCTTACGTCAGCATCGCAAAAGAATGCTTCGGGAGAAAATATGGCGCTCGAATTGTCAACATCGCCCAAATTATAGAACTGCTCATGACCTGCATCTTGTACGTTGTCGTGTGTGGAGACCTTATGATCGGTACTTTCCCTGACGGATCCATCGACGCGCGATCTTGGATGATGCTCACAGGAATCTTTTTGCTTCCGCTAGGTTTTCTAAAATCGCTTAAAAGCGTGAGCATGCTATCTTTCTGGTGCACAATGAGCCATTTGATCATAAATGCTATCGTGCTCGGATATTGCATTTTGTACATCGGCGATTGGGGCTGGTCAAAAGTCAAATGGAGTTTGGATTTTGAAAACTTTCCGATCAGTTTAGGAGTAATCGTGTTTTCCTACACGTCCCAGATATTTCTGCCTACCTTAGAAGGCAACATGGAAGATCGCTCGCGCTTCGAATGGATGTTAAACTGGTCTCACATCGCCGCCGCTGCGTTCAAGTCAATTTTCGGCTACCTTTGCTTTTTGACTTTCCAGAATGACACTCAACAAGTGATAACTAACAACTTGCGCTCCGCTGGGTTCAAAGGACTCGTAAACTTCTTCTTGGTCGTCAAAGCCGTTCTTAGCTATCCCCTTCCTTACTACGCAGCGTGTGATCTGTTGGAACGTGCACTGTTCAGGGGAAAACCAAAAACGTTGTTCCCCGTCATCTATGCTCTGGACGGTGAGCTAAAAGTTTGGGGCCTTGCTTGGAGGCTCGGTGTGATTGTTGTGACGGTGTTGATGGCAATCTTTATCCCACATTTCGCTATCTTGATGGGATTCATTGGCAGTTTCACAGGGACCATGCTGAGTTTTATATGGCCTGCTTATTTCCATCTCAAGTTGAAAGGTAATCAGTTGGATACTTCTACCATTGCATACGACTATTTCATCATAGCTCTAGGTGTACTTTTTGGTATAATTGGCATGTATGATTCAGGTTCTGCTTTGATCAAAGCATTCAAGATAGGGTTGCCGTTCTAATTATTTTCCATAGTTTTAGATAAAGTTGTTGATCTATTTTATTAGTTTTAAGTACATATCGTAATTACTTGTGCTATAAAAGCGAATGATTAGAGTGAATTTTACTTTACCAAATGAAAACGTGATGTGGATTCTGATGAATTGATGGAAATATGTAACTAATGTTTACTAGTCTTTTAATGTGACAATGATATTGCTATACCTTACCCAAATGCTGTTAAATCTTTTATGTTTAAAAATTTACATAAAATGCAAAAAAATGTTCATGCATTTAAAATTATTTTTAACGTTTCTGCATAGGTACTCGTATGTTTTAATACTTATTAGATTATAAAAATGGTAATTTAAACTTATACAAATTATAAAGTGCATTGTTAATATGAAAATGTTGTCTTCCATTCTAATAATCATAGTTATATAGGTATTAGGAAATAATTATTATATATTAATAACGTATATATCTAAATATTCCACATTATATGATTAAAATACACGATTGTCTTCCAAATATATACCAAAGGTTTAAATTAACCTTGAAGATTTTTTATTTACTAACAACGAAGTCTTCCTATAAAATAAACAAATGTTAAATAATATAGTTACATAGTAAATAAAAATAGCTAAAGGCTAGCTTGCTTTATGTACTAAAATAAATGCTAGCAAAAATATTATATACCTAAATGAAATTGTATGAATGTTTAAAGTTAAATGCTTTACCTTTTCGTGGTCTCGAAACAGAAAAACATTATTTTCTCTTATTACTTTACTCTTAGAACTTAATCCGAATTGTAAATGCAAAAAGTAATTCGTAATAACCACAACAAGAAATTCGAAAACCCGATTTTTGTATATGTTTACAGCCATGATGTTTTGAGTGAAGAAAATAAAACGTCTTTGTACTACCTTTTATAATCCTTACAATGTCGAAGGTAATGCAAAAATACACCGCTCGTACACAACTCGGGAATTTTGCCTTAACATTGTTAACCTCTTTACGGTTAAAATGATGAAACAATATTAATGATACGACATAGTGTTTTATATGTACTTGAAAAAAGACATTGGCTATTTATAGTTTTCAAAACTAAGTGTCGCGAGTCGTCTAAGGTCTTCCAGAATTTTAGATAAAACTTTTATTAAGTATATTTCAATTATTATCATATTTAGTGCTTTAGGCAAAAATGTTTATTTACATGTTTAGAAACGTATCAAAGTGCAATAAAGTTGTATAAAATTGTAACTAAATGTATTGTGATGAAATGAACAATTCTAGGTGTGTATTTTAAAGAATATAAAATGTTATTCCATGTTTTATGTTTCTTTTAATCATTGAAATTACCCTTTCAGATTCATAGGCTCCTTCAAACTTTAGGTACGTAAATAATAATTTTATAACATGATAATCATTGAAACAACCCAATACCGTACAATATCCATTTAAATTGCATTAGGTATAATATAGACTAGCAACCCTACATAATTTTCGTAGATTTAAAAGAAAAACAATGTGATTTTTACTCATGTAACTAGTGATTTGCTTTTTAACTAGGAATGAAACTCAGAAATTTGTATTTGACCAAACATTTGAAATTAAAAAATTTGAAAAAAAATACTAACCAAATTTTATTTTACTAATAAATACGAAAAACACAATATTCAGTACTCTGATTTATGAAGTTCGAGGTATAAAATGATTTCCAAATAAATTGGCAATTAATTTAATTGCGTGCGCGCTGTAGTTGCCGGCAACCATGTTGGAAAAATGGACGTTCGATTACAAGCATGTCTTTTGTTTTCAATATGTCTCTTACAGTTGACGGTAAGTGATTAATGCAATTATTGTGTAAATATAAGGTAGTTCAGTAATCTAGTTTTTGCACAAAACTAAGGCAGAAGTATATGAGAGATTCCAAAAACATCAATCGTTTCTTATTTCCTTCTATTTCTTCTGGTTATATTCATTGCGGGTCCCGCGATGTCCAGACATACTACTGGTTACAATGGCATAGCTGCATTATTCATTACAAAGCACAACACTATTAATCCTCAAGTTTGGGCCGAGTAGCGAGCGTAGGTATTCCCAAAGCTTTCTTAGACCTCATTACAATAGATCATCAACAGAAATAACCATCGTAATTTGACTGAAATGTGTGCCATTGTCATAGGGTGTCCAGGCACAGCCTGCACTTCATTTCACAGCTGCATTATTTGTTTATTTTTGGATCAAAGGAAGCCACTGTTGATCCCGGTGAACAACAGTGGCTTCCTGAGTGAGTTGCAGTGATGTGACAGAGCCCCGATGTGCCATTGTTAGCTGCGTGAAGAGCTTATTTCTTTCTAGAATCCATACAGCATTCACAACCATCCTTGCTGTATTGAACCTGGAGAGAATGTGACTCTGGCGATGATAATAGATGCCTTTGAGATATACGGCCACGACCCCACTGACAAGCTAGACAACCTCTGGCTGTACCAGAATGAGATGCTGAGGATTAAAACTGCTGAAGACCAGGTAAAACGTTAAAAACTGGCGCACAGGAAAGGTTCCGTAACATGGTATAGGATAACACCATGAAGTAAAAACGTCCTTTGTCTTAATTTTGTTCTCGAATTGGTCTCGAAGAATAATTGTAACTTACTGTTTTAAGCAAAATTAACATTTCTTTGTTGTATTCTTTAAAAAAAATGTGTTTTTGTTTTTATTTAGTTTTATGTGTTTTCTTGTTAATCAAAATTTTGTGTCCACTATAAGAATAACAGTCTAGCTTAATTTTTCAATGTTTATTTTTCTTTATAATGTGGTGATTGAGATCTGTTTTTGGGCCTATAAATGAATACATTTTATTATTTGTTGTAATGGCTGCGATAGAATACAAACACATTTTTTTTAAATTCCACTATCTACCTATTATGAAATTCATGATGATGATTCATTAGATACAGATACGGCGAATCAAATATCTAATTGTTTTTAAATTATCTCTATTGGGTTATTAAACTAATAAGTAATTTTTCTTGTAATTTTCAGTATATAATTAATGAGCGAATACACATAGCGACTGATCATTTAAGCCGTTTTATTCATCTTCATATCCAAGAACTAAAGGTACGTAATACGAGTAGGTACAAATTTAATTATGTTTATACCACTAAGGCGGCATACAATTTTACGACCCATCTGATATCAAACACTGACCGTAGCCTATGGACGTTGCAATACCAGGAGCATCACGCACACATAGGTGACTCTAAAATTATAACAAATTATAATTTAACTTCTTTGTTGCTAAAAACATTACCTTTGTCTTTTCTATTCTTTGATTCTAACTTATTACGTAGGTCACAAGCGGAGGAGATAAAGGAAAGAGAATTTAACTAAATTTAATTTATTTAAAATATTTTTTGATATAAATTAGCTAATTCTAATTAAAGTTAGTGAATTCGCCCGATGCTAGGTACGAAGTCACGTTTAAAATACCTTACTTACATTTTACTAATTCTAACTAATCTAAGTGAGACCGACCGATGTTAGGTAGGAACTGTCCGTTGGTTCATCAGTAGGTAGGTCCGCGGTGGTGCGACGGCGCCAGGTAGGTCACACGTGGAAGCAGAGTCAGCGGTTTGCGCCGCGCCGTCTCCGTGCGAAGTCAGCTATCACCAGTTGCATATGATGGGTGTCACAGTACCGTAAGATAGATAACCAACCATTGGTTGGTAGGTTCCATATAAACAACTGGATCTAAATGTGTCAATTGGCGGCGGTGTCACTTTCCATCAGGTGAACCGCCTGCTTTTTGCCCATGATGTTTATAAAAATCTCCTTTTAAAGGTTCTCCTGATAACCTTGGATGATGTAGTGGACAACATGCTGACGATGTATGAGAATCACAACTCTATAGCAGCCGAGAGAAAGGCGACATATGCGGGGGGACCCGTCCCTATGGAGTTTTACCTCAGTCAAGGTAATAAAATAATAAAATATAGGGTGTCCCCAAATTAACGCAAGATGATGTATCGTACAATACATTCATATAAGACTTTTCTTATTTGTATATTTATTCAAGCCTTTCAAGAATGATTCAAGATAAAACTTCTATAGTGCAGGTGTTACGCTCAGACTGAAAGCGCTAATTGTAAAACGGCTACAACGCGAAATTCGTGTTATGAAAACAGCCAAGACGTGACGCGAAGTGGTACCAAAGGAAATCTATCTGCTGAAATATCACAAGATGCGCAAAGCACTACGGATGTATTTTACGTAGTAGTAGAACGCAGTCTTTTCAGAGCGCGGTTTTCAGTAGTCGGGTTTTAGTAAACTTATTTAAATTTAACAATTTATAGTCATCTGTAAATTCAAATTAAATTCATTTTTTTGTAGGATTAGAGAGAATGTAGGTTTAATTAACATCTTAGGCGTGTTTTATAAATTATCTGTCGCCTGCAAGCAAAGACACAAGTAAATATTAACAATGTACATATATATATTTGAAATGTGCTTATTAAGTCCTTTAATTTGATACCAAACACAGCAGAATTACACAAAAAAAAACATTTTCAAGTTTATCATGACTCTTTGTCCTATAGAGGGCGCCCTAATCAATTTAATGTGACGTCATATAGCCTATAACCAGTGGACGATCATGACACATCCAACGATACCTCATTTGTCAACTTTTGTTAAGTAGTTAAGAAGTTACGAGGGAACAGTTGAACATTTATACATACATACCGGTCAAAATCATAACCCTCCTCTTTGCTTCACTGTAATCGGGTAGCGGGTTAAGCGCGTAATTTTTTTACTACTAATGACGTGTTTTTTACGGGGAACTCCGATTAGATTTTTTATATTTTTTTGCAATAGAATTCTACTGCGGCAAGAACGTATACCTGTTCATATCTGAGTCGTACAGTGACATCTACCACATGGGTAAGGGGCCAGCTCCGTACTGCAAAGACAGTTCGTTCGTGTTCCTTGGCTTCCTTCACTACCACGACGAGAAGAAATACTACCTTCTAGAAGACCCCAGTATCAGCTTCCCCACTGATAATTATCTACACGGATTAGAATGCCACGTCTCTGTTTGCATATTCAGGTATATTGAGATTTTTGTACCTACCTATTCGTTCATATATTTTATGTGTTCTACGTGACTTGATTTTATATTAGAAATAACAATAAGTTATTGTTCGGTTTCTCATAAAGACTTTAAAATTTTAAATTACATAAGAGACTGACTTTTATTCTAAAACAATTTGGTAATAATCTATTTTGTATGATACTTATTAAAATTCTGGTAAGTACCTAATAGGAGTATAGTAAAAAGTGGGGACTTTAATTAATATACTACGTCATAAGTAGTCACATAAAACTTACCTACTTTAAAAAACTCGAGAGGGTAAAAATTTCTGTGAGGTGTTTTTCCTTTGGATAAAGATTTCGCTTATTTCAAAACTCATAAAGGAAAGAATTTCCTATAGGTTCCCATTCAAGAAGATACTGCAAAACGTGCGAGACGTCAGTGTGCTGCCCAAGGCAATCGTGAAATGTGGTCTCATCATGTACAAACTACCGCCTCTGACTGCCGCCTCTTGCATCATTTCATCTGGATCTTTCATCTTGGACTTCAACATACAGGGACTGAGATATAGGCATCACGACTACTTACTGGTAGGTAAGCCTTTGACCGCGTATTCCATCGTATGTCTATCTTGGATAAAATATATGTATTAAAGCTAAAAGTGTGCCAATTTTATTCGAAATGTTTTCACATGATAGTAGGTTTTTAAATTCTTATTTATGGAATTTAGGTATGCTGAATATATATTTTTACACAATATTCTTATTTCCAGACAATACCAAACGGAGCAACGTATTACACAAAGGAAAGTATGACCCCATTGTTTTGCGACCACCACGTTTGCGAATGGAACCACACAAACCATTATGGCGGTAACATTATTTACTTTTCTAAATTTAGATTTTTATATAGCGACTAGCTTTTACTCTCGACTTTACTTAGTATTCGTATTTTTAAACAAAATCTAGCCTTTATCCAAATTGTGTTGTGTCAATTTTTTCTAAACTTAACAAATGTTTTGTTTTTCTTTATTGTCAGCTGTGTACCTTATTTTATAGCGTACATCCTACCTACGAAACTTCTTTTCATCAGTTTTCTTTGTATTTGAAGGTCCATTCATAGTTCCTGGTGAGCCGGGGCGCGGGATTGAAGATGTGCCGCCGTTTGTAGAGCCTACACCGAAACCAGATGATGGAGACGACAACATCACAGTCCCTTGTGAGTTAATTTTTTTATATCGTTTCAATTATTTCTTTTTGAGTTTTGTTCCTCCATTTAGTCGGGAAAAGCAAAGAGCATACGAGCATTAGCCCAAACAGCAGGAGTCTTCCGTAAATAATTTCCTCTTTTTGAATCTATTGAGATGATGATGAAAATGAAAATGGAAATTGTAATTTGAGAGATGAATCTGCCTACAGAAGCTTTTAGTATATAGTATATATATTATTACTGTAGGCTGTAGGCAAGAGTTCATTTTCTATGATTAGTTTATTATTTAATGGTTGGGGTTGGGGACTTGGGAAACCCTTCCAATCGAAAGAGTTAAAATCCTTTCATGAAAGTCGTTGCAAAGCATGATCATGATAATATTAGGTATGATATGGTAGTATCACAAAGTGCAGAAGCGGCGTAAGGGTGTGCGGTGAGGCGGCCCGCCCTTGGTACCAGGCATCAGGGGGTGACAACGGCAACGGACACGTGACTCGCGAAGTCATAAAATCGTTTTCCAAATAATTATTAGCGGTTTGAACTGGTAACGCGCAACCCCACATAAATTTTGGAAATCTTTGACCGATTTGATGTTATTCTAGAGGAGGGTGCTTAACAAAAACGAAATCCGCCCCGGTGATTACGCTACGCCGCCACTGACGTGAAGGGTCATTTTATCAAATGACGTGGTTATCACCACGAGACACCTTTGAAAATTTTATCTTTAACTGTGCCTTGTTGTTCCAGATATTTTAGATGGTTGTCTATTCGTGTACCCACCGAACTACGGTTCAATTGCTGGCAAGAGCTACTTAGACACGGTCGAACTCCACGATGACAGATTCACTTGTAACACTGGAGGAGGAAATAAGGTAAGTGGTTGTGGCACAGCACTGTGCCACGGGATATAAACGCTTAACAGTAGACTAGTCTATTTAACCACATACATTTGAGAAAAGCACATTGGATTAGCGTATCGACGCATTAGCAGTTGGCTACCAGCGCTGCCTACTGCTCTGACTTTAATATGCTAGCGCCAAAAAAATTCAACCGATTGTGCGTACAATCGAAGGCGGTTGCTATTATCCTTAGGCGATGATTCTAATGTTTGCAATGTCCAGCACAACTTGAAAGACGCACGAAAATCGAATAAGTATTCACTGAGATATCATTACAATGGTTGATCGTGAGTCTTCTTTAAAAATCATCATAAATTAAGTTCCGAAATCGTTCAATACAATTCCGTTTGAACGGGGGCCTATGCTGTGAACGTAACCTTTAGATTTAGGCACACCTATTAACACGAAAACGGAACGTCGAAGCCTCGGTACTCGTTTGCCACCTAATCATATAATATAATGAAATAGGTACATAGTGCATTTCGGTTTATTTCTGTTGCAGGGGTTGTACTGGTATCCACAATGGATGGGTGCCCCGCCACACAACCTGTACTCCTCAATGGAACACAAACCAGAGTACGAGCAAAGCTACTACCCCCAACTCGAAGATAAAGAAGATGATTGATTTAATAATAAAATCATAATTTATTTATTGGCACTTTTATTATGTGTTACACAGTTATTACAACATCAATAGTGTTTTTAAAACATTTGATTATTCGGTAAGTATAGTTATATATTTTTTAAATTGTAAACAACAAATAGACTATAAATCTATGAATAATAATTTATCATGAAATGTAATTCAAGCAAATGGCATGGCTAAAAAAAGTCGTTCCGCGTTGTCAGTCGAAATGTTGTAGTGTATTGTGAAGTTGTGTAGAAAATAAATATATCTTGACCAAAAAAACCAGAACCGCCACACGAAAAGTAATAAATAATATCACCCGGTTAAACATTTTCAACAACTTCTTTTTTATGTATGATAATATATAAATTAATAATTTTTAATTAGAAATCAGAAAAATGTGAAAAGTTTTTTATAATTCTATCTTTTTACCTGTTTTAAATACATACTTGTTTATGTAAATATAATAATTATATTTCTTACTGTTTTATTTCTACTATTATTAATTATTCTATAGAACCTTATTTTTTTGAATACCAATGAAATGTTTAAATCATTTAGCTGTGGGGCCTTTTTTCAAGCAATGTTTGTATAACATTTACTCTTCTTGATATATTATTATTCATAGCCATAAACATTATAAATCATACATAAATATGTAATACAATGAGCATTATATGTTGATGTGAAGGTGGAGTTTTATTTTTTAATATAGCTTTCAAGAAATAGCCTTTCAGTCTTACTTCCACGTGGAACAACAAGGAATGCTGGTGTACCTCCCTTTACCTCAAAGTGTCTACTCAGTAACAAGTCACCAAGATTCTTATATGGTTTGATTATATGTGGCACTTTATCAGTACCTTCAAAGTAGAGGTTGACCTTTTCACAAGTATATACCATTTCTGGGTCCCAAGGTACCGGAAACAGTTGTTCAAGCTGATGGATAAGTGGTACATTCTCTGGGCAGGCTTTCACCAAGTCTGAAGTGTGATACTCCGGAAACAAGAATAGTACAGGCCATTTCAGGATTCCGTCTTCCAACGTCACTGTACTGTCCAGTCCTGGCAAATTGGCCTCTAACGCGGACATGTCAATATCATCAACATTTTTGCAGTCTGCTATTTTTATCCCTCTTTCAACTATTGTTTGTATGATATCTTTTACTTTATGTTCATTAACAGTCTGTATTTTATTCCTCTTCCTTTGGTCCCGTTCATAGATTTGTTCTTGCCGCTTTACTGATTTAAGTAAATCTGCAGCTTCTTTGTTACCTGTATCAATTCCCAGAACTGTATGGATGTGTTTTTTGCTGTTGGTGAATTGGTTCATCTGTAATGCTGCCCGTGCAGCTCTTAGCCTTGCCTTTATGTGACTAGGGTTTATTGAAATGGCTTTCTCACTATCAATAAATGCACTCCTATAGTTTTTCAACTCCCAATGAGCTGCCGCCCTGTTGTTGTATAGACTTGCATTCAGTTCTGGATTGTCACATTTCAATCTTATTCCTTCTGTGTAACTGAAAAAAAAATCCATGATAATTTTACCTCATGAAACTTTAGAAATATATTGATTTACCACATGCAGATTTTTTATCTCATTTTTGTATTGGATTTATTTATGAAGCAATTTTTTTTAGGCAATCTTATTAAAAAGCTACAAAAACATACTTTAGTAGATGAAATGTTTTGTGTTTTTGAATTCATAAAATTTTGTATGTTCTAGACACAGAAATTTCATATATTCAGTCATTGAAAAGTTACCCCATTATAGCCAATCTGTAATTTTTATGCTTGTAATTATAGTTTCCATCTTCTTTATAGTTTGCAGCCAGTTCCAAGGGAGTATTTTCTTCTGGATCATATTTCAGTTTAGCTAACCCCTCAGCCAACGGAGACAGACCATCACCTTCAACTGATGGTGAAGTCTTCATAAAAAATGGATGTTTATCCATCTCTTCCTATTAATAAAATAAAATATAAAATATGAGGAAACAATACATAAAGTTTAAGTTTGAACTCTCAACATAATTTTTTGTTTTTTGTATCTAGTTTAAGTATGAGACATTCTTAACTCAGGATTCAAATTTCGAAGGAAAGAGAAATATAAGATTTTTCTTGTACATATTCAACATAAGGAAAAAACAAACATATATATCAAGTTAGCAAATACCGACCTCCCATTTATCTTCAGCCCAGCCATCAGTATACCTCTTCCTCTCCAAGCTGTTTATGAAATCATCCAGATCTTGATCCATTTTCTGGCATAGAGCCAGTCTCTCCTCATCAGTCATGGCTGAACCCATCTTTTCAGCCATTTTTACACTTAGCACTAACTTTATCTAGATCCAGGTAAACCAGACTAGTCAATAAATCAATACCTTTACCTTTTGACCTTATACTTTTCAGGGTTTCCCAACATAACAAACAAAAGTAATGCGTATTTGTCTCTATTTCTGTAAGAAATGGTTTTTGAAAGTCCATAAAAAAGTAACAAATAAGGATAAAACATTAAAACACGATTGTGACACAATCAAGTCGCACAATAACCAAAACATTGCACCGACATAACCTCAAACAAACGCTTTTTTTGTGAAGGAGAAAAGCAAAGATTATTAGAATATGCAGCCAAATAAGATTTGATTTTACAATACGCCTGCTTCTTAAATCAAAACTGTAAAAAACCTTAACCTTTGTTAAATCTGAATTTTAATTTAAATCCCAGTTTAATAAGTATCAAAACGTCATCAATAAATTTAATAAACCAACAATAAATCATAAATCAATGATAAAGAACCGAATATTTCTTCTTCTATATTTTGCAAATTAATACATTTTTCCACTTTGCCACATTTCTATATATTGAGTCTTTCTACATTCACGCTTTGCAAAATATTTAGGATATTGCGCTTTTTCAAGAGGATGCCAATAATCAAGCACCCAGTCCGGAGCCTCTACTACTCGTCCATATGCTACTCCTCCAGCGATACCAAGAGATCTTGCAACTAAAACATATAATTAACATTGTGACAATTGTCATAGGCACAATGGCAAAAAATAATGATCTAACTGAACTAAAACAATATGTATACAATTCCTTACACTTAGCCGGTGGATGAGGGTTTTTCTTCATAAAGAGCTCATGTTCACCAACCCAGACCAAACGGCGCATCTCTTTAGGATCTTTTTCACATCTATGTTTATCAAACTCCGCACGCAACAATACTTGACGGTACCGAATAGCAGGCCTTTAAATTATTAATTGAAATATTTTGAGGAACTTACATTCATCTCCTCTATTCTATTTAGGAATACATACTCGTACTTTAGCAGTTGATAAATACGCAATTATCTAAGACGAACGTTACTTACCTATACCTACTTTACTCCATATTAGGCGAAAAGATATAGGTCAAAAATATAAGTAATTAAAGTCACCTGCCTACTATAGCTTCAGTAAACCAATAAACTTAAGTAGGTATTATTTCACCAACCTCGCTACATAATATCCTTCAAGAAGCCTCATTGCTTGTTTGTACAATGTGCACACTCTTTGAGAGTGAGATCGTAACTCTGGAGCAAACGTCGTCATTTTAAGTATAATCCAGCTTCAGTCTTGAATATTCAGTAGAAGATAGAAAAAACTTCTCTATTCATTCAAAATTAACCTTCCCGACAAAAACAAGAACAAGCATAAACTTATAACAGTGATCTCAAATTGACATTTACAATTTCAACATAAACATACTGGAAATATTTTAACCTCTTTTTTCAAGGCTACTAATGAGATACTACTCGCCTTTAATAGGTGCCTATAACAAGGTAGGCAATGAATGCATAGTGTTACGCTGTGTGCGATTAATTGAAAGTTATTAATAATTCTGGAAAGTCGAGGTAAAAGTAATCACATTTGTCGGTGATTATTAATAACGCCAATTGTTAAGTTTACTTTAAATAGTTTTAATGGTTTTGTAGAGCTGTAGTTTTATGTAAATAAAGGAAAAAAAGTAACGATAAATGCAAAACATTTGGAAAAACAATGTGTGGACGGGGGTCTTTAAACAACTTAACTGCATTATACTTCGAACATTTGGCCAATCAAGGCTTCCTTCATGTAGCAGTTCTCGACTAAGTATATATACAATAGAATAGGTACATAGTGCGAAACAGGCTACTGAATAAACAGGAGGAACGGATAGGTAAGTATGATTTTTAGTATCAGTATTCAGTATAGTTTAAAAAAAAGCGAATTAATAAATTAACGTGATATATAAAAGTTTTTATTATCCCCACAAAATTTCACATGATTAGGTATAAGTTATTAAATTAAAAGTAAACTAAAGTCAATTGTATTTGCTTGCGGTGTTTTGATTCGATCGTCGTCCTACAGGTGACTTTGAACAGCAAGGACTTGGACTTCTAGGTCGAATCAGAGGTTTGTCGACAAAACTAGAAAACCAAAATAAAGTACAAGAAGCACTTGTACCTATTATGACAGAGAATTAGGTACCTAAGTATCAATGCGGCCTAAGATGGAGCATGCTTACTTAAAAATCTATCTATCTATTTATACTACTATCGGTTTAATGAGAGAAGTCTTAGTGATGGGGAAAATCATTCGCCGGGAAGGAGTTCCGAACATCTTTAACTTCAGACTTTAGAATTAAAATACGTTACATTACAGGAACCTGGTGCCCTTGTCACTTGGTTACATGTTTTCTTTGCTGTACCTTTCTTATAATGTGTGAACACAGATTTGCAAAATAATAACGCACATTTATCTGTATTTTTTAAGGTTGTAGGTTATGTTTGGCCATTGGTTGTTTGCCGATAGAGCCAGAAACTTTAATTCAAACCCCTTATTCTGTATGCTCGTAAATAAAACAATCAACAACTTAATGCATGACGGTGTATCATCTCACCGGCTAGATTATTTTTGGGAGGTAATACTTCGCATCTGTTGATTTTGCTGGACAATTGCAACACCTATATTATATTACTTACCTATCATTAAAGCTTGTTTCTTTTCCTATGCTTCTTTGAGTTGATAATTTACCGTAATTTGTGGTGAATAGGGATAAAACTCAACTTTATAACGAGTTTGTGAATAATTTTGAAAGAAAGTAGTACCTAAAAAGGATTTCATTACTTGAGTCTTATCAATATCTTAATTATTAAATATAAAATAAAGGAATAAACATTCTAAATTATTCACAAAATACTAAAATATACGCAATCCCTATTCACCCACAATGGGGTCAATGGGGATGCGATAAAGGTCAATAGGGAAATTCCCTAGGGCTGTCCCATGTCTGCTCCACTGTCTACTCTGTAGGTACCTACATAATGTTTAGTATGTAAATAATTATTTTATTTTATTTTATATGTCTGTCTGTCCGTCCATCCGTCCGTCCGTTCGTCCGTCCATACGGTGGTTGGTTATAATGTAAAGTTATAAAATAAAATGCCTCATGATTTTTTTAATACTTTTATAAAGTTATTTAACAATTATAAGATGATATTATTTATTACCGACTTATTTTTAAACATTTGAAAATCAACAAATTCAAAATATATATAATTAGGTTACACACATTAATTATAGTGCCTATTATTTGTTAATACCGTACGTCTTTAATTGGACCTACCTATCCAACGAACTTAGAATTTTTTATTATAAATTAATGAATCTTATAATTAAGAAACACAAACTTAAATTAAAACGTTAAGAGATCACATTCTTTGAAATATTATAATAAGTTAATAGAAATTAAACTCAAAAGTTACCTCCTTTACATATTTAAAAACAAAAAATTAAATGATGTCTTCATCCATTAAATCTCGAAGAATTTCGTTCTGACTTTTATAATAACTGGGTCTTCTGAGGCCACTTGTACTGGGCTTGGGTTCCAAAGACTTCTTAAAGTTGTCACTTTTGCGTATAATTTTGTCTGAGAGAACACATATTTTTTTTTCATCAGGTATTTTCTTTTTAGGTACCATTTTTTCACATCGTGATTGTGTTTCCTCTTCTTTTTCATCGTCGTCAATCAAATTATCTCCACTAAACCTGCTCCTATCAGTAGTATATAAAATGTGGTCCTCCATTATAGGGATTTCATCATCTGCCAATATTATAGGCATGTTATCTATTTCAAAACTATCTTCAGTCGTTTGAACATTGTCACTAATGTTTTCTTTTCCTATTGTACTCATTTCAATATCTATCATAATTACAGGGGTTTTATCTATGTCAACATTTTCTTCCACAATTTCTTTAGTCTTGTCTGTTTCTTTAAAATTATTGCTGACGTTTTCTTTCTTTGATTTTTTACCAATACCTTTTCCTTTTCTATTTGGCTTTAGTGCTGCTGGTCTAGTTTCTGATATTTTATTCAAGCTTGCGATGTCGCTTTCTACATAATCTGTATCTGTACTATCTTCTACACTTTTTCCTGGCTTTACATTTAATTTCTTCATCTTGTTGTTGGTTCTTGTATTTTGTGGTCCATAACGCATTTCTTTTAGTAAGTTCAAAACTGATTCATCTATGGCTTCTTTGTCTTCCGCACCAAATTCTTTTCTGGTGTTATATCCTGGTAATCTACTTAATACTTTTTCTTTATCAATAGGACTTATTCCTGTTTTGGTGAATCCTGATAATATGTTTTGTGATACATTTGGTTGCATTTTATCTAACATTTTCTTTAGTAATTTGGGAAATACATTTTTTGGTATTGTTGGCATCATCCGGCCTTCAGTCTTTTTCCAAGTGAATAATATCTCTCGCCATGCAATTTTAAGTGGTCTGAATAAAGCCACGTCAAGGGGTTGGGTGAGATGTGTAGAGTTAGGAGGCAGGAATACAAAGTGAATGTTGAGTTCGAGGCATTTCCGTATTATATCTATGGATAGATGTGAGGAAAGGTTGTCCCCAATCAAAATTTTTTTACCATGTTTGTCTTTAAAATAGGGTATGGCTATAGTTTCCACCCAATCTTCAAATGTGTTACCGTCAAACCAGCCGGAGGTTGTACGGTTATATCTGCAGTTTGGGGGTCCGTTGGTAGTCCACGTATTGTAAAGATGGGTAGCTTTATAAACCACGTAACATGGTAAAAGACTACCGTCAGCTGATGCAGCCATCATTATTGAGGTTGAGGACTTTGTGTGGTTCATAACCCTTTCCGGGTACTTAGCCCCCCTCTTAGTCAAAACTTTCTTTCTACCGGGATCGTCTGCCAAATTGGATTCATCATAGTTAACTATATTAGACAAATTTACCCCTTGTAGAGAGTGTTGTAGTTCTACAAAATAATCCTCAATTATTTGCGGAGACACTGCTGCCCTGGGTCTTTTGATATTTTGACTCAGGCGCTCGGAGATATCATTTCTGTGCCTCTTTAAAAACCCCTCAATGTATCCCACGCCAGGTAAATTATTTTTAAATTTCTTTACCTCTATTCCCATTCGATCTAGATAACCCTTGATAATCATTCTTAAATCATATGTGTCGAGAGGATAACCCCATTCGGAACATACGTTTATATATTTTATAATAATTTGTTCCACCTCTTGACATATTGCAGTTTGCCCGCCGTGGCTTTTCATTTGACGTGTCATATGTCTGTGCAAAACTGATTTGCTTATATTGAATTCTTTAGAAATGTCAACAATAGATTTGTTGCCATTTTCGTAGGCTGATATAGCCTGATTCAATATCAGAGGATCATACTTTTTATAGGGTCTAAGAGATTTAGATTTGTACACGCGAGGCATATCTGAAAGAAGAAAAATATAGGAGTATACAAATATAATACCTAATGATTACATCACGTAATACATCGCTATCGTAAGGTACCTATTTGATCAGTAACTACCTACATCATTTGAGAAAATCCAAAATATGTTACTTCAATGAACTATCTGGAACATCCATAACTACTAATTATTATTATACTAAATATTACACACCATATTATTTATTATAAAAAAAATATTGTGTTTATATATTTATGTATGTATGTTGTATTAATCTATGTTTTATACATATTTATACTAATTACTAATTATGTACCTATGTAAGTTTATGTAGTAAATTCTAAGTCTATAAGTACCTACTTGTATTTTATTTTTCAGATTTTTTTTTAGATAATGCCTTATGGCATTACGTCCGCCAATTGTACTTAAATCATTGCAATAAAGAATAAATAAATAGGTAGGTAAATAATTGTGAAAATAACTCAGAAAAACATTTTAAATGATTAGTGACAACCCTACACAGCCGTCCCTATTTATCTATTCGTCGTCCCAATTCAACTGATATTCATCCCCATTGACCCCTCTTTCATTGCTATTCATAAGTCAGGCGTCCCTATTCACCACTAAAACAATGAAAATTTTGTTTGTTTGGAATTCGTTAAATATCACTGCAAGGAATATATTAAAATACTTACCTTTAGTGTTTATCACAGCTCAAACACTTGACTAATGCATTTGCCACAAAATTACATTCATACACTGAAGAATTTCAATAACAGAACTAAGTTATTCTTCCCGTGCAAACTGGCGCTTCGAGGAGTTATTTAAAAAAGTGATTTTTGACAACTTGTGGCTAACTTCACACATGTTTAGTGTTGCCATCAAAACTGCATACAACTCTACTATTGCCTTTAAAAAAAGATAAATAAAAAGCGATGAAATAGCAACTAATTTTTGAAGTTGAAAACGGTACTTGGTTTTGTCCCTATTCGTCCTTGGATCCCTATTCACCACAAATTACGGTACTTATAGTTCTCATACTAAATTGTCTGAAAAAAATTATGTAGGTAACTTGTTATCATTCCGCAATATATGACTTTTTCACTCTCTACAATTTCCAAGAATTATTACTTATTATTCTACTAATTAAAAAGCACTTCAAACACGGCTACTTAGATATAATAATCATGTTATTTGTACTTATACCTATTACAACGCAATGTTCACGTCTAAACCACTAAAAGGATTTCTTTAAAATTTGGGTTATCATACGCTACAATATCTACAAAAATACGAATAGATACTACACAGATTCAGTCGCAGGTAGTCAATAAAATAGAAAATGAATTCAAAAAGCAAAAGATAAGCACTTGTTAGACAAAACTTGCTCGAAGCTGGTATTCCTGGTCGGATGTGGAGTTGCTGGCTTCGATTGTATTGATTGAGAGATATTTCTGAAAAACAAAATTACCATCATGTAAGCTCTCAAAAATATTAATTTACAGCCCTGTTGCAATAAGAGGAGTGACTGTGGTCTATGGAAAAAGTGTATAAGGCATTATAGGTTCATTTTAAATTATTTTATCTACAGAAAAAGATAGAATAGGCAAAATGTTTTCCGGCTCTCAGTCATACATGTATTGATTTTCTTACTAGTCCACAAACAAGATAAATATTGATCATGACATTTATTATCTCAACGGTGATTATCTATTCTATAAAATAAAATTGGTGATCAATCAAATAGCGAATTACAAGTTACTAAAATCTCAGTTCATTTCATCAGATAGCTGTTGGTTGGTAGAGATGAAATATAGGATTTTATAATTAATTATTCCAACATAAAAAGCAACATGAAATTAAAAAGTAAAATTTAATAATAATATAATATGAGGCAAAACACAAAGTTTTAAAGTGAAACAGGCGATCCGCTAAAATGTCAACATTAGTAGATTAAGCATGTATGTAAATAAATGTATTTATAGGTTTTATGAACTTACTTAGCAGGTAATCTTGAATACGAAGGCCTATCTGAATTGGTACTAGTACCGCATTGAACCACATCATCACTACGAAATGTTTTGTTTGACATGTTCCGATTTATAAGATTGTTATGAATCAGAAAACTCTGATTTTGACTTCTGGAAACGGAATATTGTATTTCATTTAAAGAATGTCGCCAAGCGAAGCTTTGAACTCAAGTTCTCAAAGTTAATATGCGACATATTAAGTAAATACGAAACTTTTTAAACAAACTTAGCACGCCTCAACGCGTGGTGTTTGAGATTAAAGGGAACTTAAAAATCAAATAGGTATCAACATACATATGTTCCTATCTAATTACGAAGGTATGACAATCTAATAGGTAGATAGATATAGACTAACTTGACGTCTTCTGATGTGCTTGTAGTGTGATTTGTTTTTATTGATTCACGTAGTCTCCTTTGGAACTGAAAATAAACAAAGCACTCAAAATATATACATGTAGTGTCACAACACACGATTCTTTAGTACAAGCTACTCAAGCTTAGTGCTTACAGCAGAGGGAGCAGGTATATAGAGGGAGGGACGTATAAAGTATGGAAAAAGATAAATTGTTGTTGAAATATTTGTAGTTTGAGTCTTTTTTGGGTGATTGTAATATGTATAGTACAATCTATGGGCCAAGTCCCAGGTATAAAGCTCCACAAAGACTTGAATGTACCATTTTTTAATATCTATGTGGGGCAGCTATCCCCTCTGCTCCCTTGGTGACGCTATTGTATAAAGTCCTTGTAATAGTCGTTATATTGAGATACCTACTGCACGATCGGCATTGTCACTTCTACTACTCATTAATTCTATTTGTCTATGGTACCTTAATGCAGTTCAGCAGGTCTCCTTGTGTGGCGAGATGTCTCTCGTCTGATCTGACACTGGGTGTTGGTAAGCATATTGGTTTCTGCTGTCTATTGCCCAATGAAGCCGCTCCTAGCGATCTCTCGCGGGGCACCACCACTATTGTATAATATGTAGTTAAAAATAACTTAAATGTGTGTGTTTTAATCATAACATTTCAGGTTGTAAGCAGATTCATCACAATTGTATCCATAAAAATCCTTAAAGCCCAAATGTGCAACAGAAATCCACTACATTTGAGATGTTTTAATAAAGACATGCATTGTTACTATAATATTGTGTGCACAAACTCTTGAAGCAAAATATTCGATTTGCCTAATAAATAAAAAATAACTTTTAACATTTTCGTATTTTTTAATGACTGCTGGACATATCTTGACACAGATAAATCTGCATCTTAATAAATTAAGGCCAAGGCAAAAAGCTTAAAAAGAACCAAAAAGAGTAAAAATAACATTTTATTTAATCTCTTCTACAACTACATCACATTTTATTTAAATCTCTTAAGCAAAACAGTTCATTTAAGACGATTTATTAACTAAACATTGTTGTGTGTGTAACATAAGTTATTATTTGTACTAATTTACACAAACCACATTCAATAACTGAAAGCAATAACTTCATTATAAATAAAACACTACATTTAATCATCTTTAACTACAACATAACTAAGCAGCTATTTCATGTTCATCTTTTTAAACTGTCAAAGACACTTTTCTTCTTAATTTTTGATTCATCTAACACTTCACTACCCTTTTTAAAAACTTCTGGCTGTTTGTCTGATTTTTCATCTTCTATTGCTTCTGAATCCAGTTTGTACAGCTGCTTTCTTGTTGCAGCTGGGCCAGCAAACACTGCTGGGGTTGTCTTTGTCTCCGGTATGTATATTTCATAAGTTTTGAAGTATTTCAAAATGTTTTCTACATCTTCCACTTTTAACTTGTATTCTAGGGCTATTTTCTCTACAGTCACGTTCTTGGGGTCCGTTTGATGAGCTGATATGAAATTGATAGCATCTCTCAATGTTGTCCTACCGTAAGACACTTTAATGGGCTCTTTGAATCCATATTCAAAATCTTCGTTTAATTTACGGTCTTGGGGCAAAGGGCGGTTCGGATTCTGCTCTTGCTTCTCTTTAGTAACATCGTCTTCTGGCCTCCCAGTTGAGGTTACATAAACATCTTTTAATCGTAAATCCAAACCAGAATCCTTCTTGTCCAATTTTTCGTCTATATGAGGATCTGATTCCAGAGTTCGTTTCAGATCTTCGATGTTAGAAGGGTATCTAGGAGCCGGTTGTGGTTTTTCTTTAGAAATAACGCGTTCGGCCCGGTTTTCTATATTAAAAGACTTTATGGGCCTCATAACTTTGGAAATCATGAAACCCATATTTAATCTTTTTTTAATAAACTTTCCTGTACGTGACTTTACTTATAAAACCTGATTATCATAGTGAAATTTGTAAATGATTTATTTACTAAAATATTTTTGGTTATGTTTGCTTGAAAGAAAAGTGACAGTGACATTAATGCATATTTTTTCGCAATCGGTGGATTGGGAACTTGGAAATGTCAAAGTGCTTTGACAATTTTAGCTTTAATTTTATAGATACAAGCTAATAAAAACTTTCTGCATTTCCGCGGTTCATAGCAATTAAGTGTGATTATGAATAACAGCGACATATGAAAATACAATAAATAACTTACATTTTAACCTTGACAACGCTTCTTTGATATTAGGTTTACAATTATCTTTAAAGTTCATCTCTATAGAATTTGTGTTCGTTGCTCTGGTTTGTTCAAGTGGCCGCTGGCGTGGTGGACTCGGACTGCGACCAAGACGTCTGCGATTTTGTGGTAGAGAAGATTCCCTCGAAGCTACGTTTGTAAACCCAATTTTAATTTTAAATTAAAATCACAAATTAGTTAAAATCCACATTATGTAAAGAAGAAAATAAGTTTGTATTTCAAAAAATGAACAAACAAATTTTTATTTTCTCACATACCCAGATAAGCCAAGGCTCATCAACTAACTTATTAATCAACAAATAAAGAACTGAACAAGTTCTTGTTTTTTTAAAGAATGCGTCCAATAGTTACCTGAACTTAAAACAAATTTAGAAACTGAAGGAATTTTTCCAGGAGCCTTCGTTTTGATCGAAACAGGCATTTTGTGAGGTGTTACTCTAATAACTGATGACAATTCACCCAATCGATTCTGACGGCTATAAGTACTTGAAGAAAGCAATGTCTGAAAAATCAGTTATTTATTCGGTTAATAAACATTAGTAAGTGGTACCTACACGAATTTTAAGTTACATTAATAGTAACACTTATTTATTATTTTCCAAACCTTCGCTTCTCTGACGGTATTAATTACAGTTGAATGTTTATAGTCAGAATATTTTGGAGTCATCGTCGCTGTCGAATTAACATAATTACGGTTTGGGGAGTACGATACCTGCAGTTAGTAAATTACACTGAAATATGATTTTTAAATTTCCAACTACTTTTATAAGTACTCAATCAACATACTTGAGCACAGTTAGAATCGGTAGGCCTTCCTTTCGCTTGGGAAGAACTCCCGCGTGACAAGGAGCGTACTATACGAGGCTCGCCAGATGCATTGGAAGTACGACCGACAACTTCTCGAGTTCTATTAGAATCCCTTAAAAAGTTGGAATAGTTTTATAGGAAACTACTACCACTAATATTATTTTGTTCCTTAAAAATGTCTAAAATTATGAAGAAGATATGTTACCCTCTGGTTGGAGACCTCTGACCACTGTTTATTTTAAAGTTGTAGTTCGAGCACCACTCGCATTGTTCTTCCTCATTCTTTTTACATAGAACTATAAAACGAAAAAACAGTATAGGTCACAAGTTGCTTCAATTTTACTAAGAGATTAAAAATCCTGAAGCAAGTTTATTTTCAAAAAGTTTAGATTTCGTTACAAACAACTAAGGTCAATAACATTTTTTATTTGTATTTCTACAACTTACCTTAATCTATAAAATTATTGTTGAATTAAGAAAACCAAAATCCCTTTATAAGGTGAGACGGCCAACATGGCAGGCACTCACATTTAGATTTTGAAACTCTAACAGCGTAGGTGTTAAGTTGGTTGCATTAAATAAAGTGCCTAAAGTTACTTAATTCTTAAGTCTACATCACTTTATTAATTACATAATTAAAATCATTTTCGCAACTAAGCGAAGTGGCCAATAGTGCATGGCCAACGAAAGCCAGCCATTCAATAAAACGTATTTAAACTTTTATTTCCATAATTTATACAACTAGAAGACATTAATATAAATACATAATTATAGAGTTCAAGTAAAAATTGTGACCAACCATATTATCAAGAAAATAACAGAGTTTGCTAGACCGAAATCGCTTTGGTGTTACATTAGTACATTGCACCGCCAACGTCCAGAGACATTCGAAACTCGTGCCTAAGCATAATAGACTTCTAAAATATTTCTTCCACATCGGAACATTGGCATTTCGCAATTCCTCCCTTTCTTCTGGTGCAGAGTGGGCATTATTAACACAACCTCTAACGGTAGAGACTGATGGCTGTTCGCTTAAATCGCAAGATGTTAATAAAACCTTTTCTTCTTCAAGTTCCGAAGTGGCTGCATAAAATAAATTAAAAAAACTGAGGTTAACATCTCGAAATTTAAGTCACAGCAATAAAATGTAGCAAAGCCTTTGGTTAGCGGTGCAAAATACCAATTTAAGCTTAAACCCATACCTTACAAATTTGTGTGAAATAAATAAAACGTAACATAAAACAAATTAGGTACCTTCTCTTACTCTTGAGTTACGAGGTCTTGGAGGTGGGGTGAGATTAGGAATATTTTTTCTTGGCAGTGGGCTTAAATGAGAAGAATCAGCCACAGAGCTCTGATTAGATCTTTTTGAAGACGAATATATTCCAAATTCATGTATAGGCAGTCTATCTGGATCCTTGTATAAACGCTTCCTGTTCAAAAATATTTAATTAGTACCTAGACAACGTAGGTCTGTTGAGTCGTCTATTTCAGAATAATGTTGACCTCCAACAGCACCTGCTTTAGGTACCTACATGTGATTTTTATGTGCATGTAATCAATTGGCGCATTTGGGAACTGGTGACTTTTTGATCTTGATCAAACTTTTGGGAGTGCCACTAATGTTTTATGAATGGTTCACGGCCCTCTCGGGCCAGCTCCCAGTGAACTGGGAACCCTTGCCATTTAATTATCGTGACTCTTGCCACCTTATAGTTACGCCACTGATTTTGCTACAAACTCACATCATAGTCACTAAGTGACATAATGCCCAAAGATGTAATAAGTACAAAATACTGTTTTCTCTCGACACGAAGAGCAAACTGTTGTAATTTAAAAAAATATGTAAAATACAAATCAAAGTTCTGTACCTAACCCTATCAGTTTGATAAATAACATTTTTACCTATAAAAGTTTCCTTGCTTTATTAACCATGATTCCAACTGCTCCAACCAATGCTAAAATGCAAGAAAAAAACATTTTCTTAAGACTAAACACTAACTTTTTTAATGAAAAACAAGTTAGACATTATGTAAAATATTCTCAGGCTTTTTACAATCAAAATGTCAATTCAGATTTATAAATAGGTAAGTGACGATGTGGCCAAAGACGTAGCATGCTTGCTTAGAGAATGCCCGTATAGGTACCTACTTTCGACTTTTTTAAATATCTACCCTTGTGACAGCCACTTTAGTTGCAATTTACCTGCTGATCACCAATAACTGATCCTGGTCTGCAGATTCTCATCCAGCCGATAGCTTCGTGAGCTGACATACGATAATGCTTTATCAAATAACACCCGATAAGTGATCCCGTCCGGCCTAAACCTGCCTGAACGAAATTACATTGAGTTTGAGGAATAGTCCTCGAATCCGTAAAATATTTCAAAACTTTTAAAATTACAATTTAATATTATAAGTTACTTTCATTTCAAAATTATTTGATGCTGCTCTACACGATGGGCCATCCGGATAGATGGATGGATAGTCATAAATACAAAGCCATCCGCCACTATCCTTCAACACAATGGCCCATTCTAATGGCTCACCATGTAGAAGCTTTAGTAACAGGACAATCTCCAAATTGCGAGGGATGGCCCATCCTACAGAGCATTTATAGATTGATCAATCTATCGTTCGGTATTTTAAACTATGAAAGGAATAGCTACTTTTTTATGATGATAATGATAATAAAGACGGCCGATAGTAAGCACTCAACTTAATGCAAAAACAAAATATACAAATTAGATTTAACCTTCCAACAGCTGAATTTCTAATCTACGAGACAACGTCATTACAAAAAAAATGCTATTTTTACTATCTACTACTTAAATAAATATATTTTTAATAAATGACCTTGCAGTGAACAGCAATCGCAAAATCGTACTCCTCACTCAGCTGTAGAAATTTAAACAATATATTTTTCGGAGGGCACGTACCATCTGGGAAGATCAAGTCTTGATGCAGTATACCGTAATTTGTAAATCTGAAAATTTTAAATAATTTGTATGTATGTAAATAATCTTGCGTTCTTCTTTTGGGGTCTTCAGATTGGGGGCTTTTTCCAATTTGATGAAAACAAACCCCTTGATAAACTTCTGGGAAACCAAGTAATTTGTTTATTTTATATTATATATATTTATGATCTGAAATTCATATCTTCTTCTTTAGTTAAGAATTTCTTCTATCATACTGTTTAAATTTTACTTCTAGCAAACATAAATACTTATTTAATACTAAGAGGTTTTACTTACTTGGTCTCATCATAAAGTCTCTTATTGAGTCTAATAACCATTCCTACATTGTTTTCGAGAAAATAATCGATGTAAGCTTCTGGTTGATGATAAAAAGAATGTTGGTTATCTATTGGACCCATGAATGCTAAGAACTTCCCTGCAACAAATTAGCACTTAGCATATGTCGTGGCTTCATCTTTAAATTGATCACTCCATGATGTGGCTGAACATTTCATGAAATGGTTGTATTTCAGATAGGTACTACGTAACGATTTAAGTATTTTAGTATATTATACTACTTGTTCTATGTGAGTAGCATGTATGTTACGGGCTAGTATGGTACATATTTGTTATGTCACTATAAGACGTAATTTATAAATAATTTAATTTGAATTCACATATTGTGACATGAGCTTTATCGCAGTCTCTCACCCTACACTGTAATGTGTATTAGTGGCTGTAAGTATATTATAAAACATGTTCATATAACAAAATACAGAATCTGGGGTTTCTTACCGGTATCTTCTCCGACATAAATTTTCCGAACCGGTGGTCCGGTGGTTTTAAGAAAAATTTAAATTCATTTTACGATTTAAAGTACTTTCTTTTAAGTTTATGGAATAAAGTTATTTTGATTTTATAAAGTACTTAAAAGCAAAATAACTAACCCGGTATTATCCAACTTAGGTCTCCATCACTAGTTTTCTCAAATTTTGAATACGCTTCGTAATTAAAATCTTGGAAATTGAAAAATCCTAAATCTCGTGCTTTTTTTATTGCTTGCAGACAATCCAATAACGAAATTGTGTAAATAGAGTCACCCTTTACCGCATCTTGGAATGGTCTACAAATATTTAAAAAATCGAATTATTGAGATTCTCTAATAATCTATGGGAAAAACATTTTTATTCAAGAGGAGATACATCGTTTTTCTTTAACATTTAAAGTAGCCAAAGCTTTTTAGGTCAAAATCGGTTAGTGAAGGAAACGGACCGAAATCGTTAGTTTGAATGTTCGATTTGATTATAATGTATTTTAGAATTTCAAATTGTAAAATATATTTCGAGTCTACATTTCTAACCGATAAATCTGTCCATGCATTAATAATGGCCGAAGTGCCTCTTCTGGCGGTAAACTTAAATAAAGTACTCCGTAACATCCAAGTAGGAACGCCGAATTTGTCTTTTTCTTTGGGTCTGAGGATGTGTAGTGAACAATGATTTGCTTGTTTAAATGCTGTCTTATTTTACCATTCAGTTTTTTGCAATATAAAAAAACACATCCAAGGTTTAATGGGCCAAAGTCGGAAAAATAGTTTTCATATACCAATTCATCATCTATGCTGAAATAATGTGTGTTTTCTGTATCGATAAGCACTTTTCCTTCCTTCACTATGGCAAAATAAAGGACATTTTGTATATATTCTGATGAGGTTAAAATATCAGACTTTTTTGTCATTGCAAAAAAAACACGACTAATTAAATACCTAATTACTTAAATAGCAAATGTACTTTAATTTATTAAAAAACATTACTAAATGAATTTCATGTGTAAACAAAAATCCCTAAAACACTTGAAAACGTCTTGACCAATTTTGACTTTGTCAAGGCATCTTTAGATCTCGACATGCCATTGTCAAGCCTTGGGAGGATTTTTCCACTTAATATGCCTTTCTTATTATACCCAAGCTAAATTTTCGAGTTAGTTTATTATATACACTTTCAATTCATAATTTTAGTGTTTTATTAAAAAGATAGTTTTTAATTTTATAAATTAATTACAATTCTACTTAGAAAGAAACGCAATCGCTAAGTTGTGGACTGTCAATGTCAAATGTAGGGGGCGCTTTCTTTTTCCGGGTTGCAAGGTAAAGTGTCAAACGTTTGTGAAATTTTTTGAAGAAATCTAGAAATATTAAAAGAATCGTACATGTTATCGTGAAAGTGTTTGGTTCAAGTGTTAATGCTACTGTCATTTATTACATATTTATTGCAATTTCAGGTCGACAATACGTGAAAACCATGGCTGATGTCGAAGTGTAAGTTCCCTTTATTTGTGTTGTTTTAACAGTTTAATCTATCAAGTGTCTAAGGACATAGAACGAATACAATGTAATCTAGTATAAATGCTGATATTTCGCATATAATTTAGTAAGTACTACAGTTAACATGTTATCAACATAACCTAAAAAATTAGATAAACAACTCAAGAAATTGTTACTACTAAAGCATTGCATTGTAAAGTCCAAGATTTAAAATGTGTGGATTAGTGAGTTGTTAAATAAAGCCACTGAGTTGTAAACGTACATTTTTATTTTATTTGTCGTGGTGATTCAGTGAAGTACCAGTTAACCCCGTGCTTAGCGGAGGTGCTATGGATGTGAACACAGCACTCCAGGAAGTTCTGAAGACAGCCCTCATCCACGGAGGACTCGTTCACGGTCTTCACGAAGCCGCCAAAGCACTTGACAAGTAGGTTCAATTATTGTTTGTTTCTGTTACTTAATATAAAACTATTAATTTAAAACTTATAAACTTTAAATTTCTTAAATCCTTTTAAAGTACAATTAACATGATTTATTTAAGGTTAATTTACTATTTTGATGAAAATAATAAGACTATGAGTAATGCAGCTACATTTGTGCAAAAGTCAAAAAAGTATTGAGAAACAACCAGAATCCAGATACTTGACTAAATATCCATACTTTGTGATCATGTGGTCTTTATCTGTTAGATATTAAATATACTTTTTCTGAGGCAGTGGAATTTCTAAGCAATATTCACTGAATATCTGACTGTTCTAGTCAGGTATTCTGTGGAAATATCCAATTTAGTGCCAGCTGAGTTGGATTCATTCAACTGCCAATATCAATGCACATACATAGTACCACATTATTTTAATTTGAAGATTGTGGCCTCCCAATTGTGCTACAAAATAATTTATGAATTACTATAAGTGACTACTTTGAAGCATCCGTTCAAAATTGTTAGCAGCTATTATTTCATTACATTCTTAGAAACAAAATAGATAAAAAGAATACTTAGCTATAAAACCTGAAGAGTTTAGAGTGACCTCATCCATGAACAAAACCATCTCATTTGTTATGTATTTTACTGTACTTAAATATTGTAAATATTATCTCTTTTTAACAACAATATTTACAAGTTATGAATTTGCTGCATAATGCTCTTATTTGAACTAGGCATAAGTAGAAGTTCCATCCCTTTGTTGTTGATATTCCAACCATCCAGACTTTTATAATGCATACTGCAAAGAAGTGGAATTCTTTACCTGCTCAATTATTCCCTGATCAATAAAACCTGGGGTTCTATAAGGCAAGAGTGAATAGGCTTTTTCTGGGTTCCATCTAAGACTTCATTGGCATACCTGGTTTTAAATATTAATAAATTATTTCCTGTGTTTGATTAACTGTTTGCAAGGGACACATACATTTATGAAAGCAATAGATCTAAAGTTCTAATTGGACATTTCTAAATTTCTAGGAGGCAAGCAGTGCTGTGTGTCTTGGCTGAGAACTGTGATGAGGCTGCATACAAGAAACTGGTGCAAGCTCTCTGCAATGAGCATCAAATCCCCCTTGTAAAGGTATGGTTAACTTAAATATACCTACTATTGAATTTCATCAATAGGTCATCCATTTTTATCAAGTTTTTGTTGTATTTTAGTAGGTTTGCTTATAAGTTTATGTAACCTTGATAAAAAAAACCATCTAAAAATTTATGGAAAATGTAGTAGCCATGGATTTTTGTTTTTGATGTAAAAAAGAAAGAAGAAAATTAAAAAAATATATAATAAGCAGATCTGAATTAAAGACATTTGTAAGACAACTTTGCAACAATCTTTTATTTGATTCGAATCAGTACCTAAGTTTCACATCAAAGCTATACTACTTCGTAGCCCAATGGCTTATGGAGTAGCTTGCGCGGCGATGACGCCGGATCGATCCTCGGGTCTCCATATTGCGCTCTGCACGAGCCACCCTACTCTATGGTAGGATTGGCACATTATTGAGCGCAAATTGAATCGTGTGCCCCTATGGTGACGCACACCATGTGCAGTCAACTTTCCTAGCACTCGAACATTGGTATTTTGAATGCTTTCACATGAACTTTGTATGGAAAAATATCTATGAAGAGATTATCAAAAAAATTCAAATCCCAGCAGATCATTTGTAGCCCAACAGCTATTTGGACCCTCACTTTATATAAAAAATTTGTGATGGTGTTTAGTTAAAAGGTGTTTGAGTAGTAATTAGGATTTTGGGATATTACCATCTCTCATGCAGTTATTTATGAAGCTGGCTATTATGAAGCTGGTTCGACAAAATTCATCTGTCAATGTGATAGCAATCTTAATACTTTTATATGTTTTTTGTTATGTATTAATATATTTTTGAACTGTAGGTTGACAACAACAAGAAGCTTGGTGAATGGGCTGGTCTGTGTAAGATCGACAAGGATGGCAAGGCCAGGAAAATTGTCGGCTGCTCATGCGTCGTTATCAAAGTAAATATCAAAAAAATACATAACTACTTTTATAGAATTAAAAAAAATTCAACTATAGATATGAATGAATGCAACTTTTTGCCATTATTAAAGAAAATTATAAAAATCTCTCTTAAAATAACAATGTTTCATTTAAATTCAGCTTTTCCAAAATAAGTTATAAAAAAACTATGATTCAAATTGGAATCTTATTCTTTAGAAAGCAATAATCATTTTTTTTTTTCAATTCCAGGATTTCGGTGAGGAGACACCTGCTTTGGACGTGCTGAAGGACTACCTCAAGTCCTCAAGCTAATTCTAAGGTCTTATGTAAGGTTCAAATAAAAACACAAAAAACCTAAACTTATTTTATTTCTAAATAAACCTCAATTCTAGTCTAGAATAATAAATAAATAGAAAGGAGTTCATTCACACCACAAATTTAGCATATTGTTCGCATATATCCTTGTGCTTTGGCCATTGTTGAACTTGGCATTCCCTGGAACAAATTTATTATGAAATATTCTATCTGACTTATTTTATTTATGTCAATTGTTAGAGTTTCTACTTTTAAACCTACATTCTCCTACAGGAGTATCTATTTCTATCTCATTACATTACAAAAAGATATTCCTTTTTACGCTATGGTGACGTAAGACCGTTCGATAGGAACGAAGGTCCATAAGCCTTTGCTTGAGCTTTACTGAGCTAATCTCAAGATGGTATTTACCTTCCACAATACCACTCAGTTTTGCACCGGGAACACTTCTTGCTGGCCTTTTCCCCGCACTTAGCACACTTTGCTCCCCCGCCATCAAGGGCTAGCGCTGCATCGCTTGTATAGGATTCTAGAAGTTTCTGCGCCATGTCCCTTGAAGAATCCGACCCGTCTAGTTTTAAGCGATCTAACTGCGACTTCGCAATCGTCTTCGTACGCTTGTGGACTTGTTTCATATATGCTTCTTTGATCTGCAGAGTTTTTAAGTGAATTTTATTTATTGTAAAGCAAACTGGGTATTAATTGTCATTAACTTCAGAAATGATGTCGCGAGCTCAATAAATGCCCCCAATGAATAAGATCCTGATACCGGCCCTGGACGCATGCACTAATAGAAAGGGATTTTTATTATTATCACTAATTAATTCTGTTATGTATAAATACACCAATGTACCTACATATATTATGTTCATGATTTTACAAACCGTTGGCACGAGTTCAATGAGGGTACATCCTGGATTCTTAACGCCATTAGTTCTGTTGTGGAGGCTCGAGTAGTCGCCAACGGACAGACTACACAAAAACCTCTTTAAGTCAAACAGCGGTGGAACCTGATCCAGTATCAAATCGGAGAGCTTGACTTGCAACTAGTGAATAAAATAGAAACGATTATATGACTGCTGCCATTTAGTGGGGAGTAGTAAGTAACTCGGCACTAAATTTATAGGTACTGTTTTAATCAATACTTATAGTCAAGGCAATAGTGCGTAAATTAGTCTTGAAAAAGCACCCGGATGACTCTTGGTATTTGAGTTCCTGAGGCAATTTGGAAACTTTTTATACAGGACCTCATAAAAATGGACTGATTCCGAGAGAAAAGGTTGATAAGGAGAAAAAAAAATGCTTATAAACCAACTGAAAAGGCGGTAGCATTGAAGTATACATACTTAATAATATTTACAAAAATTGTCATCGGAAACGTACGGATGATGTGCGCGAGCGGATTTTTTTTCGTGCAGCAACTGGTAGCGCTTGTAACGAAAATTCTTGTTTGATGGTGGAGATGCTATAAAACAATTGTCATCCGTATTGCTAGATGGTTTTTGAGTAATTAAAGATCAAAGTGGCGAAAATGTTTGATTTTTCATTCGCTTTTTCAAAAATCGTAAAAATGTGTTAAAATTATTAAAAACGGATGACATGTATCGATGTCCTAAGGTCCTGAACAAAAAAGTTTTCAAATTTCCTCAGGAACTCAAATACCAAGAGTCATCCGGATGCTTTTTCAATACTAATTTACGCCATTGCCATTGCCTTGACTATTAGGTTCAATTTGAGACTTAATACTAAAAGATTAACGATTTGATAGTTTCTGAAACTTTAAAAGTTCCTATTTGACTTTCAAACATCTGCTTCTAGCGTTCCAAACTCAAGGCAAACACTACTAATGAAGGAAGTGAACTTAATGCTGATTTACATGATACAGCAACTGGATCCACTTATTATTGCTTGATAAACGACTCAACTTGGCGACCATGACGATTCAGTTAAAGATTCCAGGGTCTCTGGATCCAGCTGCTGTATTATTGTAAATCGGCCTTTACTCTGCAGAAATAACTCCTCCTGCTGTCGTCTATGGTGTAGTAATGAGTAAGTCTTGGCTCCAACAGCAACTGTCGGAGACAAAGCCACAGCTGAGCCTCGCTGCGATGGAGTTGGAGAAGTTCGTCTTCCGTTGGCTTGGACCAGCGACCGACTGCCGAATTTATATGAATTAGATAATTTCACGAGAGTTTAAATAATGTATTTACTTTAAAGTACTTCTGTTTTCTGTTTTTTTTGTAAATTTTGATATATGCGTATATAGACAGATGGAACTATGGAATCGAACACAATAACATAATTTTAATTGATAGTTAACTTGATCATATTTTACAAAAAGTCAAAAACCTTCCCACTCATGTACTTCTAAACTTACAATTAAAAGTCTGTATATTTCCTGTGTCATCGACTTTCTTCCATGGTTCCTGCATGAGGAGATGTGATAGAAGTGTTGGCACGTCGTGAGTTTTGTAGAGATTGGTTGCAATCGATGCACCCACGCCTGCAGCTTCCATGTGCTCAGCTAAATATCTTCAAACAATTTTTTTTCAAATATGTGTTTGCGTTTTATTTAGAACCAGGAAACCTCTATCTTTGAACAGAAAAAATTCTGAGCAAATTGGTTTGATAAAAAGAAAATAATAAAAATCCTTAAGTAGTCTAGTGAAGAAATCATTATTAATTTCTTTTAAGTATTAAATATGTTTTACATTACCTATCAAAATATTTTTTTTCACATAAGAAGATATAGATAGCTACCTAGTGATAAATATTCGCGAAGATTCCCAAATACGTTATATTAATAATCGTATTCAATTGATGAAATACAACATACAATCATGTTAAGATATCATAAGTACAAAATTTTATGAGAAACAAACTTAGACGACAAAACACGAAGACGCATAATATCTTACTATATCTGTATTTATTTATTAATTTATTAACAAATATTCACAAATAGTACGCGAGATATAATGCGATAGAACGTAAAGTTGAAAAACTTTGTCCGCCCATCGGAGTCGTAATAATTTTATAATCTTAATTTAACAATACTACCCCATAACATAAAAACAAGATAGCTTCAATTTATATAAACCAATAATACAAATAATAAAAAACTGGTTCTGCATTGTAATTAGGGAGCAATCAGTAGGTAGTTTTTATCTACAAGGAGTGTTTTCATATTAATTAGATTTGCATAATTAATTTTTATTAGTCAAGTAGTTAACCTATCTTATATCATTCAATATAGGATTCAACGACCCCACCCCGTTTTGATGAACCCCACGTCATTTGAAAATCATGCCATGTCACCACACCAAGGAGTTCATTCCACATAATTCGCGGGAGGAAGCTTATTTGAAGCGAAAATAATAAAAAATTGAATCTGTAAATTCTTACCGAACAATAGAGATGCACCTCATGCTGATATCGAACTGTAGTTCTCTCCTTTGACGCTCCAGTTCTTCAACTGTGGTCTCGCTTTCTGATGTTTTACCTGACAGCGTCTTCAAATATCCGTCGCTGGAGTAATCCACAAAAGGTTAATAATTGACTTGCGATAAAGTAGTAGTTTATAAATGTATTTGGCCAAAAGTACTACGAATTAACCATGTAGGTACCTACTACTTAAAAAAAAAGGTAATTAAGTAGTAAATATATAGTGTCAGTGTAAGAAGGTAGGTTTTCTTACTATTTTGTAAGTTTCCTAAAACCAAAATATTACATAAGTTATTGTGCACTACGACAAGCCAAGGCCCTTGGGCACCAGCTCCGAATCGGGATCCTCTCGCTGGTGGCGCCTTTTTTCCTAAGGGTTTTTATTTCTGGATATAAATCTTTGAAGCCTAACATAAATGATCTTAGATAAATTACACAACTTTTTATTTGAACGACTGACTTTGATAGCGCCCTAGGCTCAGGCCCCTTGTGCTCTTGTCGTAAAGATATATTTGTTATCAAGCCATACATACTTGATGAGAACCATTAAAGCAGTGAGCTGTTCGATTGCGTAGTTGAGGAGGTCTATAGTCACGTCACTGATACACTGCGCCCCATCCTCGTGGAAGAGCACGGTCTCCAACAGACCAACCGCTGCGGCCTCGTGGTATAGCTAGCCATAAAAAATTGTGGCAAATTAGTTATGGTTTTTTAATGTGCTAGAAACTTCTAATACTGGCTAAGAAAAATAAATTTGGCGTTAAGATATTTTATTCATAGGACGACAGCTTGGACAACCTAATGGGTTGAATTTCAACAAATCGTCTATCACTTAAGCCTTAAAATACGTATTGAATGTTAGAATGGTTTTACAAGAATTGTTAAAAAAAATGTTTCTTACCACCATGTAAATAGTAAAAGTATTAGCAGGTACTGGATCTAGTTTCATTATTTGTGGATAAATCTTTAAACGCCAAACTTGAATACAAATTGCCTCTTGTACCAAGACTGGTAGCTGTAATATTAATAAGTTTACAGCGAACAATAGATGTCTCTGCTTATTAAAACACGTAAACTATATTTGTATGCAGATAAAACTTTGCCTAGCTAAATTAACTTAAATTCCAGAACTACAAAATATTATAACGTTGGTTCTTAAATCTTATACATTACCTTGCCGCTGGAAATTAGAGTTTCCTTAGTTAGTTCCTCGGTCATAGACGATGCTTCTAAAACAGCTTGCTGATTTAGTTTTTGCAGTCTTACATGCCAATCTATCCATCTAAAATCAATAATACTACTGAAATGAACACTTTCTAAACTAACTTCATTTTTAGCAAAATTATAGAATCTTACGCTGAATTTCCTATATTTTCAATTGAATATGGTTCCATGCTATCAACATAAATATCTAATTCGCCCACACTAAGGGCATTTAGTTCTGAATCTTTTTCCATTCTAAATCGATTTTGCCGTAGTCTTAAAGAGTAAAATAAATTCAATTTTATCACTGAATAATCAGAAATATGAAAATAGTAGCTATAGCAACAATATGAAATAGTTTGATCAATAAAAAATTCAAACTTTTTACATTTACGTCAACGGAAGTTGTGTTTTTAAAATTCAAATCTACGTTTGTCGAAGATGAAAACAGACTTATTATTAATGTTGCTACAATATAAAATAAAAATGGCTGCCAAGCGGAAGTTAGCTATATTTGACGTTCTTTTCATAATTTGACACACGTGCCGCGTGGAGTTTTGCCTCGCAGGTGCTATTATTTTTCATATTTCAAGTAATAAATTAGTGCTAATTTAGTGTTAATCACATAATTAATCTAAATCTAGTGTCTGTTCGTTAAAATAGTTAGTGGGTTTTGTGAAAAGTGTAAAACAATGTTGTGGGATGGTTGGATGACATGCCGCCTTGCTTTTGACTATAGCTTTTTATTCAGAAGATCCCTGCGATCTATAGCGATTTTCAAATTGTTTTAATATTTGTCCCTTATTTTTTTTCTTTTAGCCTAAATGACTTAATTTAATAAAATTGAATTAGGTTTTGTCACCTAACCTAACCATGCTTGTTTTGTGTATTTTTGTGCATTCATTTCAGACAATCTTTCTCTTCCTGCCTCTTATTTGATCTGTACAACAGTTGTTTCTTTCTCTTTGTTAAAACGGTTTTCGAACATAACCTAAATATACACTATTTACCTACTTGTGTTGACTATTCACGCTTTGCTTTAGTTGTCATAACCTTAAGGCCTGTCCAATACGACAGTGCAGAACATGTTCAAGTTTCATTGGCCCATCAAACTATTAAACCAGAACCTTTTTAGGGATCAATACATAGAATCATTGCAATAAGATTTAGGAAAATCCTATACTATTGACTTATTGAACAAGTTTTATATTGTAAGACACATAGACTTTGAAAAAACAGCATCAATAGTCAGTCCATAAGGTTCACATTTAAAATAAAAAATTAACTTATTTTTTCTTTTTTTAATTCTCTCATTGATTCTACAGCACGATGGTTGCAACTACAGACAAGAAGGCTCCGGCCGAGAAGAAAGTAGTGAAGGGTAAGGAGGACAGCAAGAAGCTGCCAGCTGTGCCTGAGTCAGTGCTGAAGCACCGTAAGAGGAGGGAACACCTCCGAGCACGCCGCATCCAGGTTTAAACATGTTCATAGTAATATTCATTGGTCAATAAAATGTTAAATGAATTCATTTATAGATACTACTAATTGGTTAATATAGATATCTGTGTCCGAACTAAATCATAACAATAATAAAACACACACACTTAACACACTTTTTTGAAAATAGTAAATATTTTAAGAATAAAAATTTGCTAAAACGGAAATATGAAGCAACAATAAAACAAGGTTTTTGCAGTATTTTAATAGAAATCTTATGTATGAAGAATCAAACTACTATTTAATTAAGATATAAATCAAAGTTTAATACCAAGTCTGACCATGTTCACATTTGCGTGAGCTCCACCTACATTTGATTAATTTTGCAGCTTATTTGGAATTATTAGCTACTCAGTTTAAGTTTTATAAAAACTATTAATAATACACAAAGATTTCTATGTTAATGCTTTATTCCTCTGGAAACATGTAGTATTAATGTTAATGATGATTCTCAAATACAAAGGCATAGTTCATCTGATCAAGATGCTGTTAACATTGTATTCTGATGAATTATAAAAATAAAACTTAAATTACTAAACAAAAACCAGTTATTCATAGTTCCTCATTATTATCTGACAGGTAACACTTAAGAGGCGTTCAGCTGCTATCAAGAAGAAGAAGGAAATCTTCAAGAGGGCAGAGCAGTATGTTAAGGAATACCGTATCAAGGAGCGTGACGAGATCAGACTAGCAAGACAGGTAATTGGAAAATAAGACTACTCTACCATACATTTCACTAAAATCTGGATCCTGATAATACTTAATTTGTTAACCAGAACCCAATTATTTTGTTAAATAATTCTAACAGTAATTGTCTACTAAAACTATCAAATCAACTATATCTTTGTTTAAATGTTAACACAGTTGAAAATAATTAACCCCATTGCTATGAATTCCAGGCACGCAACCGTGGCAACTATTATGTTCCCGGAGAAGCTAAACTTGCTTTCGTCATCCGTATCAGAGGTATCAACCAGGTCTCACCCAAGGTAAGATTTAAACTTTTTTTTAAAGGTAAGTTTTTGAAGTAAAAAATGATATTTATTGTAATCATAGCTTGACAATCATCTTTGTTTCTCATTAAAATCTTATAACAATTGAAGTTACAGTAACGAAGTTCTATTAATTGCAAGACCTGTATTATTTTGAAAACAGTTCACACATGATAATGTGGCTTATTTTTTTGTCAGGTCCGTAAAGTCCTCCAGCTGTTCAGACTACGTCAGATCAACAATGGCGTGTTCGTACGTCTAAACAAGGCTACCGTTAACATGCTTAGGATTGCAGAACCTTACATTACCTGGGGATACCCCAACCTCAAGAGTGTGCGGGAGGTATGTAACAAAACATAAATAGTAATGTTGAATGTATTATTAGCCTAGTGACTAATAATCCATCTTAGATGGATGTGATTTGATATTTATATAAATTATGCATAAATAACTAAATTATATTGTTTTATGATTCAAATAGGATATTTAGTATCAAATGAAATATAATTTTTTAAACCTTACAATTATTTATTAATTTAATATGAAATGTTCTTTAGTTTTAATCATAAAATACAAATATTCCAGTTGATCTACAAACGTGGTTTTGCCAAAGTCAATGGACAGAGACTGCCAATTTCATCCAACACCATTGTTGAGGAGAAGCTGAGCAAAAGCAACATCATCTGCGTTGAGGACCTCATCCACGAGATCTTTACCGTTGGAGACAAGTTCAAGGTATTTAAACTAGTTATTCCATCGCACTAAGTCCTATTTGGCTAAGGTTCTTGTTAGCTTTGTGAGGCTGGCAGGACATGCAAATTGTTAACTTAGTGGCATAACTCAAATTAATGTTTCAAAATTGTTAAACAATATCTAACAAAACCTCTTATATTGTTATCATAATTGTGTATAATTTATTTTGAATTTATAGATAAAGTTTGTAATTTAATACCTTTTTAATTATTATCTGTTAGTCAGCATGTAATTGAAAGTTACGATATAGTTGACGTGAAGTAGTTTCTTGAATATTTTTTACTTTATTTCAAATGTTTTTTTTGCTACAGTATGCCAGCAACTTCCTGTGGCCATTCAAACTGAACAACCCCACTGGAGGTTGGCGCAAGAAGACCATCCATTACGTCGATGGCGGAGACTTCGGCAACCGTGAGGACAAGATCAATGAACTCCTCAGGAAAATGGTCTAAGAATAAATAGATTTTAATACCAACAGTTCCTTCATTTATACCTTCACCTTATGTTTTAACTAAATTCCTTTTTATTATATCTTGGGTAAAACATTTCGTCGCGTAATAAACCTCGTATGTCTAAAATTAAATTTTACAGGAGGAAAAACTTTTTCCACTGAAAATGTTTGTATGCGCTAAATGTTTGATTTCTCTTGTTTTATTTTCAATTAGCGTCTAACAATGCAGTCATAATGCGATACGAGCTTTATTTCTATACAAAAGATAATCATAACTTGGTTAACGAAAGCGACATACGAGGTTTCCACTCGTTACTGACGATTTAAGTTTTTAATGCTTAGATCTCTACTACATATAGTCATATATGTAGTTGTATTGTATTGTTAACCCTTTAATCGCCAAGATCGGATTAATCCGACAGATTTTTGTGCCCATCTCGCCAAGGTCGGATATTTACGACCAAATACCACTACTCGGTTTTCTGCCTTTTTGTTGGATAGCGCTGAATTTAATTAAATAATGTTGAAATTTAGTAAATAGTTGATGAAGTAATCATTAATAATTACAATTTAGTTTCTTAATAAAACAATTAAAATGAAGACCAAGGTTAAATTAATTGTTGTAGGTATTTATTTTTCGTTAAATGTCCTTGGCGCTGAGGGCACAACTGATATTACGCGTGGCGGTTAAACATGATTTTGTTTAATGGTCTTACACCTTGATTCAAATGCAAATTCCTCATGATAATTTCTTTCAATCTGTTATTGTAGGTAACTTGAAGAATAAGCCTTGCTAAGGATTGCTTAAAGTAAATTTTAATGATTATTACTAATAATAAAAGAACAACACTTAAAAGATCAATAAATATTTTAATATTTTATACTTAAAAATTATAACGTTTTTTAAATTCCCTTTAAATCCCTTTGTTAAAATTATAATGGCAAGGCCCCAATAACAGACTTATAGAAGTGTTCTGAGAGAGACAGGAACTTATCTATTTGGAATCCATCATCTATGCAGGATCTGATTGACTTTTGCAGGTTCTGAAAATAAAATTATACTATTTACAGAAGCACACATAAAAATCCACATAACATGTGCAATATCAATCCTTTTGCTGTGCAATTTGAGAATGGTAGCAGGTTAATCCATGGCTGTGTGTACCAAGACTTAAGTTTTTAAGTTGCTGTTTAGCTTAGCAATGAGATTATATACTACATTTTAAAAATGAAAATTTCAACTTTTATTATTAGATTTCGTCTCAATGACCAGTTGGGAGCTTATACACTTCTGAGCTGGTGTTGTTTTCATCTGCCTATTTTTGTTATTAAAACACTGCTTTAAATAACTATACACACCTCTATTGTGGTGTACAGAGCTGAAGGTACAGTCTCCTGTAAACTTTTATCATTAGGTACTCTATAGATTATGTCACTGAAAAACTTTCTGAAATGACTACAAAGAATCATATTCTCACCAACTACTTTGAGTAAAGCTAGCGAGAACTCATCATTTATTACTGATATCTTCACTTTAGTCTTACATATTACAAATATTATCTCTGAATTTAATTCAAGAAGTCTTTGAGTTATTTGATTAAATAAGAAATCTAATTTACTCTTCCTCATTGTTTGTGGATAGTTTTCCCTATTGCTAAGAATTTCTTTGTAATTGTATGGTAGTTTAATATACAGAGACAATTCCTGTGTGTTTTCTTTCTTTGTAGCACTATCATTGAATTCAGCTATTTCCCTATATTGGTCGGACACAATGTTTAAAATTTGATCATCTATAGACCCAACATTTTCTTTTAGACAGTTTATTGTGCTAGCATTTATATTGGGTCGTATGAATTGTTCTGAATTCATTTTCTTTATTTTTTTGTAAAGAACTATCCAAATGTCTTTTCTTTCATCGTGAGAACCTGGTATGTTTGTGACTATGGCGATTTCTATGTTCAATTCAAAATATTTTTTTAAGGAATCTTCATGGAGTGGTAACAACAAGCTCATTTTCTTAACTTCTTTTAAATTAACACTTGTAGTACTTATTGTTTTACCCTTAGTAGATAAAGTTATATGAATCTTTTTGTTGCCAAATTTGTTTGAAAGTATCTGGTTCAATGTGTGGTGCAAATCTTTTGTAGCAATTTCAATGCATACATTGTAACCATTTTGATTGAAATACTCATGTAATCTGTTAGTTAGTGTAAGACTTTTATGTTCTGCTGTGGCTTCCAAATATGTATCATAAATATAGAAGTCAGTCTGAATTACTTTCTCCATTATATCTTGTCTATTGGCTAAAGCCATGGCCATTAAGTGGTTGCTTACATCATTAACTTTCTCTATAAGTCCTTTATTTTTGTCTATTTCTTTCATTATTTTGTACAAATACTCAGCATTGCTTAATAGTTTCTCTGCTGAACAATATTCTCTGGTTGAAACCGGTCTTAGATAACTATGTTCATTGTCAATTGAGAACATGTAGAATAATTTTGTGTATGTGGTTGTGAAGAGATTATCATTAAATTTGACAAAATCTTTAACATTCTTTATGAAGAACTCGTGGTATTCTACTTCATCTTTAAAAGCATTTTCTACCTTCCACATAGTCATACCATCTGTATAGAGAACTGTATTTTTGTAAACATAAAACTTATTTATTGCTGTATTCAGATGAGCTACTTTAGGCATCTTTAAACTATCTTTAAAAGACAATTTGATAAGAGTCCCTATTGTTAATCCAATATAAATTGTAAGACCACCATCAATTATTTTAACATCACATATTTCTGAAGGACTAGTGTATAGTTTTATAATTTGAATCTCTTCTTCGGATAGACCTGAATAAATGAGACAGCCAAAGACATTAATTTTATCTACTGAAAATATAACTACTGAGTGATCTTTCCATATGTTTGTTGTTTTGCTAAAAACATCTTTAAATGACTCTAAATCTTGATCACTAATCATGTGCGAGGCTATAATACATTTCTGATGCTCTGTTGGAAGACTCAATCCACTTTCAAAATGTTTTTTAAACTTTTTGTCCATACGAAAATCGGAGTTGATTGTATGAAATCCTAAATAATAAGACTCGAATTCCAAGCCCAAACTTAAAATATGAGTTTCACTGTGTTGTACTACCCTCAATACACCTCGGGCGCGCGGTTGGAACGTACTTTTGAACCTTTTCTGCGAAGAGTTCTTGAACTTCAATGGGGTAGTATGAACGTTTCCGCTGCAGTCTAAACATATCAAATGATTATTCGTCACTATAAGTTGCTCTAATACAAACTCGGGAACAAACACTTTGGCTACTCTTTCAAAATTTAGATCTTCGTAAACGAAAATTTGATATTTGTTCCATAATACGAACATTGAGTTTAAAGTGTTGTTTGAGATGTTTAAATTATCTAGTAATGCGTGTTCACACTTATAGCATTTTTTAAATTCTTCGCCATTGTCAAAATGATCCATTTCATCCATAATTAACAGTTTTATTATTAAATAAAATAGCCGGTAAAGTAACAAGTAACTTCAAAACTTAAACTTTGGCAAAGGGTATTTTGACGACAGACTTCTAAATAAGTTTTGAACCATAGACAAAAACAGCTGAGTTGCTAGCGTGAAAGGATCTTTATTTCTTTATTTATGACAATATTTGTTTGCTTAGACTTGTTGACATTTTTTCGACAAAGTTACTGGAAACCTTTGTGTGATTTGATTGATCAATTGGTTAAGCTGTACTTCATCACCGCACAATATTTGGAAGTTCACCACTTTTTTGTTGAAAGGGTCTATATTTAAGAAGTAATTGTGCAGAGGAAACAATTTTTTTATACAGGCACCTGGGCAAGCCGTAGAGCCGTAGGGCTTACTTCTCTACAAAGGACCTAGTAACGTCAGGTCAGTTTCGGGGCACACCCGCCACTCTGTCCCACCACTGCAACTCCTGATTATCAGGATCAACAGTGGCGTCCTTTGATCGAATAATCAACGAATAATGCAGCTGTGCAGTGATGCACAGGCTGTGCAGTGATGCACAGGCTGTGCCCGGACACCCTACCGGCTGTCTTGGGACCCGCAACGAACTTAATCAGAAGAAATAGGAGGTAGTAAGAAAGCAGTTTCAGACTTCCCTCCCAGCAAAGCGCCAGGTCAGTTGTAGAAGTCTTGAGTTTGTCAATTACGAATGGATAAGTTAGGTAAGGCTGGCTATTGTGTCCACAATAACGCACGAGACGAGCGAACGGGGCGAGCGGTGCTGCGGCAGCGGCTGGCGAGTTCCAAAATCAACATAATCTTAAATAAATTTACATATAAAACAATTTTAAATTTTTTAAGCAAAGGTTGAATGAATTTGATGCCTTTGCTCAAAAAACAAGCAAAAAAACATTTAATTTAATAAAATAGCGTCACTTTATATGACTAAATTGGGCCCGTTCTAAAATTTCCCTTAAAAATAAAGTCACTGTGTACAAGACCTGTATTTGACGCGTCATGACCTACGCTGGCGTAGTGTTTGCCCACGCTAATAAAACCGCGCTTACGTTACTCCAACGAGTACAAAATCGATTCACCAGATGCGCCACGGACGCGTGGTACGTCCGCAACGTAGAATTACACAAGGACCTTCGGTTACCATCCGTATCGAACTACCTAAAAACCGCCTCGAAAAAGTATTTCGAACGCGCCGCGAAACACCCAAACCCGCTCGTGGTCGAAGCCGCGAACTACATCCCGGATCCGGATCCAAAGTATAGACGCCCACGTAACGTATTAGACGACGCGAACGATTCTATAACTATTGCCAACCCACAGACGAGTACACATTGCGTACACCGTCCTCGACGAAGGAGGAGAAGAGGACGTCCGCCTAGGCTTTTAGGGCCTTCAGCCTACAGACATTACACGAACGCATCGGGTCGCTTCAGTCCAATTCGGGCATCGCCCGCGGCAACCTAGGCCGAGGTTCGGTCTCCTTCCAAGACACCCCTTAAACTTTCTGCGGTCCCCGTCTCTACACCTTAGTGTATAGGCAGAGAACACTAAGTTCGAAGCCTCAACTAAAATCAGTTCCCAGTCCGGTTGGAACGTCTGAACCACTCTCAGCGGACAACCCTACAGGCTGTTGTCACATCCGATGAGACTAGCCGGTGTAACCAGTCGGTAATGACGGCTTGGCGTCGAAGGGCCGGCCCATCCACACCAAGCGTCTCTCTCAGTAGTCAGAATAGATTCACTCGTACAAAACAGCGCCACCTAAGCGAGGTTCGAGGCCCACTATGGGTGCCCTTAGGATGAGCCTGTAGTCTAGATTTGCACTTTGCACCTGTTGAGGGATGTAGCACCTTTTGTGATACATCCAAAATTAAAATAACCCCGTTGGGGCTACAAGTTTTGAGGCCTCCTAGGCTTGTAGACCCAACGTTATGCCCGGTTTTGAGGGCACGAACTCGCTACGCGGCGCCCCGCTCCCTTGCGGGGAAGCACTCGTCGAAGGCCAATAGGGCCGCAGTTAGGGTCCAAAAATAAAAATAAAATGACTAAATTGCAATTTTATTTTTTTCCTAAGAAACTACAAGTTTGCTTTATTGTGACATTGTATAATCATTTCTTATAAACCGACCTTTTTACCAAAAAATGTGGACTAACTCGTGCTTCAACTCTAAAAGTTTAGCCAGTTTCTTTGTTACGTACAAGTTTTAAAAAAAATGTTATGTAGGTAATTCATCTTCTTTTCAATCCACTTAGCTATAGATAAGAAGAAAATATTGTTAAGTAACTGTTTAAAATGCTAGTATTTTAATATAGGGTTGTGTTCAGAAAGTGATTTAGCCCGCCAAAGCTCTGAAAGTTCTATAAATGTTTTCACAAATCTTCGTTTTATGTAAGAAGTATGCTTAAAGATTAAAAATATCTTGATAATACTACGATTGAATAAACATAAACTAAAATGGCTGCATAAAATTCAATTAAAGCTTACTGCAAGAATTAAGAAACTTCTGTCAAAAAACCATAGAGAAAAGTGTGACATCATGTCGTCGATGGAGCAGATTCGAAAAACTTGTTTGCTGCTGGCCTGTCAAAACGTGACACTGACATGATAAACAATTTTACATAGCAGTCAAAGCAGACAGCACAACCTCATACAGGCTTACTAGATCTTCCCCATTCTACAAAAACATTAATTTATGCAACTAGTCTGCTGCTTCTGTCTTAAATGTCTTTTAGACGTAGCAATTAAAAAACTATTCATGTTCATTTATTTATATTTTGATTTGATATTTATTGCATATTATTTATATTCTTATATCTACAAGGGTGCTTATTTATAAAGTAGAGATCCGATTATATTCTCCATTCATTAAAAGTGTATCAATGAAATAGTAAATGAATAATTAAACTACATTAATAGAAGATAAAATTAAATGTTAAGTTTTATTATATTTTTATTAATAAGATTATGAGTATTATATCATATGTAGTTATTAATACATTATACAATCTTAAAAATTAACATTAAAACTACATACAATTTATTTAATTAAACTGTTTTCAAATGAAAAACATTTCAAACATTGAAGATGTAACTTTTAGTATTTTGATTTACCACCTCATGGAAAAAAATGTTTTATTTTTGCCAACATGAATTTATATATTTACATTATGGGTTTAATTAAATAAAACAAGTACAGTTAAAGTGCGAAAAATTGTTTTTTTAATTTTTTCATGGTTTTTGTCAAGATTTTCAAATGTTGCTGTCCAATCTTTCAATAATATTTTTTATTTAATGACTGCTTAATTCAAAAATTTATGAAAAACTAACTTAAAAACACAAAGTTTCAATAATTCTCACTGCACCTGCAATGTCCTTGATTTCACTTTAAATTTATCATGACTTCTTTAATGTTATTTTATTAAAGCAAAGCTTATATTTGTAGAATTATTTACTATGTCATCTATGCATTGCCGCAACTTGCTCACTTATTTCAGCCAGCACCTCAGCGGACTTCTGAATGTTCTCAAATTGATACCCCATGTGGATTGCTATGAGTTGCATCTTCTTTACATTCTCTTCACTGTTCTCCATCAGACTTTCTGTTGCTGCAAACTCGCGGGATGCTTTGTTCAACAACTGCAAGACATGCATTTAAAATCTTATATTCATTGGTTTTATTAGGTTTAGTATAAGCTTGGCGTAACAAAGTTTTATGGTTGTTTACTTGAAGATTGATTTAAATGGAGTTATTACTTAAACTATACCCACAAAGTATTAAGCTTGATCACGTTACACAACCAAGTTCTCACGGGAACAGTCGATAAATATAAATTGTATACCTAGATTGTGTACATCGTATTTTGTTGTGTCGGATTAATGGAGCATCTTGTGTTTTGAAACAAACCACACCCATGGAGTTTTTACAATATTAGATTTCTTAACAAATGAAATAAGTCACCTCATTCGTTTTTGATCCTCTTTGTATTTGTCGAGTTAAAGATGAAATGTTATTAATGTTTACTTGAACCCTTTCAGCGAGCCGTTGTTTCGACTCAGCAAATAGTGATCGAGCACTACTCGACGATGCTGAGGTCATTATTAGATCGTATGCTAGTTGTTAAAAAATACTGTATCGTTCTAAAGAATTACAATTTATTTGTAGTTCTCAAAGTTATCTCAAATCCGATCAATATACTTTACAAGATATCCACACACCTGTCATTATTTTGATTGACGTTTAATTCCTTCACGGTTTAATTTTTCCCTTTTGGAAAAGGCAACGAGCTTTAGCTCATACACCACAAGTCTTCCGTGTTATATTTTCTTCTTTCTTGATTTTTTCTACTGTAATATGCTATTAATGTTACTGAAGGCTTCATTGAGTTACTTGGGAGATGACGAAAAGAGCAGCTAAATCGGCGTATTTCACTTTCTCCACACTTGTACAGCACTACAAATATTCACTGGTTAAAATAATAGCATTTTGCACATTAAACTCTGGTGATAAACAAGAAAACACAGTAAAATTAGAATATTTTAACCACCACTTTCCGTTCTCGCCAAGTAACTACGACGTTTAATTTAACTCGGTTTTTTACATTAATTTAATATGTTTTTCTTGACAAAAAAGACAAAGAGCTATAGTTGTTTCGAAAGATACCCCACGGACTTTTACATTTTTTTGAGAATAAGGCAAAAAATGTATACAAACAATTTGATTATCAAAATTTTTAGAGAAAACGTGATTTCACAGTTTTTGTTTTCTGATAGAAATGGTCAATAATTTCCTTTGCCACTAACTTTATTTGTTGCTTTTAAGTTGATGTTGTTTTGTATTAAGATGATTAAGAAATTAAGCAAAATTAATAGAGGATTTAATTTAACAAAATAATAAAGTCATTTTCCGAGGAAAGACATTAATATGTATACTTTCACTGAAGCGAAGGAGTCTCTATCCATCCATGGTCATCAATAAATTGAATTTAAAAAAAAACGCTATCTATCACTCGCTCGCTGACTTTTCGCTCGTCACGGAAGTATTTGATAAAGAAATTTTCTGTATTATTAATTTAATTAATAGTTATTTACCACAATGGGTCTTGTAGGACATTTCAATTTATGTGTAGTAAAATTCTGTATCTTCAATCGACTTCCCGAAGTCACTGTCTACTAAGACATGATCTTTATTTACTAGTGTATTAGTGGGTTTATTTTGTATTCGTGTTGAATCTGTGCTTGGAATCATTTACGATGGATAAGGGTGTATCTTGCGAACATTTGAATAAGCTTGCCGATGTTCTTGGAAAGGATTTGTGGCAGACAAAGGAGGTAAGTAGGAAGTAGCCAATATCTAACCTCAAAGCATGTCATTGAAACAGGCAATTAGCGTTCCACAATCCAGTTAATATTGTGTAATGTATGATCGGGTGTATTCCTTGCAGTGGCGTAAGGTATCTTTGTTTCACCTAGTTTATGGTCGCCTGGTACATAGGTTACTTGCAAATCCTGTTGATGCAATTATATTAATGATAAACATCAATTGCCAAGTTACTGATACTGAACTGAATATATCGATATGTTTTGATAGTTAAAAAGGGGTTTATCTTTGTGTAAGATGATTATTTTATGTACATGCCCATGCAATTATCTCCTGTATTTTGTGCTACTTTCTTTCACTTGGACAATGATTCCCCATCATTGTAAGCAGGTTTAAAATTTCTTTTTCTTAATTACAATATCTTGGAACCTTTCTCTTTGGTAATCACTGACAGACATGTTTTTAATGCAAAATCAAATGTAATAATAAAAGATAAGGACTATTCCATAAATAGATATTCTGCTACCAAATCTGTGGTAGTTTTAATGCAAGCATACAGTTAGATCCTTATTATTCTAACATGTTTTGTTTCCTCAGAAATCTAATGCAATTTTTTAAAATGATCTCCAGAGTTTTGAAAAACAGTCAGATGACAGATATTGTCAAGTTTTCCTGAAGCAAAGTGACAACAAGTTTAAAGAAGGAATTTTAATCAGATCTCAAATCTAACAAAATCTGATGAAAAAACAGTTTGATCAGAAACTAAACCTTGTTCAACTTAAAGCCTAAAATCATTTAAAAGTATTGCAACAGAATTCTTTTAAATTAAAAAGTGATAAGAATGAGGAAACAATTCAAGGCTTGCTGGATTTCTACCAAAGGATTGGTTGCATAATGTCAATATTTTTTTTAAACTACATTTGAGTATCATAAAAAAGTGCTTGTCAGGAAAGGGTCAACCAAGATATTCTAACAATAAAACAGAAATTTGAAACCTGCTGGGTCCCTCAATTATGTGCAATCATTGATAGGTCCAAATGAAGGAAAATAGCACAAAATAAAGGAAAAAATTGGGATTTGCTGTTATTGAAATCTATACAAAAATTATAATAGTGACATGTACAGTTTAAATATTTTAAAAAAACTTTTTGAAGTTCAAAACATATTCATATTCATATAGTCTTCAGCCTAATTTTAAACTTCAGCCTTGTAGTTCAGGATATTTTACATACATTTTTTTGAAAAAAATCTTTAAAGTGTAAGTCAAAATATAAATGTGATTTTTAAATTTCTTGCTCATACATAGGAACCTCCTAATATAATGATGCATTTGTAACTATGTCAGTCACATTTTTTTTTTCTTTTTATTTGTAGACTTGTGTAATCAATAATAATTAAAAGAAAATTGCCTCATTTGCAAGTGATCTGACTATACTATACTATACTTTGATACACAATTGCTTCTAAACTCTTTACCTTCTCTCTCTTGTGATTGGAATTACTTGAAGCATAGATTAACTTGAAATTGGCCCAGGCCTAAAGTTTTTAAATCTTAGACTTAGCTTTATGGACTTCAATTTATTTAGGGGATTTTTATGTATCTTCTCTAAATTTTTATTTAAAAATATGCATAAAATAATAAAAATAACTTTTTATTTTTCTTAGTAAAATAACAGTTGTACAGGATTTACAATTTAGAAGAATACTTTTTAAATGGTTTTAAATGTTTAATAGTTGAATGTCTTAATAAATATTGCTTAAACATTATAATAAATTTTTTATATATATTTCATTATTTACCTGGTAAATGAAATGTATATATTAATGTTATTGAAATATATTGCCAATTTATATTATAGACATAAAATGAAAAATCTTGTATTTGAATCACTCATTATTTCTTTGTTGTTTTATTTTGTCATGGAAGTGTAATAACACAGTTCAACATAATTGTAAGATAATAAATATTTTTATTCACTAAAAATTCCTTCCAGTTTTGCCAATAGGGTAAAGGAAAAAATATATTTTAGAATTTCTTTAGTTGCATATTTTACTGCTGTGTATATTGTTTTAAGTACACACAGTGTTTTATTGGGTTTACCTTTATGATATTAAATATATTTTCACCCAGTTCAAAGCTGAAACTAAAAAATTGCCCATTAAATTGGGTAAATAAATAATTTTTAATTTTATTTTTTAGACTTTATCCTGCTTTGACTGCGGCTGTTCAGGACCCAATCTCTGGCTCTGTCTCCAACCAGACTGTCATCATGTTGGCTGCTCGGAAGTCAAAAATGATCACAGCACTACTCACCAAAAGGTATTTTTTTCATTAAGAACATATTTTTTTTGTGCCATAAATCAGTGTTTGGACTAGGTAGATTTATATTTTGTTAAAACCATATTTTGGATGATGAGAATCATTTTTGAGATTGCCAGTAAAAATAACAGCTTTGACTATGCCTACTCCAATATAATAAGTTATAAACTCTGTCTAATATAACATTGTTTTCAAATTTCAATTATTGTAAAGTTGTATTTTTATATTTTATGGAAAAAATGAATTAATTGAAGTGTTTAATAGTTATATTACTAGGAAAGGTAAAGTATCTACTCTACCTATTTTTGTTGTTTGTTTGTTGAGCTTAAAATAACCCACAATAACATTTGAATAGGTTTTTTAAAGAAAAAGAATCACTTTTATAGGAAGCTCAAACTAAAGTGTTTTAATTTCAAATGATTTTACACACAGAGATGTAAAAGGCAATTAATGTGAAAAATGCAAATCATCCTTTTAATGAATGTATCAGAGACAAAGGGCATTGTTTAAGTTCACACTAAGGGTCTCAACATTGCTTGTTTTAATTAAATATATTTATAACTTAAATATTAACCATCAAATCGTTTATCTAAAACTTTTTTTTCACTACACAATAACAGAAATCTAGTGTATCCTATACTGGTTACAAACTATTCCTTATTCTGATTAAGTAATCAGAAAACTAATTAATAGTCTTAAGTTTTATTTAGGTTTCAGTTAAAAATTACACAAGTTACACATAGCATATGGTAGTGACATGAAATATGTGTGCATGTATGGAAAATTTGTTGAGATTTATGTGATTTGCATGTGTGAAACTACACATGCATGTAAGTATAGTAAATAGGCAGGCAAAGCTGCATTACATAATGTAGTAATCAATAAATTATTAGTGAAATCATTAATTGCTTCTTAGTTATTCCTTCAAAATAACTTGATTATATGTATTCAGGTAAAAACAATAACAATGACTGTCTATTGTAATGGTAGTCACATATTTTGTTTAACTTTAACACAGGACCAAGATATTCAGACAAAAATTATGCATGACCTTTATACGGTTTCAAATGCAGTTAGGTGGATAATATAAATGATTGTTTTGATTTGGCAATCATTGTAATGTTCTCCAATTCACAAAACAACAACAATAAATGCCACCGTTTTTCATTGGTCAATAAACACTGGGTTGCGTTCTTTTCATTGCATGCTAATACAATCCGGTAGTGTTTAAAGACAAATCAAATGTAACATGTTTCAGTTACGTTTTTATACAGTTGAAATTAAACTCTAACAACATTGATTTAGGATGTGGCTTGCTTTAATAAAACAGTTTTTACAGTACAAAACGGAAGTATGGTTTCAGAGTAAATAGGCCAGTTTTTTCTCTTATCCTAAAAATCTAATGTGACGTCAATGAATATCCACGGTAAATTACACAGGTATTTAGAATAATAATGTTTCTCGAATAATTTCTGTAATTACGGTATTAAACTATAAATTCTTGTTTTTGAAAAATGAGAGTCAAATTTTATTTATTTATTATAATGTATTCCAAATGTAAAAAATCTTGTTCAATTAATAATAAATAGTTGCCATAACTCAAAGACGCTTGTAACATAAGAAGCGCCGCGCGATCGCTGACAATTCGTTTGTACAAAACCTGCTGTTATCATTCAAGCAAGACTACTACAACGGGAATCAAGAGTCAATAATTTTCCGATTTCTTTTGACAGTTTAGTTAAGAAAATCAAAATTTTGAATGCCAAAACTAAATAAACTCTAGAAGCATTATTTAAGAATTAATAATTCCTAATGAAAATTCCTAAGCGGAAAAAATAGATGATGAAAGTTTGTATAGAAATTGCATAAGCTAGACAGATCGTCAAGTTATTAATTGATTTAAAAAAGGTGGTTCTTAGTGTACCGTACTTTTATGTTTTTGATATTAAAATGTTTATCTTTTGTTTGTAGAACCACCCAACGCATTGCGTCCATATGAACGTGTGCACTGAAAGGATATGGTGCTACTCGTGCGAGAAGGAAGTCCATATAAGAGCTGCGTTAGCTCACTCAAGGGTAAGTCAAGTGGTTTCACTACTTGCTTTTTTTTTTAAATATTGTGCGTTTAGATTAATATTTTTTGTAACTAACAACTGGAATCTTGTAATCCAACCAAGAGCACTAACAAGTATTGAGACAGTTGATCACAGTCGTAGACTTAAGACTTACCAATAAAAAAGCCGGGGATTCTTGATTCTGTATCTATGCACACAATCTAAGCCTAAAACAAAAAGGTCGCGTTATTTCGGACCGAAACTGGTTCAGCGGTGTTTCAAACAAAGTGTTTCAGATTATTATAACAGTTTGGAAACTACAGTTATCGAGAGTAACTCCGACTTAGATTGGTTTGGATTTATCTACCTATAGCTACAGAAATAAAAATTGTTAAAAGCAAAAGAGACTGAAATTTTTTAGTTTTAATAAAAAACATATATAGCAGATGAGTCCGGATACAACTTCGCTGAGCGGTTCTATGGGCGGCCGTCTCAACTCCGTAGGGCTAGGGATGGTGACGGACAACGACATGGATCCAGACGACATCGACTACGGTGACGACATGAACACTAGAGGTACACACACTAACCGCTCTAGGGTCTTAGCTCATCTATCAACACGTAAACGGATCAACGCCGTACAAACTTGGGTCGTCAGGTTTTCTTTGTATGAAAGGCCATACTGCAATACACACTTATGACAAAGGGGACTTGACGTTCTATTTCCGAGTTGTTAGGTGTGTAACGACCATTATTCATAAAAAAATTAAAACTTGATTTGATATTTTGATGTTGTGTCTCTTTCTACCAACTGAATTTAATGATGCAAAATTATACAAGGTTTAGGACTCGACTAACCCTACTATTCGTATGGTATGAACTTGTCTGAGTGAAAACGGACAAATGTGGATTTATAAACAATCATATGTATGTAATTACACTTTATTATTTTGCCTTCACTTATGAAGCCATGACGCATGTTTGTGGCCATTTTTAATAAGCAAAACCAACTTTTAAGTCTTAGGGTCTTTACACTCAAGCGATTTGTTCGTAGAGTTGTAGAGTTAATGGCGACTCGAGATCGCAGCGTGCACGCAAAAATCGGCGGGCGAATCACTTATTTAATAAATAATTATTATCACTCAATAACCTCAAAACCCATTCACTTGCAGGTTTAGTGGGTCTACAAAACTTGGGCAACACTTGTTACATGAACGCAGCGTTGCAAGCCCTCAGCAACACTCAGCCTTTGACTTCTTACTTCCTGCAATGCGCCGCCGCCGTCTCGATACTAGCGGCGGATAACAAACCTGGACTTAGTAGGTTAGTGGAAATTAAAGTCAAGTAAATTGAAATTAATGATTAAACATTAGCTCTCATATGTACGTGCAAAACTCCTATTTTTTAGTCAAAATGTACTCGTAGTTTATTTTCTTCCTTAGAATGAGATGTGTCAAGTTGACAAAATTTGACCAGAATCTGTCAAATGGTTTGTGCCTGAAAAAGTAACAGATATAGTAACTTTCTTAAATATAACATTACATTGAATAAACAAAACACAGGAGAAGAATAATACAAATAATAATAATTAAATCTGATACACGGATATTTTACTAAACTAAATAAGAAAAATCAACGCGTGCAAAAGTTTAAATAAAATCATTCTAGATCAAAGAATGTAAGTGTTTATTACGAATCGTTTCCGATTTACCGAAAGAGTTTAGCGTAGGTGTACTCTTTGTATTAAGTTATAGATTAATTTATTATTGTTCCTTTGCTTACAGAGCTTACCAAAAATTAATGAAAGACATGTGGAGTAGAAAAGCGAGAGGCTACGTTGTACCAAATGGTATACTGTACGGAATTAGGAATGTAAGTTTTTTCACAGAAATAATTTTCATTAGATATAAGTAATTTTACTTTTTATGTATTTTAATCGTGTTCTCCAAGCACAGCTTAGACCCCTTAAATTCGGGCATCTTTTGAGTAAGCATGCTGCCACTTCATCAATTTGATCATGCATTACACGCTGGAGCTATATTGTAAATGCATAGTATATTATAGCACAATATATTACCATAGAAATTAATTATAGACCATAGACGGCAGCTATTATGTTTGTCCTTACATCATGACGATTTCACATGACATCTTTAGTCGTCATGTGTAAACTGTTCCATCAGGTGAGATTATGGATAGATGCTTGCCATCATACATAGAAATAATATCGTTCTGAATATGCGTGATATTTGTGAATAGTTTGATTAACTATCAGTGTTTTAATGACATGCATTTGTTACAAGGTTCATCCAATGTTCCGCGGCTACCACCAACACGATGCGCAAGAATTCCTGCGATGTTTCCTAGATCAATTACACGAAGAACTTAAAGAGCCGGTGGGTGAAATGTATTATGTGCATATTACTTACAAGTTGATGTTAATAATATGTAATGACAGCTCTAGGTTTTGATCTTCCTAAAGCCAATTAGCAATCTCATATGAGAAATCTCTTATCACCAAAATCACCTCTCTAAAATGATCAGTTCCAGCTGGAAAAGTGGCGTTGTTGTCAGATTCCTAAACTAAAATATTTTATAGAGATCATTTCTTCGCTATCATTTTTAGTTTTTTTGGTGGTTTTGCCCAGATTGCCCTTAAATAAACAAGGAGTCGAGTGATTTTATATTTCTTGTAGGTTTGGGATTCAACGGCGGAGGATAAATTAAATTCAGAAGCTGATGGTGATCATCAAGATAACAGAGTTCACGTGAGACGGAGAGCGGCCTCTTCCGGAGGTTAGTTTTGATACATTTTATATTCGTTGTATCTTTATCCACATTTGTACAAATAGTACATATAGGCATGACTTGAATGCTGGACTGCATTGATGAATGTTTTAAGACGAAGCAGAAATGTTCGAATCTGTGTAATTTTAGTGCCAAACTAACAATTAAATATTTGATATTAAAATCTTAATTATTAAACATTATTTTTGTCTGTGTGCACTTATATATTTTGTTTTTGTTATAAATAGCAAGCGACGCATCTTTATTCGCTCGCATGAGGCGGAAGTCGCCGGCGCCATCTTCATACAGCGAGAGTGCCAGAACTGACGGATATTTTAGGTATAACTTTAGTTATCAACATAACATTATTAGTGATCAATATCGTTCTCCTTTTATACACAAACATTACGCAAACATGTACTAGTAAAAAAAAAAGTATATTTCCGTTGCAGGGTACATACAAACTCGGACTCTGGCAGTGCGAGCGTAAGCAAACACAGGCGCTCGGCTAGTTTCGCTGGCACGCAGCAAACGCAATACATGCAGACAAACCACAACAGCGCTAGTGAGTAAATTACTATACTGGCTTCTGTCTGCGTCTTATTCGCGTAGAATTCATATTTTTGCTTAACAAAATGTCTTCTAGATACTATTTATTACCTTCTATCCATCGAAATAAATCACCTAAATATCGAAATCTGGTTTGTCGTCTTATTTAATTTAGCCTCGTATTGTCTATTGTATAAATACTTTTTAATCACTTTTTTTTTGCTATTTTAAAATAACATTACCGTGTATAAGCATTGCTAACGCAAAAATTTTAAAAAGTTTTGATGGTTTTACAATTTATTTTAATTCTGTTTCAAATAAAAAATCATTTTGATTTTAATTTTGAGCCGTCTCGAGAAGACTCGTCTTTATGTTTTGCTTGTCTTGATTTATATAATATTAAAAAGAGGAAAGATTTGATTGTATGTTTGAACTGAAAAGGAAACTTCTGGACCGATTTGAAATCTTACACCATTAGGATCATTATGTAGTCATACGTGATCCCTGATGAACATAGGTGATAAAGTATTTTCAAAAAAGTTAAATACCTATATCTACCTGTGCAAAGGCCGCTAGTTAAAATTATACTATTCAATATATAATTAAGTGCTGTTAATTGTAATAAAGTATTTTGTAAATCAGATCCTGATTCGACGATTCGTTCTACGGGGTCCGAATCAGAGTTGTCATGTTCGAGCGAAGCTGAGGAGAGGTACGAGACCTGCTCGAGCGGAGCGAGTGACGTCACGGAAAACAACGTTCCCAACAAACCGTTAGTACAAATATATCCTTTTAATATTATAAACGTGTAAGTTTTTAAGGATTGATGGATGTTTGTTCACGTATAAACTGCTGAATGGATTTTAATGAAACTTTACAATAATAAAGCTTATGACATCAGAATTACAAATAGGCTATAATTTATAAAGATATTGTGTGAATTGTCCAAAGTATAATGATAAATGTCAAGTAAGTAGGAATAAATAAATTTTATCAAAACCTAATCAACAACTCAGGCTATTCAACATTTTTAATTTATTTATTGTCAACAGTAAAGCCGCCCCCGCAGCCTGCGGTTCCGGCGACGGGAGCGGCGTTCGGTTTAGAAGCATTATATCAGATGTCTTCGACGGAAAATTACTGTCTTCCGTACAGTGCCTCATATGTGATAGGGTAAGTGAATTAGTACGAGAATATTGGGTAAATAGCGTCGTTGATCTAGTAGTGGTTTCATCAATTAATACATTTTTGTTAATCTTTAAAAATAAAAATTATAAATTGACTGATCAATCACTATGCCTTACTGCCTCTTACGAATGAAAACGTTGAAGCCTTTAACAAGTTTCGATTATAACTCTTACATACAAACTTGGTCTCTTTATAAATTGTTGTCAAGATATATTTTCGTTACTATGCATACATTATACTTATTCTTTGTCACGAAGAACGATCGGCTAAGGTTGTGTTTGTTTTGTCAGGTCTGTACATACATGCACATTGTTTCAGTGTGCGTAATCTCGAGTTTGCTCAGTAACGAGGTTACAAATCATAACCATAGCAGAATTTTCTTTTTGAGCTGGACCATCTGTACCTAACAGATTCATATTACATCGATAGGATTAAAAAACCTTTTTATATAGGTATCAACTCGAGTAGAGACGTTCCAGGATCTATCCCTTCCCATTCCATCTCGGGAGCATCTGGCGGTGATCAGATCGCAGCAGCCAATACTCAGCCACGCGCCCCTGTCGCAGGAATCCTGGGTTAGTACTCTTTCTGGTTTTATAATGGATGAAGAGTTGGCTACGTTTAATTTAATTTTACTAATCGAACATAGTCACGATTTTACCTTTGAGGTCATCTAAGCAATTGGCAAATTTTCAGAGGGGAGAAGAGAAAAAAGAATTGTGGCTGTTAAGGCTCTTTGCCTTTCTCGAATAGAGAGTTAAATTTTGATGAAGAGTCTACCAAAGTGTTTACTCCTCTGAAAAGGCAAAGAGCATTCATCCATACGGCTTAAGTATTTTATGTCCTTTTAATTTTTCAATGAAAAAAATATTTTTAAACAATTGACTAGCAATTTTGGTGTCTTCCATTGAATAAAAAATGAATTAATTTGTTATCTTAATTTACGTAAGTTTGTACAACTATAAAATACACTTGGCCATGTTTATGCGAAAATAATTACAAATAAAAATAATTTACATAAAAATAACTATTTCAATGTGTCTACCATGAGACACAATGAACGTTTAACATAGATTACTGCAGTAATTTTGTATGAGCTATCTTAATTCCTCATCAATCCGTTAGAGGCGCTTTACAAAGATTCATATGAATTTGTAACTGCAGTCGCAAGCGGCAATCTGAGGTAAAACTCATGGAAGACAGTAAAAAGCACTCTTCTGATATTTCAATAATTATATTAATTAAAAGTACAGATATGTCAAGCTAACGCATCAAATAGTAGAAGTCCGTGGGTTGGTTTAAGGTTTAGTAAATTAATGATAATTGTTCTTTAAAATATAATCGATACATGTGTAGATATGGTGGTTGCTAAGTTGGCTGCGATCGTGGTTCTACGGGCCCGTGGTGTCGCTTCAAGACTGTCTAGCAGCATTCTTCAGTGCGGACGAACTGAAAGGAGACAATATGTACAGGTATACACAATTAAATTAAGATATTTACTAATAGTCACAATGTTTTGACGTACATGGTTGTGTACGAATAGCCCTCCTTTTTTGGCTTCACCGCAGTCCGGTGAATAGGAAAAATATATAATCTTAAGTAATCAATAACGTTAGTATTATTTATTAAAAATATACACTCGGCGTCAAAAATATCGCCCCTTTGCAAAAAATGTTTTCAACCAACTTTATTTCACTTTAATCTTGGGTCAAGTATTGACTTAAAGGTATCATTTGAAAGGTAATTTAATGGTTTTTATGGTTATAAAGAAAAAAATAAAGATTTCCTCATTTGTAAAAAATATTGAAAAGACATTGTAAACAGTAAAAAAAACATTTATTTCATCATACAAAACAATAACAAAAAAAAAAAACAAAAAAATTACAAAATAAAACAAAACTAATTTAAAACCTAGTGTTCCCCCCTTGCCCTTATTACCGCCTCTAAACGGTCTTTCATCGATCGCACCAACTTTACAACCGATTCCTGCGGAATTCTGTCCCATTCCTCGATGACGGCATCTTCAAGTTCCTGCAGGGTGGTAGGGGCGACATCTCGTGACCGAACTTGTCTTTTTACCTCGTCCCAAAGATGCTCTATGGGGTTTAAGTCAGGACTTCTGGCTGGCCACGACAAAATAGGGATCCCAACCTCCTCCAGATATTCTCGCACAATTAAAGCTGTGTGGGATCGCGCGTTGTCATGCATTAATTTGAAGCCAGAGCCGACAAAACCCACATATAGGACCACATGCTGCTCCAGTATTTCATTAATGTAGCGACCAGCAGTCAGAGACCCCTGGCCGCGAGTCCCTCTGGTCGATGAAACGCAGACAAGGTCGGTCTTGCCATCTATAGAGATGCCTCCCCAGAACATGCACGAGCCACCTCCGTAACCCACTGTTTCTTCAATGCAGGCCTGAGCGAATCGTTCGCCCGACCTCCTATACACCCTTGCACGCCTGTCGTTGCAATAAAGGCAGACTCTTGTCTCGTCGGTGAAGAGAACCTGCCTCCATTGCTCAAACGTCCAATCGACGTGATCTCGGGCAAATTGTAAGCGGTCTCTGCTGCTGTCAACTTAGGGCCAGTAGCAGCCCTGTGAGCCCTAATTTCTTTCTCCCGCAGTCTCCTTCTAATCGTAGAGACGCTAACTGAAGTCCTGCGAGCTTCTCGAAGACGTTGTTGCACCTCGACAGCGCTAGAGAAGCGACTGCGCAGGGACGACGTCACAATGAAGCGGTCATCCCGCTCAGATGTGCAGCGTCCCCGACCAGCTCCACGTCTTCTAACTCTCCAGTCTCCTGGAACCGCTGGAACACTCGTCGGACAGCATGGCGGCTCAAATTCAATTGTCGAGCGACATCACACTGTCGAACTCCTGCTTGCAGTAAAGCAACAACTTGAGCAGATTCAGCCGCGGTGGTCTCCATGTTTGAGGGTTGATTTCTTGCTTGAGCTCCTGAGGTGTGAAGTCTTCAAAGTCTGGATAGCGAATGACTGACATTTTACCCTGTCCAGGCATTTTATAGCTCTGGAACTAAGCTCAAGTCGCGACCCTTGAAACGAGTGTTTTGGTACATTTTCTTACAACTTCTTCGACATGGAAATTATGACGTTTAATTTAAAAAAAAAACATGTTAATTGAAGGGATATTAAACAAGCTTTAATTTGACACCATGATCTATTAGCCAGAGTTCTTATTATAAAAGTTAGATGAGCTTGATGCTGAATTTCAGCGAGGGGCGATATTTTTGACGCCGAGTGTATGTACAAAATAAGAAAATCATTTAAATTGAAATTATGTGAATAAATCAAATAATTAATGTCATTAATTTAATTTTTATAATTCAAAACTAAACTATTGTTGTCAAAATGGATAAACTTTGTCTTGGGACTTAGTAATTACTTGTTTAACCCAAGCTTTATTTAAATGCAATAAAACAATAACTTCAAAGCTCAATATTAATTAAATAAATGTTACTATGACTTTTATTACTATTTAACATAATTTAAAAATTTATTATGATAAACATGCTGGACTTTTGTACTATTGAGTTTATGTTAACACCTGTTTTTGCAAATAAATTGATTCTATTCTATTCTAATCCAAAAGCACAATATTATCTATGCAGTTGTTCCCGTTGCAATAAACTCCGTAACGGCGTAAAGATGTCCGGCGTTATCCGATTGCCTGAAGTTCTATGCGTACATTTAAAGAGGTTCAGACACGAGTTGATGTTCAGTGCTAAAGTAGGAGCCCGTGTTTCCTTCCCCATACACGACCTTAACATGGCGCCTTACTTACATAAAGGTAAGTGATTGTTTTGAATCTCTTGTTTAATTAATTGTGCTTTGGATTTTGTGATGTCTGTATTATTAACCGTTTCTCAACCGAAATTCAACACAACTACCGAATTTCAACATGTGAATCGAATTTATTTGATGAAATATAATAATAAAAAGGTCCAAATGTTATCTATCCCACATTTAAAATATTAAAAGTACAAAATAATATAATATATAATAGAATATTTATATTATTAGAATATTTAGAATATTATTTATTTTTGTTTATTATATAATAGAATATTTTTTGTTTGGCGTAGACTAGATTTGAATCTATTGGGGTACCTACATAGGTGTTTAAGCTTGGTATGACTAATTAATAGGTTATTTTTCACTTTTCAGTTCCTTTATCTTTTTTCCATGGATACATTTTTTGATTACGTATAGTAACCTATTTTTATTTCAAATTTTAATTTTATGCTGTTTGGAACAATACCTTTTTTGATTTTTTGACTATTTTTCATCATGCCGATCAGTTGGATGTTCTTTTTCCTATTGATTTTATTGTATCGTGACGGCTCACTTACAGGTAGCCTCTGCTGAAAGCTGAAAATCAAATAATACTGCTTTATTCGTGTGTCCTGAGTGACGATGAAGCACTCTAAGCGGGGAATTCACTAGTGGGTCGCCATTGGTGCTACTGAAGTCTCCCGCTTGCCCGTAATACCCGAACACTAAGGGCAATCTCAATGTAAACGACTGACTTGGCCTTTGTGTGTGCGGACTACGGCCAAGCGGCAAACTTCATTTGGACCGAGCTGCCCATGGGTGGCCCGATGATGAATTCCCCGTTTTAGAGCAATCCGCGACCCACTTTCGAAATTCAAAACATTCGATATTCGTCTTGTCCGTCGTGCAAGCAGACGAGCATTCAAACGTCTCGAGCTCGCCGCAGATTTCACTTACACTTGGTTAAAGTAAGATTTCATGTCCATGTAGAGTGTACATCTCGCATTTCCCGCTACGAGCTGTCGGCGGTGATCTGTCACGCGGGCACGGCGGGCGGCGGGCACTACACGTGCAGCGCGCGCACGCACACAGGCGCATGGCACACGTACGACGACGCGGCCGTGGCGCCGCTCGCGCCGCTGCATCTGCTCGCCACCGAGGCATACGTGCTGCTCTACAGGTAACTAACGCTGTACTGAGGTACCATAGCTACCTACACACTGCACGGCGGGCGGCGGGCACTACACGTGCAGCGCGCGCACGCACACAGGCGCATGGCACACGTACGACGACGCGGCCGTGGCGCCGCTCGCGCCGCTGCATCTGCTCGCCACCGAGGCATACGTGCTGCTCTACAGGTAACTAACGCTGTACTGAGGTACCATAGCTACCTACACACTGCACGGCGGGCGGCGGGCACTACACGTGCAGCGCGCGCACGCACACAGGCGCATGGCACACGTACGACGACGCGGCCGTGGCGCCGCTCGCGCCGCTGCATCTGCTCGCCACCGAGGCATACGTGCTGCTCTACAGGTAACTAACGCTGTACTGAGGTACCATAGCTACCTACACACTGCACGGCGGGCGGCGGGCACTACACGTGCAGCGCGCGCACGCACACAGGCGCATGGCACACGTACGACGACGCGGCCGTGGCGCCGCTCGCGCCGCTGCATCTGCTCGCCACCGAGGCATACGTGCTGCTCTACAGGTAACTAACGCTGTACTGAGGTACCATAGCTACCTACACACTGCACGGCGGGCGGCGGGCACTACACGTGCAGTGCAACTAACGCTGTACTGAGGTACCCGTCTTTAATAAGACATAAACTAAAACTGTGTTTGTATCAGACATGAACTATGTTAACAATGACTTGTTGCAGGAAAGTGAATCCACAAATGGCAGAGTTAAGACAGAGGGCAGCTGAAATTTTAGAGTCCGCGAGTATGGAGCCTAACGATATCAAATTCTATATCTCCAAACAGTGGATCAACAAGTAAGCATTTTGATATCTTTACATTTACAGATCTATGCACAGAAAGTTTATTTTTGTTTGGAAATTTATTTTGTTGTAAATTTTTAGATCAAGTATTAAGATGACAGTTAAAGTTTAACAGAACTTATTGGTTATCCCGTATTACGTTTTCTACTACTGTTCTCGCCTTATTTCGCAATACTCGTACAGTAGTATCTTTTTGTCTTGCCTACTTAGCTCTAGTATTATGGCTTAAACTACACATTTATATTATTTGTTGATGATTCAGGTTCAACAACTGGGCTGAGCCAGGGCCTATAGACAACAGCGACTTTGTTTGTGTGCATGGCGGAGTGAGGCCGGACCGATCGCAGCATTTGCAGCACTTGGCCTGCGTCATACCGGAGCCGCTGTGGGAGTTCTTCTATACCAAGTTAGTACTGAAATATAGCGATTAAACGACACGATATCTACGTGTACTAACTGAATGATTAGGACTTTTAAGTAAGTTGATAGTTTTCAAGTCATCATCAGAAAGAAATCAGCCCTCTTAATGGGTAGTGTAGAGCAGTGCACATAGTAAGTCGTGAAAGTTTCTCTCTTCTTTTTTTGTTAAATGCTAAATATGTTCCATTTACTTACTTAGTAGGTTGTCTCTAGTGTGTGCCTCACAGAATGTATCTCGCCTGAAATAAATAGTATGCATGTGTATGTGCACGTGCAGGTTCGGCGGCGGGCGCGCGTGCAGCCACGTGCACGCGTGCGGCGTGTGCGCGCGCGCGGCGCTGCGGCTGCGCTCGCGGCGGCAGGCCGAGCTGCGGGCGTTCTACGAACTGCACGCCATCTTCCAGGTTAATATGTGCATTTCATATATATTGTTTACTACACCTGTTCTTATTATTTATTAGTTGTTGGGATAGTAACAGTATAGTTAGATTTTTGGATATAATTTAGGATTAATTAATAAATTATAATAATCCATCACGACACACACATTGTCTCAGCCCTTCACTTAGATATAATCTTGTAACGATATGGTACATAGTTACATAATACATCCAAGATTAGAAAACGAAACAATGCATCTTGCAAATAACTTGTGTGGCTTGGGCCAATGATAGGATGTATTATATACAGTAGACCATCCATGCAATACATGTGAATAGTACAATATGCATGTGCGTTATACAAATGACTGTATACAGTTTTGGTTAAAGGTAACAGAAAAATGTTTAGGGTCTCAGTCAATTTATAGTAAAGTCAAGCAGAACAAGTTTAAATAAAACGTCTTTCATTAGTTGGAATTCTTTATCAATACATCGATTGTGTATCAAATACAGATACAAACTGTTACTTAAAAGTATGTTTTTCTAGGAACAAGAGCATCCACCGTCAATATACGCGATAAGCATGCACTGGTTCAGGCAGTGGCAGGCGTTTGTGAGGAACAAGAGTAGGCAACCACCGCCGCCCGTAGATAACTCAGGGATAGTCACTAAACAGGTAATGCACTATACAGATTGATTTATGAATCTAAATTTAAAAAAGAAGTATTTATTTATTCAAAAACCTGGACCTAGACTACCGGGGACATTTCTGAATAAAAATAAACAATAATTTGCTTAAATTTCAAGTGGATGATTCTCTTCCCAACAAAACTTTGCTATCTAAACTGATTAATAAACAAGGTTACTCTGATTAAAACAATGTGCTCATACTCTTGGCAATACTAATAACCATAGACTTTATAAGATGAAATGACTAACAATATATAACTTCTTAAGATAAATATGTGTATTTTCCAGGAGGTGGAAGGTACTACATCTTATGTGTTGAAACCGGGTTCTGACCACGCTCAGTTGAGCGAGGAACTATGGAAATTCTTCACTGGTATTTATGGGGGCGGTCCGGAAGTCAAACTTCGTAGTCCAACGCAACTAGCGCCAAGAGAAACACAAGTTGAACGGAAAGTCACGAGAAAATACTCGGAATCCGATAAGGAAGACTACTGTACTAAGTCGACGTCGGAAACGAATATACGGGAGAGCGTACAAGGAGAGTTGCAGAAGAATCAATCGCTCCAGAATATTAATAGAAGGTACAAACCTTCTAAGCCGGATTCTGATGACGAGTTCAACTACCGACACGTTTTTAATAAGAAACACGAACAGAATGGTAACTGTCAGGATTCTGATGAGGAAATGCACCCCGCCCCTCATCAAATGCACCCAACCCCCCATCAGTCGCACCCAACACCCCAAAAGAATTACACAAACTCTGTAAAAATGGAGAACGGAGTCGACAGCTCAGACCACGACGCGAACGACAATCCCGTTAATGTCAATTGCAATACCAAATACAACGAAAAGGAGGTGGAACTGCTAAACCTCGACAGCATATCACTCAAGAGTAAACCCAAAGGCGGGAAAGTGAGAAAAATAAAACGGAGAACGGCAAAATGATTTTTTCTCGTTTTTCAGTTCGTTCACAGGTTGAGGCAGATGGTCGCCTCATCAAGCCAAAGGGACTATGTATAACATTCCTTTATCATTTTGGTGAATGGTGTTTAACTTATGCATTTATCGGTTAAAAATGCCATCGGCAAAAAAATATAAAACACTTTGCCGAATCAATGAGAAAATGTAATCTGAACGTTTGGGCACAAATCCTTGTGGAAACTTGCGTTTACTGAAAACTTTGTTTAATAACTGCAGTGGCTAGTTTGTAAGTTATCTGTAAAGCATCTTTACGCTGGGACTTTCATATTTTTTCAAAGATGAAATCTGCATTCTCCACATTGCGGAGGGTGTAAGTATTTTTAGTACAATTTTTATTTAGTTCAAATTCATCAATAGCGAATCGTAGAAAGGAAAGGAAGGTGGTAAATGTAGGTGAATCAGCTGTGTCCTTTTTAGTTCTGTTTATTGAAAAAAGTCACATTACTGGAGGGTTGATTAAAGAAATTTAAATGTCAATAAATCATCATCAAATCACGAGAGAAATTATAGAATTTATAGATTGAACTACATTTTTACTTGTTTGTTTTAACTTAAATCATGCTGTGAAAAACTATGTGTTCAAAAATTTTATGGTTGTCTACTGTTGTGTCTAAGCCATTTACTACTTCTTTTTTAATGTCTTCAATCTGGCCTTTTGAATTAATGAAAGATTCTTGTAAATGTTCCGTCAATGTAATCGTAACAAACACCTTTTAAACACAACAGTTACAGCTAAGCGACAACGTTTATGACAAATTCTGAACTGAAAATTGTATTTATTTAGCAAAAAACGAAAACCCCGTACTTATAATTTTTTTGCTATTATTGTAACCCTGGTTTTATATCCGGGAATGTCAAAGAGAAAAAAGTAATGATTCTGTTTAAGCATAAAATATTAAGTTATGTAATAAATGATCTCAATTTTGACGCCAAAAAGTGTTGCGAAAATGATTGTTTTCTATATTTAAAAATCAATTTTTACAACACTTATTGCTTGCATTGGAGTTGAGATTGATTTATCTGAGTTTGAGTAACCATGTTAATAATGTTAACATTTGTATTTTCTATAAATTGTATCCCAGAAGTGTCAAGTTTTTTAAAACAAAAGGGAGACGGCTACATAACATTTTGTCACTATTCACAGACCTACATTTGGACATGACATCCTCTATTAAATGTAGTAATGATCAGAGTTTGGTCCTGTATCTAATATACAACAAAATGTAATTAAAAGTAAAGGACTACTGTATTCACTGCAATTAATAGTAAGGTGGTTCAAAAATAATCTGTATATTTACGAGATAGAAATGTTTAATATCAATAATAGCTATATACAATAAAGTTAACCAACAAAATGTAATTATATAAATTTAATGTTAACATTACCGATTGTATGAGTTTTGTTTTGTTTGTACCGTGGATTAGGTATTTATTTTGTTATTTCAGGTTCTAAGTCTACATGTTACTTGTTAATAAATTGATCAGCAATAAATATATTTCGAAATTATTGCCTGCATCTACTTTGTTTTGATTATGAAAAATTATTATTTTATGAAACTTGGCAAAAAAAGGTAAATCAACATTGTAATTTAATATCAATACATCTTATGTATAAGCTACCTTGACTTATCACTACATAGTATAAAACTTCGCTTCCCGTCTGTATTTAAAACTACGCAACGGATTTTGATGCGGTTTATTTAAAATAGTGATTCAAGAGGCAGGTTTATAAGTACATAATACATGCATAATATCAGTCTTACTAACTCCTAAACTAAGAAGAACGTGGTTGAAAAAGGGAGTGATAGATAATATCTCTCGCCCACCGCGCCTTAATGGCTTATTAATCCCTTCTCTTACTTTCTAAGGTAGCAAATGGTGAGGTAGAATTTGATTTTTCCAAAAAAAACTAATTCGTCTCACTTTGTCATATTGTGAAAATTGACCTTTTGACGCGTTCAATTTTTTCGTATGAAGCATTAAAAGAGTTTGAAGTTTTAAGGTATTAATATTAACCACCCTCCAACAGAAACTATTTCTGTTTCATAAGGGAAAGTGAAAATTAAGATTGCAAATAAAAATATCAGAAAACATGATTGGAATGTATGAAATAAAAACAAATAGTTTATGACGTCCAAATATTTATTACAATGAAGATTAATGTTATTATAAACCAGGTACAATATTTATAATTATTATCAAAAAGACAATTTTGCAAGGGTGAACATTGTTTTGCAACCTTAGTTATATTGTTGTTATAAATATAGGATCACATTGGAAATGTAATCGTTTCTTTCTGCTGTATTAAAAAAATAGGTAGGTAACAACTATAGTACCATTTCCAATATCATCTTTTTTTCAATATTTTATATAAAAATGCGTTTAAGATGAAGCGTATCAAAATAGATCCTCTTTATTTATAATATTTTTAAAAATAGTTTTTTTTATATTCTCTCCTTTAAATCCAAACATCTTATTTTAAATTTTAATAAGGCCCTTATTTAATGTACCAAAGTTACGTATATTGTTCAGTGTCACATTTTCGTTGCTGTTAACCAAACTTAAAATTATATTAACAAAATATTCGATCAACTACATACTGATGTAAACGCAAAAGTAAATTATTTGGTATTACAACAATTTTAGTAAACAAATAACGAGTTAAACTCGTTACCAGACCAAAAATAAAAGATATAAAAGAACTGGGAATTAAAATTATGCATAAAAACATCGAACCCAAAATAAAAGGTAGAAAAATACACTTTTAGTGTTACGATACATATAAAATACACACATTTTATTGTCATTCGACATAATATAAAAAGTAAACTAAATAACTTTAAATAAATACTAATCATAAATACATAAACGGACTGCAACAAAACGCAAGAGCAGGTTAAACTTAACAATCTGTTTGTAGTCTTTGATATGTTAACTATTTCAAATTACAATCTAAACGTATATTGCATATATCGTTGTATCTCTTTCCCAACATTAACTTGTTCTTTGTACTTATGTTACTTGCACCTTTTCCTTAAATACATAATAATTAAAATAAAACATAATTTAGTCCACTGGTTACGTACACCAGTAAGTTTTCAAGATTTATAAACATAAAGTTTCGGTCAAATTAGGCAACAGTTAGAAGTACACGTAACTAATTCTGCGCTTTAAATTGATTACATATCAAGTAAAAAGCGAAAATTTAAACCCACAAAGAGATAGAAACTGTGTCGCTATAAATACAAATAAAGCCGGTGTTAAGGCTAGCCAGGGTTCTTGAGTACCAGCCCCGTGTGGGGCCCCTTTGCGAATCGGCGACCTTTTTTAGGTCTTCATCAATGAAAGTCGTCACCAGTCACCGTCAACGCCAAAATTTTTGGGCTGGCGACCTTTGACTGGTTCCCTTCGCCTTTTTTGGAGTCCTCCCTGATGTAGCGGGCACTGGGCACGTGCCCCTATGGAAACGAATTGGCTACATCGTGGTTGTTTACTGGATGAGTGGGTAAGAGAAACATCGCAAACTGAGTGCCTCAAGTGTGAGATTTTGGTCACAAAAGCCCTTTAATCAGTTTTGTTTGAGAAACAAATTATTTATTTACTAGACGCCGGCTCATTTTCTTCCATTCAAGTTTTTATCCGAAATGCAAACGCGTTAGAAGCGTTTTGTAAACGAAGTCTAGGAATATAAGAGGACCAATAGTTAACTACAAACTGCCTAATGAGACTAAAACCGAAGTTTGAAATGAAAAATACATAATTAACAATTATTGAATTCTTGACATATTTTAACGTTCTTTTCAATAATATAGATATGTATAGTCTAAAATAATGTTTCTTGATTTTGTTGCCTAAATCTATAAAATGTTTGCGTCACTATTTTGTACTATTTTATTACGTACTTATATTGTTTACAGGTATATGGATTGCTATTGCATGACTAGTGTGAAGGAATCTTGACTGAGGCCAACAGATAATCCAGAATAGTCAAGATTGACTTAATAAATATAAAAAATACCAAAAATCGTAGATTTATCCTTGCTGAAATGACAATGCAATAAATATAAAGTGTTAAAATGCTAGCGATAAAAATATTATTCAATTAAAATCGAAACAAAGTTTATAATACATATCTAACAGTTTAACCATTGATATATACAATATTAAAAAAAAAAATCAGCACACTTATATTTAAAAAATAAACACAACAATAATAATGTTATTTTTGTACCATGCTATGGTAGATGCATTTCATCAAATAGAAAAACCTAACTTTTCACTAACCTAACGTACATTATTAAATTTCTAACATTAAAAATAGGGGTTTTGAGGTAGATTTTAATTTTTTTACATTCCTATTAAAACTAAATATTAGAAATATTTACATGAAAGAAGCGTTTAAACATTGTATCTCTGGCTCCGTCATTATGTTGCTATTCATACCGTTACTAGACGCCTAACATTCATCCGAAATTTATCTTAACCGTCTTTACAATAAAAATTTATAATTACCGAAATGTTTATAAATAGTAATGTGTACCAGTGTCAGGTTTTAATATTGTTGCTTTAAATTGTGAAGGTTGTTCAAACATATTTTTAATAGTTAAACCAAGCTTTTATGCTTTAAATTGCAAAGCTAGTTAGAATATCAAAATGACGATTTGCAATTTAAAATCATTCGTAGAATTCAATAGATTGAATATTGTTCTTTAAAGTTTAATAATTGAAACTTTGCTAAATCTGAATAATGTTAACTTCTTTCGTAGTAACAGCGTACAGGAAAACCACGATAACCAAACCGAGATAACAGAATTTAAGCGAATTAGAATTAGCATTGATCGACATTTAAATAGCATTTTAACTAAATTGCAATTTAAATCTAAAAGTATTTAATCGGCACTAGCGTGAGTAGTAATCACTAATCAGCTTTTTATGTTGGCTAGTCGGGCATCTTGCGCGGTCCAAACCTCTCAAATCGCGTCCGAATGCATTGTGGTAATTATTATAAAAGTAGTATTGTGTTCTTGTTCATTTTGCTGCAAATTTATTAGTCACCGCGTTCTAGTGAAGTCACTATCGTAATGCGAGCGTGTTTCCAGCAGATAGATTAGCTAGTACGAATCGTTTCTAATAACCGCTTGCTCATCATTATATGTTAAAGAGTAGTGTAAACTGTGCACCCCTTTGCGGACGTACCCTCCAACCGATTGGGTTGCACACAAACGCACTTGTAAATGTTTCTTAGACTTGTTGATGCCACGATTGCATTTTTCTATACGGACGGACGCGAGTTGAATGTGTTGGTTTTCTACTTATTTTCTGGAACTTCATTGTACGTAAAAAAACACGTTAAATTAAGTGTCGAGCCCGCTGTGTCTTTGCATTAATCTTAAATGGAAGGCACCTTATATTCCATCTGCTACAACTGTCCAGCCAAAGTTCATTTCTCACTATTATCTACTACCCTCTGACACTTAACAATCCAATTTTATAAGTTATAAAATAATTTGGTTCGTATCGCTAAAATTAAACTCGACGATAAATTCTCTCATATTTTTTTGTTTGGTTTAGATTTTTACTGTCGTTTTTTTTTTAAATTTAGAATGAAGCCTTTCTTTTTATTTTTGGCACAGTGGATTTAATAAATATACTGAATGAGAATAACATTTACTGTATTTGAGTGAGTTGATCCTAGTAACTGATTGATTTCTATATTCTAAGGGAAACACAAGGTGTTTCTGAGGTAATAGTGTTTTTTCTTTATTGAGTGAATCCAGTCTTCACTTCTTTTTACTTATGAAAATTATGATATTTTATGATATTGTTTGATCTGTTTAATATAATTATTTCTGTAAATCTTAATATATATTTGTAAGTTTCTGCATGTGCAGCCAAGATTAATTTATTTAACAGAATTAATATTACATGTTAAGGTCTACAACTCTCTTATAATGTAATTTTGCGCGTAAAGCAGCAAGCCTCTCTAAAACATATTATACTAGCTTGCAGCTTTTAAGAGTAGTTATAACCTTTGAATTATGCTCTTCATTGTTACACAAATTATTAAAAATCCACAATTAATTGGTAGCATCTTCATCTATAACCTACTGTATCCCATGAAGCTGCCCAGAGTTGGTCCCACTTATCTCTCATACATGTACTCTAAGTGAACATTTAAATTCCGAAAGTACATACACGACTAGATCACGTATTCATGTAGAATTCGGAAACATTTGGTATACCCAAGACATACAAATATACAATTTGGCAATATAAACCTGCTAGATCATTGCCTAGTGGTTTCAATACCTACATCCTTACAAAGATATTGCAAGTCAATAAAAATAACTTTTATTCCTATTGCATTCTTCTCCTAGACTATATTTTACAGCTTACATCAACCTTACCTAATGAGGTAGCGCGGTATTCACGTAAGCTAAATGCAGGAATCTCGCCCGTGGCGGGCGCGCTAGTGCGGCGGGGGTGGCGGCTGCGGCGGCTTGGGCGTTTGCGTGATCTGAAACGCCTGCGTGAACGCCGGCAGGCGCTGCTGGCGACCCTCCTCACTCGCGTACGTTGGCTCCGAGTCCTCAAGCAGGTCTAGCACATGTCCCGACATCCCGGAGGAACCTTCTCCAGGATCCAGCATCATTGTCTGCACGTTCGCCGGATCCAGCAAGTGCGCACTTAATGACTCCGGTAAAGGCTGCGTGGACATAAACGGCAAGCTCGGCTGTGGAGACTGGAATGATGGTGGAACCATGTACATTACAGGATACGGCAGTTCGCAGCTCGGCGAATCGCGCTCTTCCAAGTCTATCTCTAATGGCTCCACCTTAATATCGAGGTCTGAAGGTATTTCTACGATTATGTCTGACGACGGAACTCTTGTTCTACCAGTTTCTGATATGCTTTCTTTAGATGAAGAATCTTTCCAGTCTATTGTGAACTCTGTGCCATGCAGTGAGAAGTCAGGGAATGCAGATTCAAATGGAGTTGAGTCATCACATATCTGCGACACCTCAGGATGGACTCCTTTCACATGGCTTACTAAAAGATCTTTGTTATCAAATCTAACTGGACAGTATCGACATAAGAACTCTCGTCTACTTGAATGCACAATCTGATGACCTTGGACATCCTTTGCTGCCATAAAACTTCCCTCTGGATACTTCAATTGAAGATGACTTTGAGGAGATTTAACATCTTCTATATGTGGATCTAATGGTTCAACTTTAATATCCAAGTCACATGGAATTTCCTCTATAATATCTGATGAAGGAACCCTAGTTCTGCCACCTTCACTCAGAGTACTTTTGACACTTTTCCACTCAATTTTTAAGTCTGATCCTTCTAGTGAGAAATCTGGGAATGATTCTTCAAATGAAGATGTACCTGGCAGTGGTTCACTAGAGGTTCCAACTGCAGCTGATTTCCAAGATTCATCAGGGTGAGCATTCTTTACATGCCTGACTAAGTGATCTTTTCGTCCAAACTTTTGTGGACAGTAAGGACAAAGGAAATCTCTTCTCCCAGTGTGGACAACTTGATGCCGCCTCACATCCTTAGCTGTAAAGAACCGCCTATCACAGTACTCACATGTGAATTTCTTATCAGTTTCGTTCTTGATAGTTCTACTTCCAGTGTGGTATTTAAGATGATGTATGATCTCCTGTTGAGTGTTGAAGCTTTCATCACAAATCTGACACTGTAAGTTACCTTCCTCTGCAGAATGTAATGCTGCATGTTTTCTATAGGTCAGTAGGGACGTATATGACTTTTTGCAGTCTGGCTTTTCACATGTGTAAAGCTTTTTGACAGGATTATGTATTCGGACATGGTTAGTTAAATGATCTTTCCTGTTGAAAGTTCTGCCACATACGCTGCATGCAAATGCACGAGCCTCACTGTGTATTAGGCTATGGCGAGCTAGTTTGAATCTAGAATTGAAACTTTTATCACAGAGTTCACATGCAAAGGGAAGCTCACCCGTGTGGGATAGGATGTGCTGTGTTAGCTTACCGGGGCTGGAGAAACGTTTGTCACAGGTGGTGCAGGCATGACGCTTGGTGCGGTCTCGCCTCGGGCGCGGCACAGGCTCGGCAGGCTGCTCCGCCGCCTGCGCCTCCGCCTCCTTGGGAGGGGGCTCCTTGCGAGGCAGTGTGGGGACTCGACGCGCGGATTTGACGGTCCGGAAGCACTGCTTAATGCCGCTTGGGCCGGGCGCGAGGGAGACGTAGTGCAACTTGGTAGGCAGTTGCGACGCTGGCGGGGCTACATACGTCTTCTGCGGGGCGGGCGCGCGTTCCCTGCTCGTCTCCTCCGCGAACTCAGCGCCGCCCTCCTCGCCTTCCCTTGGGTTTGGTGACGGACTGGCCATCTCGCGCTCATTTTTAACGCGCTTGCTCTATGTCACTATTCGGTTATCGCGCGTCGATGTCGTATTGGCTCCGCGGTGGCGCTGACTCGTCGAGATGGCAGAAAACATTTCTGTCACATTGACGATCTGGAAGCCCTTTTTCGTATTCGTGTCACATGGTTCTCGCGGAATTTACATTGTTTTCTTGATGTTATAGTATCGATTGTGAATTCCAAAACTTCAATAAAAAATATGAAAGTAAGAAAATTGAAAAAAACGATACAAAAAGGATTTTTTTCGTAGAAATACGTAGCGCTTGACATCAAATGTCAAAATAATGAAGCTAAAAGCAAAAGCCATGTCAAAAAAATCCGCTGAAGTTTACAAAAATTCGTAGAATTTATATTTATTGGTATGGCAGGAAAAAGTTTTTTTTTCACTTCAATGTTATCAAAAAAGTTAAAAAAATTCGTTGACCAACCATTTTTTAATAGAAAACAGTTTGATACTGTTGCGTTTCAATGATAAAACTCAGCAATAAAAAGATGTTTGACTTAGTGTTTGGGACTGCACCATATGTAAATATTGCTGTTTGCCTTTTTGTTTAGCTCTTCAATTGAAAGAATTAAAAAAACCATTCATCTGTCAAATTTTCTAAAAATAACCTCATAACTTTATCCAATTTATTTGAGATTATTAAAACATTTACGAATTGTTTAGTGCTAAAACAGTAATACCATTTCTCTATCACGTAGTTGATATCAGTTTTAAGGTAAGCTATAAAATTAATAAGAATATTGAATTTGTCAGATGAGATTGAGTTGTTTTGGAAAATAATGAACGTATTGTAGCTATTTATACAAGGTTACAAACTATTCAGTTTAAAAATAGGTTGTTAAAAATCCCAATGTTTTAAATACAAATTCGAAACTTTGATAAAAGTCAAGTTAAGTTTCTTTAATTTTTATATAGTATGATTGAAATTGTAATATTTTTAGTTTTGTGTCAGAAATTGCTTGGTCATGTCCTTTCTACCTATAAAAAGCTTTAAATAAATCACGAGGAGCTGTACATTCTAATATTATTTGATTTAACATCTCTGCTTGGAGGTAGTTACCAAGTATCTAATCATAAAACCCAAAACTCAATAACTATGAAGTTTTCGGTTTTTAAAAACAAAAGCTACTACTAACTGCTGAGAGTAACTGTGGATCTTTCTTGCCAGATTCTAATTGTGAACTGGTATATGATATGAATTGTCTATTCATATCATACTAGCTTTTAGTGAAACAAATGGGAATAAAATAATCAGCAATCAATTTGAGTTACGAGTCAGTATATGTGCCAAAGAGCCTGCCTCTTTTTTGTATAATGTGCTTCACTTTCTCTTTTTTTAATGTGCCTAATTGATGGTGTTTTATGCTACTTACGTTTGGCATGTTTACATCTTTAGTCATATAATTTTCTCTTTGTGCTCTTACAAATAATGATTTTGTTTGTAGATAAGATGTCTGAACAGAATGTTGCGTCGGCCGTGGGATCCGCCGCTGCGTCAGCTACCAGCGTAGCTGAGGAGCAGCGCTCTGGGAGCACCCCTGGGACAGGTCAGTGGTGATGCTGTTAAACCTATTTTCTTTCAGTTGCTTTAGCATGGTGGTGTGTTTTTTATTCATGAATATAGTCATGGTTAAAAGTGTGCTGTTGGAATTGCAGTAACTGGGATGGGCAGATTTAAGGGGAAAAAGTTGTCAGTTTGTAGGGTTTAGAGCCTTCCCCTAAATGACAATCCTGGATATGGATACTGGTAAATTATGTTCAACATGTTGTTTAGTGTACAAATGTCATGATTTTATAAGATTTAAATGGAAACAATAATAACAAACACAATACAATATGCATGTATGTCAGCTTTATTCTGAAGAAAATGTTCAAAAATTTCATTTAGTTAAATAAGCCAGCTGATTAGATGCCTGGGCTGTTCATGAAATGCTAGCATCTGATTAAAATGGCTGAAGGACAATTAGACAAGACATTGAGTGCAATGTTTAATCAAATGGCGGAATGTGATGTAGTTAAATTGGATATTGATGAATAAATACATCAACTTTCTGAACATTAAGTGATTCTATTTCAAAATCTATTTGCCTAGGCATCCAATCTAGCAATCCAATTGGATGCCGGTGTTTAATGCATCCAATTTGTTATTAGCTATCTAAAGTAACAAGAAAGCTTATGCAAATACAACTATAAATGTACTGTAAAAGAAAATGTTTTTGTATCTTGTTAAAGTGTAGCCTTTAGCTTTGTTTGCGCCTAAGGAATATTGTGTAAATTTTTAAGAAAGAAATTTTTATTTCAAGTTGCTATGTAAGGCATCTATAGTTTAAAGTTCTTATTCTTCACTGCAGGGTCTATCTTAGAGGACAAAGCCCCTTTCTATGGTGGGTGCGAGGGTCCGGACGCGATGTACGTGAAACTAGTCTCATCAGACGGCCACGAGTTTATAGTGAAGCGGGAGCACGCGCTCACATCAGGAACCATCAAGGCCATGCTTAGCGGCCCTGGACAGTTTGCTGAGAATGAAGCCAATGAAGTCAACTTTAGGGAGATACCGTAAGTAACATATTTTTTTATAAAAGTGGAAAAACAATAAATTAAAAAAAAAAATGCAATATTTTATTTTTACAAGTTTTTTTTATCAATTTTTAAATATTTTTGGACAAATTTGAATTAAATAAATAATCCATATGTTTAGTTATCAACCAACATTTTTTTTGCTTTTGTATGACCAGTATTTAGATAGATATACCAAATTACCATGTGTGCATGTGTGCATGCTCTTCCAAAATCTAAATGACGGTAATTTAATAAAGTTTATTTTAAAAAACCTAACCAAACACCCTCTTAAATTTTTATCATTTATTTTCCAGATCTCACGTCCTACAAAAAGTGTGCATGTATTTCACATACAAAGTGCGCTACACAAATTCTTCGACCGAAATCCCTGAGTTTCCGATTGCACCAGAAATTGCATTGGAACTCCTTATGGCTGCGAACTTTTTGGACTGCTAGATACTGTTACCAACCAACTTGTGAAATCTCCAACGATAACTACTATGAACCTTACAATTTGGCGTTTAATCTATTTTCAGGTGAAAAAGGTCTCTAATTCGCCACAAGTTTGTTTTTAAACCAGTTAAAATTTATTTGTAGTTATCGCCTGTATGTAATTTTGTATCTTTGATCTGCAAAAAGTACCGATTTTTTTTCATCGCACATCGGTGGCAGAACGGTCTTATGGGCGCTCTCTTTTTATACAACTTACGTGACCTACTATAATTCTTTTCAAAACGGTTTTATGGTCATAATACTGTATAATAATTAATGAAATATCTTAATATTATAATTAATAAAAAAGTTAATATTCAAATTAGTTGCTCTGTAGTTTAGCTTCTAGTTTCAGTCTGCATTTAATGTTGCGCCAAACAATAGAAATCTATTGGTCTAACAATTGGGGTATAAACTTTTTATTAATTAAATCTAAATGTGCATGTATCTCAGCAAGTAAGCACATGATACGTGAACATGTTCAGCTTTGTGCATTTAGTGGGTATGTCCAAAAATGGTTTTTTACCACAAATCCGTATTGCAAGAAGAATGTGCTTGCAGGCTATAAAAGTAAAAATTAAGTTACCCTAAATTTAAAAATACATTTATAGGAAAAATGCAAAAAGCTGACATTTTATGCACAGTTTTCCTGCAATAAATGCGATGGTACCTACTTGATTACAATTTGATTTACCTTAAACTTGTTAAAATTTATCAAAGTCACCAAACTTTGATTTTAACTGTGATTCATGAAGCTTGTTTAGTAGGTTACAGTTTAAATATAATAAGTAATAACTTGTCTTATATCTATTTAGAATAAGACGATTTTCAGCCCTAACTTAGATACCATTTCTTGGGTATTTTTAATTTTAAACTAAATTTTAGACTTTGAGAGTATTGTGGACGAAGTGTTAGATTTCTTAAATTATTTGATGTTGAGGTGATGTGTTAATAATTTGTTTTACAAAATCACATTTGTAGATTAAAGCAAACAACAGACAACTTCCTACAGAGTACATAAAATCAATTGCATACTTCCTTCGTCCACACCTAACAATCTATAACATTATTTAAATTGTAATTTTTATTTAATAAATATGTACTATAAACAAAATTTGGATCTTTCATTCCTTGAAGGGTAAAGTACCCGATTATTGGCAGTTTAAGGAATTGGATACAAAAAACTTGTTTAATTATTTCTTTAAAATGTTGACTATAGGTTTGGAGTATTGTATATCTAACACATCAATATTTTTGCATACATAATATAAACCACTGGTTTGAAATGCTATTTCTGCGAGGAGGGATCCGGTAAGAAACCTCTAGAGACTTTTTTCTAAATAATTACAAAACATAAATTTCCATTACAATCTATCAATAAAATATAGACAATTTTCCTTAAGGCCAATTTTTGGCTTATTTATCTTAAAAGTAGATACTTTGATGCTGGCCTAAAAAAGTAAAACAGTTAAAATCTAGGATATAGAATAATTATTTTTATTTAATATTTAGGAAATATTTTGCCGTTATTTAACTTAGTACCTAAATGTGAATGAATAAAAACCATGCTATCTTCAAATGAAAATAATATTAACGAAATAGTCCGGTCAATCTAGACATTTGGTGATACATAAATTTACAACAAGCTGAAAATCAGAAAAATTGTTTGTAAATATAATAAAAAAGAAAATTTGAAAGTTCCCCACCAATCTGGTTTGTGGAAAAATTTTAACTCAAGGTCAAAGGTCAAAAAAATGAGTTTTTCGCGATTTTCAGCAAAACGGTAAGTTTTATCATAAAAATACTTCAGACAAAAATTGTAGATCATAAAATTATCTACAAAAAAGGTATCAATACTTTTTTTCCTACGAGCTACCGTTTCTGAGTTATTACGATCCAAAAAGTTGTAATGGTCATAATATGCACACGTTTCCACGCCACCTATGAGGTAGTGTACTTAGCGCGTTTTTTTTAACGTGGTTTCCCCAGTAGGCCTATTCCACGAGTCAATTATGATCCTGTTTAATTTGTAACTATTGCAAAATAACGGAAATTAGCAAAATAACGGAAATTAGCAAAGATTGTAATAGATAAAAGCGATGTCAATTAAAAAAAAGTAATGAAGCTTATCCGTCTGATTCAAATTCTTCTTCTTGTTCTTCTTGTGGTTCTTGTTCTTCTTCTTGTTCTTCTTCTTCTTCCTCCTCTTCTTCATCTTCATTTTGAGAACAAGTAAATTGCGTAAAGAGCGACGTATCGCATGTCATTTCGTTAGAATCAAACGAATCTTCCACTGTTGGTGATTCAACATTAGAACACGACCGGCCTTGACAATTTGTACATGCTAGAGAACAAAATAGTCCAACTTTTTTGCAACCACATCTAGCACTGCATCCTTTTTTGCAGTTGCAAAATATTGTGTTCAGCAGTTTCTCCGGCGCAGGTGGAAGTAAAGTTTGAACTGGTTCTAATGTATTGTTAACCAACTTCCAACCCCAGTTTGTAGGGTCTAGCTGATTACCCTGCCACACTTGAACTTGATAATATACCCGAAAAAGATGTTGATGAGCAGCATCTGAGGTTGGAGGAAGACAAGCTAATTGAACTTGTTTTTTATTTTCTATGATGATTATCTACTAAGCATATGAATGTTGATGCTCCCGATTTCTCAGTGACAATAAGTCTATCACCATACTTCAATTTTAGTCGTACCTTAATCGTTCTATAATCTAAAGTCGTAGTTTCGCAAACATTTCTTAATTCATTTAAAGTGAACTGACAATCATCGCTATTTTCAATATAAGTAAATATTTCCTCCATTGCCTGATTCGTAGCTTCTTCTTTAGGACGACCTATTTTAGCTCCAGTGGTAGGTTTCAAGAAAGAAAGATAGCAATCATGGTGATACTTAGCTTCAGCAGCAACTAAATCATATTCAAATTCGATTCTAGCAATAACGGCTTTTGCTGTAGCATCGTCACGAGTCCGAGCTGTTTTCAGAATTGAATCTTTAAATTGAAGTGTACTTACTTGGCTAATTCGACGGCGAGAATTTAAAGATCTTCTTCTCTCATACTCTTCATTCAATTCCTGGCCACAAAAGAAGCATAGTTTTTTAAAACAAAAAGCTGATTCACTATTACGTGATCTAGTACGAGGAGGACTTGATGTGGATGTACTGGCTTCTTGTTCTTCACGTTGTCTTTTATTAGCTGCAGCAATAGAAGACTTTCTAGTATAATTTTTACGACAATTCTCATGAATTGTCACAGATTTCTGATTTTTAAGATATTCCGAAAACTCATCTGCTCTTTCGATACTTGCATTAATTAATGTCTTCATACCACGTTCAACAGTAACAACCTCACTTTCAGTTAAAAGTTTAGCACAAATAAAACAATACTCTGACATTTTTGTTATTAAAACTCAAAACAGCACGATATAGGTTAGAATATAGGTTAGAATAAACACGTGTTTTTACTACAGAGTAGAGCTCAAGACTAACGGTATTTCATATAATATAGCAGGTATAAGACCCTAGCCACGCACACAATTGAAGAGGGGACAGATGTTGTCTCGAGGTTACACTGGTGTATGAATAAAGGGACTGGGTTTCATTTTACCTGATATTCTTATAGTTATAACTTATTTATATTTTATATTTTAAATTTAAGTTACAATGACCGATACATAAATAATATAACATATATTCAAACTCTAGAGATGTATGTACGTGGCGTACTCATGCATATTATGACCATTACAACTTTTTGGATCGTAATAACTCAGAAACGGTAGCTCGTAGGAAAAAAAGTATTGATACCTTTTTTGTAGATAATTTTATGATCTACAATTTTTGTCTGAAGTATTTTTATGATAAAACTTACCGTTTTGCTGAAAATCGCGAAAAACTCATTTTTTTGACCTTTGACCTTGAGTTAAAATTTTTCCACAAACCAGATTGGTGGGGAACTTTCAAATTTTCTTTTTTATTATATTTACAAACAATTTTTCTGATTTTCAGCTTGTTGTAAATTTATGTATCTTTACTCTTATTTTTTGGTCTAATTTGACCGGACTAAAAGGAACTAAATAAATTATTTTTATAATATTAAGGTAACAAAGAATCATTTTGTGAGAACCAGTCTTATTTTTTATCCAAAAAAATGATATTGGAACATTGTCGCTAAACAGGAAACTAATTAGATTTAGTTAGATACATAGATGTATTCATGCACTTCATGCTACTGTTTCCGATAAAATATATTCTGTAATATCAAAAACAGAATCCAAAATTAGCAGTTTATTGGTTTTATAACTAATATTGGCAACGCAATAAATTTAAACATTATAGTCTTAAGCTGCAGAATGTCAACGAAACTTTTTAGTTTTGACTATACAGCTATAAACATAATAATCTTGCATAATTGCAATAAATTGTTTATAGTCATTTGAAACAAAAACGCTTACCTTCACAAAAGTTGAAGGAATAGCCCGCGACGCAGAAAACTTGTTCTGACTAAGATGAAATTTGAAAGCTTGAGAGCATTTTTCTTTATTTTTTTATGTTTTTTTTTGTTGCTATCAACGTGTCAATAACGTATTTTTCCAGTGTCAAGTAATATTTATTTTCAAGTTTTGATGAGGAATGAAAAGATGAAGAGATGAATAATAACAGTTGGAAAAATAAATCCGCCCACACTAACTTGCTTGTTCGGTAACTGTTGGCTCTAATAGGTTATTTGGGAGATAACGAAAAGAGCAGCCAAATCGTCGTATTTCATTTTCTCCACACTTGTAAAACACTACACTACTAATCCCTGATTAAAATACTAGCATTTTACACATAAAATCCTGTTGATATATGAAAAGAGAAAATCAAATGAGAACATTTCAACTATCATTATTTTTCCACTGGAATTATCAATAAACGTATAGGTAGACCTTATAATAACAGTATTTAATTGTATTTTGCTTAGGTAATACAAATTCAACGCAGACAAGGTAACTCTAGTTTACGACATTAGTAGTATCGAGATTCGCAGTAAGACTTCGGATTCCATTTTTATATCTACAACGATCAATAGGAGACTTGACGTTTCTATAAAGGGTAATATATATAGTCTTTTTTGTGCATGAAATTAAAAAAAACGTTAATTTGACTTGTCCTTTATTTAGTTTAAAACATAAACAGAACCAGACTGACAACTTCTAAAAATATATGAAATAATCTCGTACGGTTGAAATTAAACAGATTTATTGTTATTTCATAGGAAAGAGCAAAACATACAATGAATATTCAAAATAAACCATTATGTTTGTGTTATATAAAACGAATTCTGTACTTACAACATTATTTTCACATATAATAATGACTATGTTGTGATATAGAACGTACTTACAAAAAATGAATCATTAATCATAATCTTGACATTGAATACGTAAAGTCTGTTAGCAAATAAGTACGGTCTACACTTAACTAAGACACTGGAATGAACCTGCCTTAAACTAAACAAAATAAAACAAATTTACAAATACAGCGATAAAGACTGGTCAATAAATAATTTCTGATTACATTTATACAACTAACAGCGTTATACTTAGCTAGAAATTCCTTTTGAGATCTAAGCTTAACATAAAACTTTGGATAAAAAAATTAAAATTATAATGGACAATCAATTTTTGTACATTTTTACAATGAAAATAAGTATCAATTCCTTCTGAATACTGCGTAAAAATAATAGTAAATGCAGTCGACAACAAAAAAATATTGCGACATGAAATATTTTAAGAAGGTACAACTAAAATGCAAATATTTATAAACTAATTAAATAATACAGCTTACGTTGCAAATGAATACTTAAGTTATTTAAAATTGAATAATATTTTATACCGTATAATATGGAAGAATTCAAATTGTATAATTATTACACACATTTATATTTATATTGGCTCAGTAAAAAACCTGTAACTTTTGTTACAGAAAAATATAAAATTTGTATGAAAATAATTACAAAACTTACTAGTTAGGTGCAATTTTTAAGGAATGTGTTTATTTATTGTTGTTTATTTGAGCGAAAGACATTTTTTTATAATAATTGAAATATATTTTTCAATTCAAATTACAAAACAAAAGTAAATGTTAGCTTTTACTAGTAAATATTTTTACTGTATTTTTTAATATTCATGTTAAATCATAATTAAAGGTGTGCAAAACATTTATCTCTTCCGCACAAATAACAACATTAACTGACTTGATTTAAAATTTCTTATTTATTAATCATACACAAATTAGGTCATATTGGCAATATTATCACAAATTAATATTATCAACTTTTTCTTCAATAGCCATATTAATTAACTGATTGGACGATTTTTTTTGTTTTAAAACATAATGCACCTTTAAATTTTCATGAATTATTTTTTTTCCTTCGAAAATTAAATACAGAAAAGGTAATCTAATTGTGTTCTTTTTAGCTAATCCAAAAACAGTGGTGGGTACAAAACCAGCATTCTAATAATGATTAATTGTTCTCGATTCGCTTAAGTTACATTCCCATAGTTGAAATGAATGATTGATTTATCAGTAAATAAAATGTTTTTTTTTTTTCTGATTTAACGTTGTAAAATTCTATCGTTGATTTAAAGCGGCATAAATAATTTTCTGGCGGAGATCTAAAAATATGATTTTATGTGTTAACCGTACCTCCGTGATGTCAAAACTGATACCGAATGTGTCTTTAAAAGTTTATTTATACGAGCTTTTTAATAATAACATGACTATAATTTGAAGCGCAACAATGCCGTTGATATGTTTACTAGATATAATTTATATACCAACATAAATATACATATATCCGTTGTCATTTAAAACCAAATATATTATATAATTACGAGTGAGTAGGTACATGGATGAATATACTTAATTTGTGATACTGGGTTTTAATATTTGCTAAAGAAATATAGGTTACGATTAGGTTTGTGACAAAACAAATAGCTTTTATGCAGACGACACATATCTATTTTCTACGTCATAATATTGAGCAATCATTAGATTGTCTTTTAAAAATTAAGCACATGTTATACCCAACTACGGCAAATAAAATATAAATGCACTACGTTATGTCGGGAAATAATCAATTGAATTAGCTTTTAATCTTATTCCATCGAAAAGGACTAATTTTAGAATTATATTTTAGACAAGCGGCATTGCTAACTTCAAAATAATTAGGCAATTAGTATAAATGCTGATTTAAATTTGAGCATTCTGATTGTGTGTTATATCGATTACTGTAGTTTTGATTTTTATCTAAATTTATTTAAAAATTCGTGTTTCAACCATTTAAAATTGATCTATTAGTTATGAACTGATTCCTCAGCATTGCGTACAAAGTTTGTAAAGCCATTTATATTCTCTCTTTGTTTTATTAACAACCAAAAAACATCGCCACTACAAGCAAATAATTTATACAGTTGGTAACACTCATCCTTGATCGTGTCCTATGTTTTGGTCAACCGGTATCATCTTCTTGCTGACCGAATATATAGGGGGAGATTCTGTTTTTCCGGAGATCGCTTGAATTCGGCTTTTGACAGATTCGATAGGAGCTGAATCGATTTTAGCGTCATCTACCGATGCCGAGTGCTGGAAGGAAGCGCCTTCGGTGTTACCATAAATAGGCTGAGGATCTCTAACGTTACCATATAGGTTATAATTGTGGATGAGCGCTGATACTCTATTCGAAGTCACTGGCAGACTGCTATGCTCTTTGGGGACGTGATCAACTATATTGACACCTGTAGTAACTGGTTGGTTTATTTTAAAGTCAGGTTTTGGTGGATCTTCTTCGGCTACTGAGGATTGTGCGCTAAGTACTGGGTTCTGAGGTATGAAACTTTGGTTTTGTGGGGCGTATACCTGGTTCTGTGAGGTGAGGGTTTGGTTGAGAGGGTCTGGGTTTGGTGGGGTGTTGGCCGGCTCTAGGGCAGCTCGCCAGTCGATGTTTGGATGCCGTTCTCTGATGCAGTCCACTACGTCTAGAAGGTTCTTCGCGTCCATCGCTAGTACGTGTGCGGCGGCTAACATATTCCTGGAAAACAATGAATCTTATTTTTCCAACAGTAAATACCATAAAATTTTCAGGTAGTCAAACTTAGCGGTTCATAGAAGATTGTTATATTGTGGGTGTAACTGTTGTGATGTGTATTGTGTATAGTTTTTAAAGGTAGGTACTTACTTGGTGTATTCATGGTGCAATGTAGTGTTGGAGTATTGTATGGCTAGCCGCATGGCCTCCACCAGCGCCGCCATGTCTTTACTAAGCACCTGATGAGCCATCTCCACTTCTCTGAATGAAGCACAATTATTATTTTACTCAGGCATTACTTTAAATGGAATATTCCTTGTAAAGCTAGAAATAAAATGTTGGATTTGTTACGATATTTAGACTGCCTCCAACGCCACCTACATGCAGCTCCGTCGGCCTTGGGAAATGAAGAGCGAGATAGTCTTTATCGATTGAACTGTTTTGGGGGCTGTTTTGGACTTTTTATTCGTTTTTAGCGTTTTTCATTACAATATCTCCTTGGGTACATTCCACTAAACGCCCGCAACTATTATTACACCCTCTGTATCGTTCCACCTAAGGCCCGTGGTCGTCGCGAGCGATCGCTCGACGTCACAGATCACGTCACTGTTCGCGACCACATCGCGCCCACTTCGCCCACAAAATATTGGTGGGTCAGAGTGGGCTTTCACCAAAACGTAGCAGGAATTCGAAAAAACAACGATTCGAAACAACGGTCAGGATGTGCGTTCCACCTAAAACATTCGCCTACAACGCCCGCGGCCTTTTTCCGTTAGTGGAACGCACGTTTCAGCGGTCGCGGTCGATGGCGTTGCGGGCGTTTAGTGGAACGTACCCCTTATCATTAGAGCGTGCGTTTCGCTCGCTTTACTCATATCCGGTCCTGTCTGCATGTGTGGTGAGCCCATACCTCTGCGCATGGTGCGGGAAGGGCACGACGAGGCAGTCGACGAGGGCGCACAGCGCGCGCAGCTCGGCGCCCACCGCGCGCACGGCGCCCAGCACGCCGCCGCCGCCGCCGCCGCCGCCGCCGCCGCCGCCGCCGCCGCCGCCGCCGCCGCCGCCGCCGCCGCCGCCGCCGCCGCCGCCGCCGCCATGCACGCCGCCGCCGCCGCCATGCACGCCGCCGCCGCCGCCATGCACGCCGCCGCCGCCGCCGGCCTGCGCCGTGTGCGCCAGCCGCATCACGCAGCGCACCACCGCCGTCGTCGCCATGTACACCGGCTCGTTGGGGGCGCGACCCTATCATCGTGTATACCGTTACTGTCGATGCTACACTCACTACGCCATTTCTATTAAAGCTAAGTTACGTTAATTTACTTAATAGTGCCGTAAACAAACTTCCTACTGAAATTATAAAGATCAAAATCGTCAAATATAGAAGATCTGAACAGATTAGATCTGCGTTCTGAAAATAATATTTTACCTTTTCATAATTGCTACCGTTTTCGTTGGACCTCACAGTGTTGGCAGGACTTGTTTCTGAGGAATTTGCCACTGTAATTGAAAACAAAATTCATGGATAAGGCTACTCATGACTAATTAAGTTACTTAATACCATTTAATTGCGCATACAAAAGTAGTTCGCGGTGTACTCGATAAGTATCAAACGTAAGAAGCGTTTCTTGCACCGCAGATATTTCTTACGTTATTTGCCGTCACTCAGAAGGCACACTTAGCTAGCATACTACACTCTCCAACCATGAATTAAAAGTTAAATAGAGACTTATTAACCTGTTACAAGAAAATTACAAATAGTAACCGAATACCCCTAAGACTTTGACTTCGAGTAAGATTTTGACTCCCTAATAACTTGTATAAATAGTGCAACTTACCAGATTGCGGCTGACTAGCTGCCCTGACCTCGTGCACATTGGGAGACTCCAACTTCTGTTCTCCTTCTATTTCCGTCGACGACTGCACGTTTGATAAACGCTTCTGCAACAAATATTGTCCAACAGTTTCATCTGGTGACCGTTTTTAGAATAATATTTATTCAACCACAGTATGTGTACAAGGCAAGCAAAAACTGATTCATTAATTTTTTTTACCAAGAGACAACCGTTTTCTGTCTGTGTGTGTTGTTTACTGATCTTAGAGAGATTTGTTTTTATTTGTTTTTTCTTTAATGCTTTTATTGCTCTGTACAATTTTTCTCTCTCTTTTCTACAAAAATTAGTTTTGCCTACAGTTTATTATAATATGTAAATAAATATGTGTTTGTGTATGTGTGTGTGTGTACGACTCATATCATAATTAGTATTACTTTTGATCTTGTTATCTGTACATGTTTGATATATGTGTATGTCACTCACCAAGTTATCCTCCTGCATCTGCAGCCATCGTCTGTCCTCTTCGCTTTGATGCTGTTGTCGCGCCAGCTCCGCCAATAAACGCCGCTCTACAGCCTGCTCCGAGTCTACGTCTGGACTCTATTACAAATGAAACAACGGTTATTTTACGTTGACAAAAGGTTTCAGATTTTTATAGTAAGAAAAGTGCTACTACATATTTGAATTTTCCTTGGATGTAAGTTTTATTTTGAGTGCATTTTAAAGATCTAAAGAAAGAACCAACATTGATAAAGTTTACGATAGTTATTTACAATGAAGTATCTTTTATGTACAAGAATCAGAAAACCAGAGATGTTTTGTTAATTTAAACATATTTACAATGTTAGTTCTTTTATGTTGAAAAAAGTTCAAAAATTATACCGTTACTCTACAAGACAACCCAAATGGACAATAAAAACACATCTGAAAACATAAAAAATCCTTAACCCAAAAAAAATTACAAAAAATACATTGTGTTTTTTTATAACTTAAAAATAAAAGGAAGGGGAAAGGGATAAGGAAAAAGGAATATTTCCGCCAAAAATAACAAAGAAAAAAACGGGTAAAAAGAAAAATAAACCTCCAAATGACAAACAAGCATGCGTATCTACACTACCAAAGACGATCTACGTGATTCCAATCTATCTATAAAGACATAATTTACAACTGAAAACAATCTAGTCATGCTACCACGAAATAAAAGAAAATTATATGCAGTGTATCACCTGCAACGGTTGTGGCAGGCTAGTGGAGGGTTGTACTACCGGCGAGCATTCCTGACGGGATGCATAAAGAGATTGAGCATCCATTGACGTCGCCGATACGAACTGCGGACGCGGCTGCCCTTGCAACCCAGCAGTGGAACCAAAACCAGGCGGGACTTTGGCGAACTGAACGCTGGGATATTGCATGCCGTAAGGAGGGACCACCCCCATTGGCTGAGGAACGTAACTGTGATTCATTTGCAAAGGACTAGCTGATCTTTGGAAGAAGCCTTGACTAGATATAGGCGGCGACGGCATCTGTTTTAACAAGGGATTGCCTGGCTTTACCGGAGTCTGAGAGTAAGGGACGCCTTGTACGACGCCTACAGGGACAGAGTATGAAGCTGGGTGGGACGCAACCATGTTAGCGGCAGAGTGGGACGTGGCCATGTTGGCTCCGGGATGGGATGTGGCCATGTTAATGCCAGGTCGGTACCCCTTGTGCGCCGCCACGGCCACGCAACTACGAACATCGCCGCCGAAGTCATATATCTCGTCAACCACCGGAGGTTCCGGTTGGTGGCGCATCTTGTTCATAACGCTAGCCGCTAGCTGAGCATTCAGCGCACCCTGGACCGAGAACTGTCCAACGTCCGGCTCTCTCCGGCCTCGGGGTGGAGGTGACGCCGGTACTGAATGCTGTCGGACGAAAGGAGCGATCGGGACGGGAGAACCTCTGTGCGAGAGACTGCCTCTGTTCCGCTCGAGCGACCCCATGCGTATGGGAGCCCGCTCGGTCGTGGAGAGCGGCGTGCGTGTGTTCCGCTCGAGGGATCGCACGCGGTTGGCGTAGGGCTCGGGCTCGTGCGGCGGCTCGGGTGCCGGCGCGGGGCACAGGTTGTCGAGGCTGGGCGCGGCCAGCACGGTGAGCGTGTCGGCGGCGGCGGGCGGGTCCAGCTTGAGGAGCGACGCGGCGGGGATGGGCGCGGTGAGCAGGGGGGGGTCAGCGGCGGCGGGAGGGTCGGGGTCGGCGAAGTCCACGGCCACCGTGTTGAATACCGAGGCGGGCGTGCAGTAGGCGTGCGGCAGCGCTCGCGCCTGGTTGTCCCGCATCAGCTGCGCCAGCACGGCCGGGTTCTGCGCCACGATGTACGTCTGCGCCAGAGACGATTCCGAAGCGCCCGGATCCCGACCAGAATCTACTCCTGTACAACAAAAAAAATCACGTTTAAAATGTTATTAACAACCGAATTATTTCAAGGATACATGTTCAAATTTGTTTAAATGGAATAGTAGATATGTACCAGTAAGGTTGGTGGCAGGCCGGGTAGGTTTTGGTGGTGCGTCATCTCCCCAGGAGGCAGCGGCGACACGTCTATTCTCTCGTCGCATTGTGTCCCACGCACTGTTGCGTTCCTCTTGCAATATCTCACTAAAAATATATAAAATATGATTATTATCTGCGCGACATGACGGAGTACAGTCGCGGCGGACAGCGCGGCGGTAGCGCGAGCCGCTCGCCGTTCTAAGCTAGGTATAGTTACGTACAATAGTGTTTGCTTGAGATGGTGCGCGGAGGGTCGCTGACTAGGCTCGTAGGCCCACGTGCGCGACATGACGGAGTACAGTCGCGGCGGACAGCGCGGCGGTAGCGCGAGCCGCTCGCCGTTCTAAGCTAGGTATAGTTACGTACAATAGTGTTTGCTTGAGATGGTGCGCGGAGGGTCGCTGACTAGGCTCGTAGGCCCACGTGCGCGACATGACGGAGTACAGTCGCGGCGGACAGCGCGGCGGTAGCGCGAGCCGCTCGCCGTTCTAAGCTAGGTATAGTTACGTACAATAGTGTTTGCTTGAGATGGTGCGCGGAGGGTCGCTGACTAGGCTCGTAGGCCCACGTGCGCGACATGACGGAGTACAGTCGCGGCGGACAGCGCGGCGGTAGCGCGAGCCGCTCGCCGTTCTAAGCTAGGTATAGTTACGTACAATAGTGTTTGCTTGAGATGGTGCGCGGAGGGTCGCTGACTAGGCTCGTAGGCCCACGTGCGCGACATGACGGAGTACAGTCGCGGCGGACAGCGCGGCGGTAGCGCGAGCCGCTCGCCGTTCTAAGCTAGGTATAGTTACGTACAATAGTGTTTGCTTGAGATGGTGCGCGGAGGGTCGCTGACTAGGCTCGTAGGCCCACGTGCGCGACATGACGGAGTACAGTCGCGGCGGACAGCGCGGCGGTAGCGCGAGCCGCTCGCCGTTCTAAGCTAGGTATAGTTACGTACAATAGTGTTTGCTTGAGATGGTGCGCGGAGGGTCGCTGACTAGGCTCGTAGGCCCACGTGCGCGACATGACGGAGTACAGTCGCGGCGGACAGCGCGGCGGTAGCGCGAGCCGCTCGCCGTTCTAAGCTAGGTATAGTTACGTACAATAGTGTTTGCTTGAGATGGTGCGCGGAGGGTCGCTGACTAGGCTCGTAGGCCCACGTGCGCGACATGACGGAGTACAGTCGCGGCGGACAGCGCGGCGGTAGCGCGAGCCGCTCGCCGTTCTAAGCTAGGTATAGTTACGTACAATAGTGTTTGCTTGAGATGGTGCGCGGAGGGTCGCTGACTAGGCTCGTAGGCCCACGTGCGCGACATGACGGAGTACAGTCGCGGCGGACAGCGCGGCGGTAGCGCGAGCCGCTCGCCGTTCTAAGCTAGGTATAGTTACGTACAATAGTGTTTGCTTGAAATGGTGCGCGGAGGGTCGCTGACTAGGCTCGTAGGCCCACGTGCGCGACATGACGGAGTACAGTCGCGGCGGACAGCGCGGCGGTAGCGCGAGCCGCTCGCCGTTCTAAGCTAGGTATAGTTACGTACAATAGTGTTTGCTTGAGATGGTGCGCGGAGGGTCGCTGACTAGGCTCGTAGGCCCACGTGCGCGACATGACGGAGTACAGTCGCGGCGGACAGCGCGGCGGTAGCGCGAGCCGCTCGCCGTTCTAAGCTAGGTATAGTTACGTACAATAGTGTTTGCTTGAGATGGTGCGCGGAGGGTCGCTGACTAGGCTCGTAGGCCCACGTGCGCGACATGACGGAGTACAGTCGCGGCGGACAGCGCGGCGGTAGCGCGAGCCGCTCGCCGTTCTAAGCTAGGTATAGTTACGTACAATAGTGTTTGCTTGAAATGGTGCGCGGAGGGTCGCTGACTAGGCTCGTAGGCCCACGTGCGCGACATGACGGAGTACAGTCGCGGCGGACAGCGCGGCGGTAGCGCGAGCCGCTCGCCGTTCTAAGCTAGGTATAGTTACGTACAATAGTGTTTGCTTGAGATGGTGCGCGGAGGGTCGCTGACTAGGCTCGTAGGCCCACGTGCGCGACATGACGGAGTACAGTCGCGGCGGACAGCGCGGCGGTAGCGCGAGCCGCTCGCCGTTCTAAGCTAGGTATAGTTACGTACAATAGTGTTTGCTTGAGATGGTGCGCGGAGGGTCGCTGACTAGGCTCGTAGGCCCACGTGCGCGACATGACGGAGTACAGTCGCGGCGGACAGCGCGGCGGTAGCGCGAGCCGCTCGCCGTTCTAAGCTAGGTATAGTTACGTACAATAGTGTTTGCTTGAAATGGTGCGCGGAGGGTCGCTGACTAGGCTCGTAGGCCCACGTGCGCGACATGACGGAGTACAGTCGCGGCGGACAGCGCGGCGGTAGCGCGAGCCGCTCGCCGTTCTAAGCTAGGTATAGTTACGTACAATAGTGTTTGCTTGAGATGGTGCGCGGAGGGTCGCTGACTAGGCTCGTAGGCCCACGTGCGCGACATGACGGAGTACAGTCGCGGCGGACAGCGCGGCGGTAGCGCGAGCCGCTCGCCGTTCTAAGCTAGGTATAGTTACGTACAATAGTGTTTGCTTGAGATGGTGCGCGGAGGGTCGCTGACTAGGCTCGTAGGCCCACGTGCGCGACATGACGGAGTACAGTCGCGGCGGACAGCGCGGCGGTAGCGCGAGCCGCTCGCCGTTCTAAGCTAGGTATAGTTACGTACAATAGTGTTTGCTTGAGATGGTGCGCGGAGGGTCGCTGACTAGGCTCGTAGGCCCACGTGCGCGACATGACGGAGTACAGTCGCGGCGGACAGCGCGGCGGTAGCGCGAGCCGCTCGCCGTTCTAAGCTAGGTATAGTTACGTACAATAGTGTTTGCTTGAGATGGTGCGCGGAGGGTCGCTGACTAGGCTCGTAGGCCCACGTGCGCGACATGACGGAGTACAGTCGCGGCGGACAGCGCGGCGGTAGCGCGAGCCGCTCGCCGTTCTAAGCTAGGTATAGTTACGTACAATAGTGTTTGCTTGAAATGGTGCGCGGAGGGTCGCTGACTAGGCTCGTAGGCCCACGTGCGCGACATGACGGAGTACAGTCGCGGCGGACAGCGCGGCGGTAGCGCGAGCCGCTCGCCGTTCTAAGCTAGGTATAGTTACGTACAATAGTGTTTGCTTGAGATGGTGCGCGGAGGGTCGCTGACTAGGCTCGTAGGCCCACGTGCGCGACATGACGGAGTACAGTCGCGGCGGACAGCGCGGCGGTAGCGCGAGCCGCTCGCCGTTCTAAGCTAGGTATAGTTACGTACAATAGTGTTTGCTTGAGATGGTGCGCGGAGGGTCGCTGACTAGGCTCGTAGGCCCACGTGCGCGACATGACGGAGTACAGTCGCGGCGGACAGCGCGGCGGTAGCGCGAGCCGCTCGCCGTTCTAAGCTAGGTATAGTTACGTACAATAGTGTTTGCTTGAGATGGTGCGCGGAGGGTCGCTGACTAGGCTCGTAGGCCCACGTGCGCGACATGACGGAGTACAGTCGCGGCGGACAGCGCGGCGGTAGCGCGAGCCGCTCGCCGTTCTAAGCTAGGTATAGTTACGTACAATAGTGTTTGCTTGAGATGGTGCGCGGAGGGTCGCTGACTAGGCTCGTAGGCCCACGTGCGCGACATGACGGAGTACAGTCGCGGCGGACAGCGCGGCGGTAGCGCGAGCCGCTCGCCGTTCTAAGCTAGGTATAGTTACGTACAATAGTGTTTGCTTGAGATGGTGCGCGGAGGGTCGCTGACTAGGCTCGTAGGCCCACGTGCGCGACATGACGGAGTACAGTCGCGGCGGACAGCGCGGCGGTAGCGCGAGCCGCTCGCCGTTCTAAGCTAGGTATAGTTACGTACAATAGTGTTTGCTTGAGATGGTGCGCGGAGGGTCGCGGCGGACAGCGCGGCGGTAGCGCGAGCCGCTCGCCGTTCTAAGCTAGGTATAGTTACGTACAATAGTGTTTGCTTGAGATGGTGCGCGGAGGGTCGCTGACTAGGCTCGTAGGCCCACGTGCGCGACATGACGGAGTACAGTCGCGGCGGACAGCGCGGCGGTAGCGCGAGCCGCTCGCCGTTCTAAGCTAGGTATAGTTACGTACAATAGTGTTTGCTTGAGATGGTGCGCGGAGGGTCGCTGACTAGGCTCGTAGGCCCACGTGCGCGACATGACGGAGTACAGTCGCGGCGGACAGCGCGGCGGTAGCGCGAGCCGCTCGCCGTTCTAAGCTAGGTATAGTTACGTACAATAGTGTTTGCTTGAGATGGTGCGCGGAGGGTCGCTGACTAGGCTCGTAGGCCCACGTGCGCGACATGACGGAGTACAGTCGCGGCGGACAGCGCGGCGGTAGCGCGAGCCGCTCGCCGTTCTAAGCTAGGTATAGTTACGTACAATAGTGTTTGCTTGAGATGGTGCGCGGAGGGTCGCTGACTAGGCTCGTAGGCCCACGTGCGCGACATGACGGAGTACAGTCGCGGCGGACAGCGCGGCGGTAGCGCGAGCCGCTCGCCGTTCTAAGCTAGGTATAGTTACGTACAATAGTGTTTGCTTGAGATGGTGCGCGGAGGGTCGCTGACTAGGCTCGTAGGCCCACGTGCGCGACATGACGGAGTACAGTCGCGGCGGACAGCGCGGCGGTAGCGCGAGCCGCTCGACGTTCTAAGCTAGGTATAGTTACGTACAATAGTGTTTGCTTGAGATGGTGCGCGGAGGGTCGCTGACTAGGCTCGTAGGCCCACGTGCGCGACATGACGGAGTACAGTCGCGGCGGACAGCGCGGCGGTAGCGCGAGCCGCTCGCCGTTCTAAGCTAGGTATAGTTACGTACAATAGTGTTTGCTTGAGATGGTGCGCGGAGGGTCGCTGACTAGGCTCGTAGGCCCACGTGCGCGACATGACGGAGTACAGTCGCGGCGGACAGCGCGGCGGTAGCGCGAGCCGCTCGCCGTTCTAAGCTAGGTATAGTTACGTACAATAGTGTTTGCTTGAGATGGTGCGCGGAGGGTCGCTGACTAGGCTCGTAGGCCCACGTGCGCGACATGACGGAGTACAGTCGCGGCGGACAGCGCGGCGGTAGCGCGAGCCGCTCGCCGTTCTAAGCTAGGTATAGTTACGTACAATAGTGTTTGCTTGAGATGGTGCGCGGAGGGTCGCTGACTAGGCTCGTAGGCCCACGTGCGCGACATGACGGAGTACAGTCGCGGCGGACAGCGCGGCGGTAGCGCGAGCCGCTCGCCGTTCTAAGCTAGGTATAGTTACGTACAATAGTGTTTGCTTGAGATGGTGCGCGGAGGGTCGCTGACTAGGCTCGTAGGCCCACGTGCGCGACATGACGGAGTACAGTCGCGGCGGACAGCGCGGCGGTAGCGCGAGCCGCTCGCCGTTCTAAGCTAGGTATAGTTACGTACAATAGTGTTTGCTTGAGATGGTGCGCGGAGGGTCGCTGACTAGGCTCGTAGGCCCACGTGCGCGACATGACGGAGTACAGTCGCGGCGGACAGCGCGGCGGTAGCGCGAGCCGCTCGCCGTTCTAAGCTAGGTATAGTTACGTACAATAGTGTTTGCTTGAGATGGTGCGCGGAGGGTCGCTGACTAGGCTCGTAGGCCCACGTGCGCGACATGACGGAGTACAGTCGCGGCGGACAGCGCGGCGGTAGCGCGAGCCGCTCGCCGTTCTAAGCTAGGTATAGTTACGTACAATAGTGTTTGCTTGAGATGGTGCGCGGAGGGTCGCTGACTAGGCTCGTAGGCCCACGTGCGCGACATGACGGAGTACAGTCGCGGCGGACAGCGCGGCGGTAGCGCGAGCCGCTCGCCGTTCTAAGCTAGGTATAGTTACGTACAATAGTGTTTGCTTGAGATGGTGCGCGGAGGGTCGCTGACTAGGCTCGTAGGCCCACGTGCGCGACATGACGGAGTACAGTCGCGGCGGACAGCGCGGCGGTAGCGCGAGCCGCTCGCCGTTCTAAGCTAGGTATAGTTACGTACAATAGTGTTTGCTTGAAATGGTGCGCGGAGGGTCGCTGACTAGGCTCGTAGGCCCACGTGCGCGACATGACGGAGTACAGTCGCGGCGGACAGCGCGGCGGTAGCGCGAGCCGCTCGCCGTTCTAAGCTAGGTATAGTTACGTACAATAGTGTTTGCTTGAGATGGTGCGCGGAGGGTCGCTGACTAGGCTCGTAGGCCCACGTGCGCGACATGACGGAGTACAGTCGCGGCGGACAGCGCGGCGGTAGCGCGAGCCGCTCGCCGTTCTAAGCTAGGTATAGTTACGTACAATAGTGTTTGCTTGAGATGGTGCGCGGAGGGTCGCTGACTAGGCTCGTAGGCCCACGTGCGCGACATGACGGAGTACAGTCGCGGCGGACAGCGCGGCGGTAGCGCGAGCCGCTCGCCGTTCTAAGCTAGGTATAGTTACGTACAATAGTGTTTGCTTGAGATGGTGCGCGGAGGGTCGCTGACTAGGCTCGTAGGCCCACGTGCGCGACATGACGGAGTACAGTCGCGGCGGACAGCGCGGCGGTAGCGCGAGCCGCTCGCCGTTCTAAGCTAGGTATAGTTACGTACAATAGTGTTTGCTTGAGATGGTGCGCGGAGGGTCGCTGACTAGGCTCGTAGGCCCACGTGCGCGACATGACGGAGTACAGTCGCGGCGGACAGCGCGGCGGTAGCGCGAGCCGCTCGCCGTTCTAAGCTAGGTATAGTTACGTACAATAGTGTTTGCTTGAGATGGTGCGCGGAGGGTCGCTGACTAGGCTCGTAGGCCCACGTGCGCGACATGACGGAGTACAGTCGCGGCGGACAGCGCGGCGGTAGCGCGAGCCGCTCGCCGTTCTAAGCTAGGTATAGTTACGTACAATAGTGTTTGCTTGAGATGGTGCGCGGAGGGTCGCTGACTAGGCTCGTAGGCCCACGTGCGCGACATGACGGAGTACAGTCGCGGCGGACAGCGCGGCGGTAGCGCGAGCCGCTCGACGTTCTAAGCTAGGTATAGTTACGTACAATAGTGTTTGCTTGAGATGGTGCGCGGAGGGTCGCTGACTAGGCTCGTAGGCCCACGTGCGCGACATGACGGAGTACAGTCGCGGCGGACAGCGCGGCGGTAGCGCGAGCCGCTCGCCGTTCTAAGCTAGGTATAGTTACGTACAATAGTGTTTGCTTGAGATGGTGCGCGGAGGGTCGCTGACTAGGCTCGTAGGCCCACGTGCGCGACATGACGGAGTACAGTCGCGGCGGACAGCGCGGCGGTAGCGCGAGCCGCTCGCCGTTCTAAGCTAGGTATAGTTACGTACAATAGTGTTTGCTTGAGATGGTGCGCGGAGGGTCGCTGACTAGGCTCGTAGGCCCACGTGCGCGACATGACGGAGTACAGTCGCGGCGGACAGCGCGGCGGTAGCGCGAGCCGCTCGCCGTTCTAAGCTAGGTATAGTTACGTACAATAGTGTTTGCTTGAGATGGTGCGCGGAGGGTCGCTGACTAGGCTCGTAGGCCCACGTGCGCGACATGACGGAGTACAGTCGCGGCGGACAGCGCGGCGGTAGCGCGAGCCGCTCGCCGTTCTAAGCTAGGTATAGTTACGTACAATAGTGTTTGCTTGAGATGGTGCGCGGAGGGTCGCTGACTAGGCTCGTAGGCCCACGTGCGCGACATGACGGAGTACAGTCGCGGCGGACAGCGCGGCGGTAGCGCGAGCCGCTCGCCGTTCTAAGCTAGGTATAGTTACGTACAATAGTGTTTGCTTGAGATGGTGCGCGGAGGGTCGCTGACTAGGCTCGTAGGCCCACGTGCGCGACATGACGGAGTACAGTCGCGGCGGACAGCGCGGCGGTAGCGCGAGCCGCTCGCCGTTCTCCAGTTTGCCGATCACGTCATTGTTCTTCACTCCGCTGAACGGCTTCACGCCCAACATCAGTATCTCCCACATGCATACACCTAAGCAAAGCATAGAATTGTTTAGTTTATATTTTGTCAGTTTTTGCTATTGTATAAGTGTATTCACCTTTGCCTTGGGGATAATGCAAAGAGCAAATATAAAATGCATCAAATAGTTTCCAGAATAGTTCACGCTTTGTCTGTGTGAATGAATATTTAGTTAAAAATCACGACATAGATAAATACGAAAACTCACCGAACATCCAAACGTCCGAGGCGCAAGTGAACCGTCTGAAGTTAATAGATTCTGGCGCCATCCATTTGATGGGCAGTTTGCCGCGGGAAGCTTTGTAATATGATTTGTCATCTACCATCTTCGATAGACCGAAATCAGCAAGCTAGAATATAAATAAGTTAAGTTAAGCCAAAAAGTTTCTATTGATTGCATTCAAAGTTTTGCTAGACAAAGAAATCAAAGATTATATTAAAATTTTGGTTCGATTAATTTTAAACGATATTTTTTACCTTTTTAATACACGATGGCTACAATTTTTGACTATACCAATATAGTAAAGTCCCACAACAGTGCCAAGGAGTATAAAGTGTAAAACTGACCTTAACACACGTAGGCGTGGATACTAGCACGTTCCTTGCTGCAATATCTCGGTGTACGAATTTCTTGCTCTCTAAATAACTTAGAGCCATGGACAGCTGGTATATGTATAAAACTAAAGTGCACGTCTCCAATCTGAATAGGAAAAAAAAACTAAATTGTTTATCGGCTTAGGAGCTACGTCATAGAATTTAACTTGTTTCTTCTTAATTTAACTTTTAAATAAAATGTTCCTTGTGTCCTTCCTCAGAAGTACTTGACCTTGCCAAATTTTATTGAAATCGGTTCAGTAGCTTAGTTTAGAAAAGTTAACTTTGATATGAATGATATACCTATGCGCATTCTGTTGTAGATATGCCCTCATCTCTCCCAGGGTAGCCAGCTCCATTACAATCCAGATAGGCGGAGTACTGCACACGCCTACCAATCCAATGATGTGCGGATGCGAGAACTGTTGCATTATATCTGAAACAAGATGAAAACAATTATATCAATTTTCACAATTTAAATGTAATAAATATATTTATATAAATTATAAATACTTTATTGATAGAGATAAAAGAACTTTGAATAAAAATAAGCCAAAATTCAAAGACAAGCAGATTCAACGGCGTGGCTTTTAATTCGTAGATGAATCAACAACGTACCAAATCGAGCATTCTGGTAAATATTCTTTGCATGCAACATCGTAACGGTATCATATCGCACTGGGCTGAAAGTCAGACATTGACGTTCCGTTTCCGATTTCATAGGTGTGTAACCTTAAAGCGTTCGCAATACCTGATATAGGTCGGATATTTAGTTTGTTCTATTACGTTCGTTGTACTCACAGGCTTCCTCAAGGAATTTATCAGCCGTGTCGAGATCGGCGTCCATCTTGCACGTTTTGACGGCTACCTGTAGTACGAACTCGTTCTGTTGCTTGCCTTGTTTCTTCTGTATGGCGAGCTGTCGACGCAGCGACGGGTGGTTGGATGACGTCACTTTACATGTACCTTTATGTACGTCTCCGAACTGCCCCTCTCCAATGATGCCGGTCAGTTCTATCTGATTGCGAACTAACTCGTAATCACGAACTGAAAAATACATTCCATTATACTTAACAGACGGGCTCGACTGGCTGTTTTTAATACAATTAAAATATATAAATAAATAAATTATTGTATTTTGGTTGTTGTTGTTTAACAAAGTTATGTCCGAAGAACTCACTTGAGTCCGCCAGTGTTTGACTATGACTATGAGATAAGGTACAGTTGGCAGTACACACTTGCTGAGACATTTTAGACTCTATATCCTACAAAATAAGACTCACCCGCGGGTGTGGAATAGTCTGCGTCATCGTCTACAATCTCCGCGTAGTCTTCAGATAGAAGCGTCGCACTGTTCGCCTCCCACGAACTGGTCTTGCCTTCTGATGAACTACTGCTCATTTCTGCTGCAATACATACAACTCATATAAGTATTTTGGCAGGATTTTTAAACGGAAATGGTTGTTGAAATTTTCTCGTACAAGTATTTTAGGTAAAACCCTTTTATATTATCATTTTTTGAATAGGGAAAATATGGAACTATAGCAAAGAACAAACATACAGAGCATAGTTTGCGAACATGATTTATTTTAAGTTCAAAATATACTTACCACTTTTGCAGTTGCAATTTAGAGATTTCCATATGGTAGCTTGTAAATAATAATTGTATTTTTTTTAAATTTTTTTTAATCAATTATATTAATAAAGTCAGTTGTTGATCTCTCCAACTCTCAATATATAAAACAGTTTCTTACTTGTTCTATTCCATAGTGATGTTTGTGACTCTGTGACTAGTCTGCAGTATCCGTCCACTAGATCAGCCAAACTTTCTGCGGCCTGTAAAATAGCAAAAAATCTTTTCAAAATCAAATCAAAAACATTTATGTTCAGACAAGTAGTCCATACATTTTAGTAACAATTTACTTATACACCATGTTAGTATACACAAAACCGTTTTAACAGTCTAAATTTGTGTTCAGTGCCTTTTTTTAATAGTCAAAAGAGATAAGTGTCAAGTCTTGACTTTGGGCCCTTTTATATGAATACGAGCAGAGCTTGTGTTTCACAATTTTACATATTCGTGACCATAACGTCGCACACTCGTCAGTCTATCAGACATATCAGGTGTTTATAAAATCTAACCTCCACGCTGCTGCACGTGATGGTCAAAGTTTCCGTAGCTCCTTTAACTCTCAACTGTAGAGCGGCCTTACCGCAGGACGAACCAGAACTCTGAAATTAAAATGATATCAATCGTTGAGTTAAAGTTTACATTTGAAATTACAGGCTGACTCAAGAGTTTCTAAAATTTTATAACTTAATATGTAAACAAAATAATGCCCAAAATAATTATTATATCTAACCTAACCAAACTTCCGTCCTACCGTTTCCTTGCTAAAAATAAATTATTTTTTCAGTTTTTTGACACTGGCAAAGGCAAGGCATTAATGGGGTTTTTTCCTTTTGACGGATGCGAACGTATTCAATAAAATTGATTTGTACTAGTACTGCCTCTAGTGGATGTTTAAACCTTCAGAGGAAAAGCCTCATTGCTTGTCCTGGGTAAACAGAGGTTATACCTGTTCAGTTTTAGAGTGTGAGTTCTGTTGCGTGCAGTTGGATTTGAGCGTTTGCAGCGCCACAATATCCCCGAACGAAGCTATTTTAGTGTAGGTCGGTGGCTCGCCCGCCTTGTGGGACACGTACGATATATCTGTAGAGAAAAAATGGAGATACAATCAAATATAGAACCTCACTATTTTAAATCAGCTAAAAACAAACGCCAAACGTCGTATTTTCCATACTAGCTTGATTCTGGGAAATACAATAACTACTACCGTGAATTGCGCTAGATATCTCAATTTGTCATCTATCCGTAAAAGCACGCTTTACAAAGATTTATACAAAATCAAATAGATTATTAGTAATTTGTTCTAGTGATCTAATTTCTGATTTATCCGATGGAAAAGATGTAAAAGTTTCATTGATGTAACTGCAGTCACACTTATGGAAGACACAGAGAGTGTAGTCTCTTCCAGAAGCACAATATACATGTCTCTCGAGGCCACACCCGTCACTCTGTCCCACCACTGCAACTCCTGTTCACCAGGATCAACAGTGGTGTCCTTTGATCCAACAATCAACGAATAGTGTAAGCGGGCACCGTAACGGCATAGGAGGAAGTAAGAAACCGGTTTCAGACTATACAACAAACTTATCTAGATACTAATAGTTACCTATATCAGGTCCAATGGCCAGTTCAACGGGTATGGCCCAGCCGGTGCCGAGCGCGCCCGTGAACGTCTCCCGGTCGTACGCGTAGTGCGTGTGCATCGTCTCTAAATACTTGAGCATGCAGTCCACATCGGACAGGCTCGCCACCTGGCGGGGAGAATCGTTAGTTATATATTTTGCCTATATATGTAAATTGCATTGATAGTACTCCCATAAAAAATACGAAAAAGTAGGTTCGAAATATTGTTGTCTAAAATAAGTCTTGTGATTTTGAAATTAATTGCGTATTAAGTTTTTTTTTTGTGTTTCAGTATGTTGACTTATTTTCAGTCTATTGACTCGTTACTGAAATACTTCTTGTAAAATTTACCAACTATATTTCAGATTTTCGTCAGTCAGTCTGTTCATACAAACTGACAAAACATAGAAATAAGTAAGAATAAGTAAACCGATATAATGTTGGAATTTGTATATTTTATTGTTTTAAAAAATGCTCTGAATGAGCTGGAGGGTTAGCTTGTCCTGAAGTTTATTTTTTTACAAGAAATGTATTTCTGGCAAATTTATAGAAATTACCTTTTTAAACTGTTGCTGTATAGCTTTCTTGAGTATTTTTGGCTTTATCGCTTCCAACACTGATTTTGGCAGGAACTTGTGCAGACCGAACTCTTTCTCCAGGTATTCTATGTTAGATTTCTTGTCTAAAGATATCTGCATGTCTTTGCAGAAGTATCTGGAAAGAACGTACAGTTAAACATATTCAGACTAAACTCATCAATGCAAAACTCGCGCGACAAATTTTAAATAAAAGGTCAATTTACTTCAAAACAGGAAAATTTTGTTCGATCAAGGCGAGCTAATTCAATTACTTAAGTTTTATAAGTCAATTAAATAGGTTTGCAGTGACTGGTTGAACAACACTTACTTTATTTCTAAACAACATATTTGTATCGCCAACTCTTGATCCACCATCGGATGGTTGGCGTTGAGGTAGTCATGTCGCACCTGAAAATAACAAAAAAAACTTTAAATTGCACGTAAGGATTTGTGTTCAGGTCCAGACAGATATTTTTTGTGATGAAAACTGTTATGGCTCTCAGGTTAATGCTGTTTTCAGATTTTTTTATTTTATGTTCATTATCATAATTATATGTATAACGTGACATACATACTATGATAGTTTATGACCCATACTATAAAGCTTGTGGCTTAGTATAGGATTAAGGCAATTTGTGTGAACTGGCCCAAGATATTATTTTTAGTTTAGTATCTGATCAGTCTTATCTCTCGTACTTCTTTCAGTCTGTTCTGATTTAATTCATTACGGTTTTCAAGACAGCCAGTAGTACATATACCCGGAGTAGTAGCCTGTGCAGTTTGTACAGCTGCATCCCGATTACTGTTGAACCTGGTCAATAAGAGTAGCAGTTGTAGGACAGAATGTCCCGTAAAAATTTAGTACCTGGTCGTAATAGTAGTGGAAGGTGACGCGGTCGGACTCGCAGAGATCTCTCAGGTTGGCCGGTAGGTACCGCACCCGCAGCTCGAGCCGCCACTCGCTCGCCGGCCAGCGCGTCAACAACTCAGATACTGGCGTGTCTTGGTGGATCCAACGTGTCTGGAATTCATATCAATAAACATTATAGTTAATAAACGGTAAGAATAATGATTGACTAGATTAAAGTTTTTTTTTTGTATTATTTGTGCAATATCGTAGACGGAAATAGCTGTGCGTTCTACGTGAATGGTGTACTACTGTACGAGTGTTTTTTTGAGTGTATTAAATGTGTCAATTTTTTTTTCTTTTTGTTGTCCAGTTCTTTGATCTTTGAGCTATTGAGTGGTGTCATAAAATTTAAATGAAGATTATAAAGAAAGATTTTTTTTTTAATTTCTTTTGTTAAAGTTATACTATTAGAAATGTATATATGTAAATATGTAGCGCAGTTTTGTAAATTTCCTCACACCATCGATGCTAATTAAAATACGTATTTGCTTTAGGAAACCTACCTTTCCTGTGGTGAGCCTCCTTGCTCTCATAGCGTAACATGACGCGTAGACCCTGTCCCCGGTAGCGAGCCTGGTGGACAGACATCTCAGTACTGCCCGCACGTCCTCATCAGGCGACGCTTTCACCACGTTGAACCCACCGTTGGGAAGGTGGATCTTCAACGTGGACTGGTCGCCCGACCCTGTTGACAATCAAATTAATATCTTTAGAGCCTCGGTCAAAAGCTCTTAATTTCCATTTGAATAACGACATAAACGGTTTTATGGCTATATATACTCGTAACGACCATAGACGGTGAATATACTTAAATCTTACGGGTGTTAGATCTACGTACGAGAACGTCTGGGTTGATACCACCCTCCATTCTATTTCTGCCGTGAAGCAGTTCGCTGTGTTTCGGTTCGAAGGATTGTATAGCCAGTGTAATCATTGGGAATCATATTCATAGAAAGTTTATTCTAGTTGAACTAGATAGGTTATTATAAGTAAAAACGAATCTAATGTTATTGATAATAAGTGCTACGATAAATTAGATGACATTCTGACAGATCCATCAATGCAAATTCTTGTACCAAAAATGTAATTGTAATTTGATTTTGTTTTAAAATATGTAATTAAATGACAAATTCTAATGTATTTTCTAGATATATTTTGTACCTATGACAATCGAAACTTGACATTGTTTGAATATAATTCAAACAAACCATTATATTTGTAAGCTCTTAATAAAGCAGGACTAGGAGAATCGAATTTATTCTATACATCTTTGTACTGTACCCGTTTCCACAAATAAATATTACTATGATTATGACGAAATCGTTCAAAACAAACATTCTGGAATTGAACACACGAAATTGAAACCCAAATTACAGTTAACCACACGAACAAATCGAAAAATCAACTCGACTCAATAGTAATTACTCGTTTGTCCACTGATGGGATTTCGTTTTTGCTGGTTTGTGATCACCAATCAATTTGAATTTGCCTTTGGGATTGATGGCGTCACGAATATGAAACATCCATGCCTAAATAAACAACTATCTATCACGCTCACTCTGTCTGCTTGCAGTATTTGTTAGAAAAGGAACGGCGATAAAACGGGGGGACTAACTAATAGGCTTATATTCATCTATAGGTTTAAGCCTCGAGGATTACTAAGCTTTGATCTAATGAGGGCCTTTTCAAGCTTTTTTGTGTGAGTTGTAATTATGATTTTATGAAGTACAGGTTTTAAAGTGTTTGCATCCTGGTGATATTTTTGGCATCTAGTTTATGAAGGGAAGGTTAGGTACCAATTTCCATTTAGCGTAAAGAATAATGTTTCATAGTTATGCTCGGGACTTCCACGTAGAAATCGCATTAGAGTGGATTGTACTTTATGTCCAAGCTTAAAATACAATTTACTTTCTTGCCATATCAATTCGAAATCGTCAACGGGTTTACTTCTTTTTATTAAGATCCTCAGTGAATATTGTGTGTCGGTTGTTGTTAGTGCGGTATATTCCTGGTCAAGCAAGAGTTATGATTGATGACTCATGGTGCTCATAACTCTGATTTAATTCGTTATAAAACCGATTAAGGAGTTATGTAGTGACAGGTGATTTATTCGTAGTACTTCTACAAGGTCGATTCTGTTTTATTTGCTATCATTTCACAGTAAACGTGTTTGTAAAATTTGTAAGATCTCACGCATTTTTTTTCATCCTTATTTTTTATAACTATCGTAAGCTTTTTGTCAGGGTACAATTAAAACATTTTTAACGCACCACTCTTTAAGCCCATTTTAAATATTACATTAAGAATTGTTTAAATCGAGTAATTCGAATATTAACTTTTACTTCTTTTTTCCTATACTTTTATTATTAGAAGTAATATAACAAAAATCTTCGATTTTTTATCAATAGCATAAATAAACACATTAGTAGATATAACTCCTCATTCAAAGATAGTGGGAGTGAAGAAATATTTATGATCAAAAGCTCTCAAATTCGCAACCTAACTTGAATCGAAATCGAATCGGATACTTCGTATATTTTTAGACCAATTTCATTCGTAATGCGTCTCTCTCACTTGAAAATCTTGGAAGGTTATTCAATTTGGAAAACGTAAGTAAGTTGTTGAGAATCTTTCACTATGCAATGTATTCTTTACACATTTTACATTACATGTTAGGAAATGTGCATATATTTTCGCAACAATGAAAGTAAGTAAAGCTTTAGATATTTATTGTTGTTTCAAACGTTGAATTTATTCAGCAATCATGTACTTACGTAGCCGTAGTCGGGTAAGTCTAAAATCGTTTAACGGTTTACGCATGATTTAATATCGAACATTCAAACATTTCCAATATATGAGATATGGAAGTTGCAAACCCAAAAGCTTGAACTTTGAAAGATTTCGTCAGCCTTGATTACAGTTATACAGTAAGCTTTTATAACATCTTTATTACTATTAATAGTAGCGTGATTACTTTAAAAAAGAGATATTTCTCAATCTCAATCAGGCTTATAGTTTTTGCAATCAAACCAATGTAATAAACAAGTACTTTCCCGATAAAAAAATTAAATGGATTGCAGTAAAAAATATCTAAATTATTCATAAAGGCGAACGTGAATGAGCTTGCGGAGTGTGGACTTGAAATAAGCCGTAATGCTTAATAAGGACATGTCTAGTGGGTGTACGGTATACAAAGGGTTACCACTTTGCTTCTAAATAATTAAATATATTGTAGTTTTAATGTAAAGATTATCTTTTTCTTATTTATATCGAATATATTAACCCCGGACTTAAAATAAGTTTCATTATTTTATGATTTGAACGAACAAAACTTAATCAAACACCTTTAGTTACATAATCCTTCCCTATTGTTAGTTCTTTGCTTCGCTTCATTACAGAAGTTTCTGAATTTAATTTTTAACTGTAAAATAGGATATAAATACATCCAAGGTTATTGTTAAGGCTTACCTTATGATGACAGGCTTGCCTTAGTATTAATTAATTACTTTATGCCCTAAACAGTTCATAATACCAATGCAGCAATTTTCTTAACTTTATTTTATAGCTATTATACTATTTAAAAAAGGTAAGAAAATCGCTGCGCCTAATGTGGCAACCCTAACGATGTGTCGAACACTGAAGAGTGTAAAATTACTTTATTGGCGTCATCATGTCACCTATTTGTATCGGTTTTACGAGTGCCATGATTATTTGTAAGCATCCTTTTTTGTCATCTGTAACATGATATTGAAACTTTTTGGTTACAATTTTACTGCAAGAATGCCAATAGTAATTTGCATGAAATACAATGTTCATTATACTTATATACAAAACAAACGAGGATTCATTTTAACAGTTATTTTTTATATAATGCGACTGTTGACATTTCAGTATAATTTAATTCATTATTTCAGTAAGAGTGCGCTAAGCGAGTTTTATTAAATAATCGGGACTTTGTAGTTTACAGATCGACGACTCCAGAAAAAACAATTTATTGTCAGTTAGTAAGATAGCCGAATTTATTAAGTTGTTAGTTCGGATCATTTTGTAGTTACACGTAATACAAACCACTCATTGTTTAAGACTTCTTTTTCCCTTATATTTAACTAAAATAATATCGAATAACTCTAATTTCCTTAGGATTCGACTTCCAGTTTTAGAGACAATGTCTTAACGGAATAACTTAGCAGAATCTCCTTGTTGATTGGTAGTGGTACAGACCAGGTGGTTGCGGCTGTGATGGGTGTCGTTTGGGCGAGCCGCCCTGTGGTGTCGGCTGCATGGCGCGCGCTAGCGGCCCCTCGCACCGCCCGCCGCCCTCCGGCTCATGGCTGCAACAAACAAAACCACTGGATAAATATTCAACGTCACCAATATCTGTAAGGGGTGCACAAGCCACTCTATCTCAGCTGCAAGGAGAAAACCAATAAATAAACATGCAAGTGAAAAAATAATCCCGCGAACGCTCAGGTTATGGAATCCGTAAGCTTGTTTGTCATCTTAGTGACACAAGAACTCATCAATAGCGTTATAAAAGTGCGGAAATTTGTCACTCTGTCCCGCTCCTGTTAAATAACTCCTGTTACCCAGGATCAACGGTGGAGTTTCATATTTGCGTCATCTCCCATGAAACACAACAGTGTTATTATGTTGCTGTAGAATTTAAATTTACTTGTGGAGTATGAGCTAGCACTCTTTGTCTTTCCTGACGAAAGGGAAGAATATATCCCAAAGAAATCGAGGTCGCCAATATGCTGTACATGTGTTAGTAAATTTGGAGCACACCCACTACTCAGTCCCACCACTGCAACTGAACAAGGATCAACACAACAGTGGTATCTTTTGAAACTAAAAATTAAATAAATTTGAAAATCCTTACTCTTTACTACGAAACCACTAACAAGATGTGAATCGTGATTAATGGTTGTGCTTTATAAATATACAAATAAAGTAAGAAGCAGAAAATATCCTCATATGAGAAAAAAATCAAGCTAGACACCTAAACCAAGGAAAAAATAAACATTCTTCCATAGTAACCATCAGAAGCGAAAATTAGTCAAGCTGTGTAACAAGTTAAAGCTATTTACTTGTATTTTGAAAACAATACACCCTCAACGTCCACTAAAGCAAGACAGGCGAACAATGGGCAACAAAACATAAGCTAATCTAAACCTTATTCCCTTAAATTAAAAGCTATGTAGATATTTTTCTGAGCACCAAAACATAGGAATTCGGTACAAGGTTTTACACGGCGACAATTGACTATTGAATCTTATTATAACTAATTTTCTGTGCGTAGGTACTTGTGGAAATGTTTTTATGAATAGTTAAGATAATTAAGGAAACTAATTTGCATAGTTCAGCAATTTCACGGTAGGAAGAGCCACTGTTTTTGAAGAATAAAAGAATGTCACTGTTTAAAGTTATTCTACAATAGTTTCAAATACGTCACCAACTCGGAGAAAAACTATGTATAAAAAATAATTCTTATTATAAATGAACAATTTGATTGCAAGGTTCTTATATATTATATATTCTTGTATATTACCCACGACGACAAAAAGTTGTAGTCGTCTACAATCCTAATAATTTTAATGTTCTTTAAATACTCATACGAATAGGTACTATAAAATATATATTGAGTTATGAATTAAGTTAAAATAAATAATGTTAATGTTAAATGTAGTAATGATAATTAAAAAATAACAAATAGACTATTATTGAAATATGAATAATTTAAATCCGAAATACATGATTAATAGGTAATAAATTCATAGTCAAATCCATCCATGGATAGCTTTATTTTCGGTTGAGGAAATTTGATTATATTTTGCACGATACAAAAAGATATAAATTATACTTATCGATACCGTTCTTTGAAAACCTCCTAAATGTTTTTTTTTTTGGCCAACACCAGTAATAGGATTTTCGATTTAACACTTTGTGACACAGGTGTATGCTCGAAAGAGATTTGTAGATCGGACCTCGATAGACAAATGATTAATAAAAACAATGAAGTATTTCAGAAGTCTTTATATAAAAGAAAAAATCGGGATTTTTTTCTTCTGCGGTAAAACTTTATTGAACGCTCATACGAAGTTTTCACAGTTCGGTAACGTTATTTAAACGAGGTAAAAGGGTAATTTTGATACTTTGCATAGTTTAATAGTGTATTCTAGATAACACAAAGATTGTACTTTTACAAGGCGAAACGTACGTTAATGTCTGCACTGACACCATGCAAGCTTTTGCCTGCGACTTAATCCGTTTAGACCATGATCTGAGATCGTTTTAGATCTGAGACAAAATATAACCTAAACCCAACCTGAAAGACCATTCATTCTAAATAAAAGTAAAACAATGTTTAAAATAGGTGTAGTTGTGATGAAAAATAACTCCTATATACAACATTTACGTGTATTTTAAGCCTGATAATATTAATTAAAGCGAAGTATGAAAGATACACTAAAAAGCTCTCTTAGTGACTCGAGAACTTATTCACAAAGTTGCATTTATATTAATAGAGTGCAAGATCCGAGGCGAAGTGTTGTTATTTGTTATGCACACTAAACTTAGAGCGAGCACAGTTGTTGCGAGAGGAATATTCAAAATGTTTTGGTTAAAAATAATCTACTAATATGCTAATACAAAGTCTAACATACAAATAAAATTATACATGTTGGTAGTAAATGAAATCTGGAAGAGTTCTGATTAAATTTTGTATTTTGCAGAACGAGTTCAAAATATCAAAAATTGATAAAAACTCAAATAGAAATGTATAGAACAAAAGTGACCTAAAGTACAGAAGTAAAATCAACTATATGTTCAGAGGCAAAACTAACTTGGGTGCATCAGTAAAAGAATTGAATTTTACTGCTAACGTACTGACCGAGGAGGTTTTAATTATACGAACACGGCTGGAGACCAAATGTACGGGGCTGACAGTTTGGGGGTATGGGGGTACCCTCCCTCCTGCCAGTTAAGTTCGCACGCATCGATTGAGGGTTTGTGGCGCATGGAAATGCAGTTTCCGATACTAATATCACGCACACAATCAATATAGGTATCGACTGATTTCAGTTTTGGGTATAACTGCCTCCCTTTACTGATGTTTATCGATTCACACATAGAGTGTATGGGAAATGTTGGCGACGACTCATTGTTTCTTTGTAATTATATAAAAACCTTGAAGAATTTGGGTATAGACATCACGACTGGCATTAGTCGTCGTGAGTGGCAGGAAAAAGTTATTGTTTTGTTTGAGTGTGTTTATATAAAATATTTTTTTGCCTTTTCTTCTTGTAAATAAGGACGGTACAAAAGTTGTGTTGTATGAACTAGATCATACATATATTATGTATGTGTTAGTGTTTATGGGTATGAAAGTGGGGACTGGAACATGTGAACGAAATTAAACTTACGATTTGAATTATGTAAGAGTAGGCACTAAACTTATTTTATTACATTTTTATCTCTGAATGTGCAATTTTAGATTTCCGTAGTTAGTTACAACTATTTTGGTTAATAAATTATGTATTTTAAGTTTGAATAGGAAACTTATTTGAGGTTCTTTTTTATTTAATGTTATAATTATTTATCTTATACACTCATCCTTATTTTATTTCTTACGTGTAATATTTTTAATCTATCTAGAACCAACAAGTATTATATCTCAACTTGTTCATTGACACGAATGTGTTATCGACCTTATTACGTGCAAGTTTAAGTTCAATAACATTGCAAAAACGTTGTGTAAGGATAATAAATACTTTGTTAATAATATTTTCGCCATCGCTTTGGCAAGTTACTGTCGATATTCTATTACGTAGTTAACGAACGATAGCGAAAATTTAACATCATACAAAAACCCTGCTTAGGCAAGGAAAGATTTGCACATAATACCTATGAGGGTAGTTTACATAGTGAGAGTAGAGTATTTTGAATGACTTAATTTAATTGGTGAGTTTGTTAAAAGTTTTCTTCTTTTGAATTTTACTTTTTTTTAGGAAACACAAAAACACTAGTTTAATCTAAAATACAAGGCGTTCTTTACATTTGCTCCGTCGTTTTACACAAATCGTCATTAATGTGGTAGTTGTTTCTTTAAAATAGAAGACACTGCGGTTATCCATCATGAGAGTGCTCAATGTTTAATAAAACTAGATGTATAAATAAATACAGTTCTAGAGAAGACGTCGGTTCTATCCATAATCACTCTGATAGAAGTCAAAGATATACCAGGATAGTATGAGAAATAAGCAAGAATGTTAAGCGACAGAAACCAAGGTTCTATCACTCAGGCTAGCTCTACAAGGCATTCTAAATCTTTTAACCATTTACGGACATCCGCTATATTAACACCTGCACTAATTAATTACCAGCAATTATTAAAAAGGTCATGGGAATAATGGATTCAAGAGTATTTTTTAAAAACCAGTTCTACAAATACCAAGTTTCAGGCAAGAACTAGTGATAAAGAATAAAGATTTGTTAACGCAACACACCGTTGCAACTTTTTTATATTAGGAAAAACCTTAGAGAAACACAAACCACAGCACCGAGTCCGGACAACTTTTAAATACTTTTTCTTGTTAACAAAACAAAGGTAGAGGGTTTGGGTAAATAAAAATGTAGGGAATATTTTCAATTTCACGTGTCGTCTGGCTTCGTTAATGAAAACTGACGGTACCGCAACCGGCTGGCCACCACATCATTGCATTACCAAGGATCTAATCTGGGAAGTGTTTGGTTTTAACTCGTTATTTTTGTTTATTTTGTCTATTCAACTAAAAAATGCAAGTTTAAATTAAAGTTTGACAGTAAAATTCATTTTTTATTAGTGAATTTTATTCAGACTATACTCGTACCTCACTGGGTAATTTAGACCGTTATCAGCCGAAAGAGGTGCAGCACATCGTGTAGTATCAAAATCATTAAACATTTTATAAGAACAGTATCTTGGAACAGTTGTCAGAGTTCCCCTTTTAGGGATAAAAACAAAGAATACTACTACTATACTACTACTACTACTGGTGGTTCCTACCGCTTTCATTGGTTTTCACAAACAACTCGGCTTCGAGCCATCGCATCGCCAAATTAAAGTATTGATTGTTCACCAATCGTGGAAGGATAGGCCGTGCTGCAGTGTAAATTAATATAAGCCATAGCATGAATATTCACAGCCACCCAATCCACCCCTTCAGTCGAAGCTTCACTGAAATCTCTCTCCAGGCGGACAAACAACCGTTTTTATGGATAGTATAATTAGGAAATGGATGAATACGAAACAAGAAACAGTCCGTTTGTTATGGAAAAGAAAAAAAAATGGGCTTTGTTAACTTTATTATAATACATAACAAAAATTTCGTTGTTGTTATTTATAGGTATTAAAATGTTTAGGCGCAAAATCTAATTAATCATTTACACAATGTCAAACTGACAGATCAAATTATTCATTTTGTGCATATATACAATTCGGATACATAAAGCAAATGTCTCGGCAAATTAAAAAAAAGTTATATATACTACTCAAAACAAAATAAGGGCCACGACGTATTTTTTCATTTTGGTGTAAATTATACTAATAATAATAATAATAACCACATCATGACACACACATTGACTCAGCCCTGTAGTAAGTATCGTAAGAACTTGTGTCCCAGGAACTAAGCAACGCTATGGTATATACTAAATAGATAAGAATACAACATCCAAGACCGGTAAACGAAACAATGCGTCTTGCAAATAACACAAAGTCCCGCGCCCGCCGGGATTAGAACCCGGAACCTCTAGCGTAGCAGTCGGCTGTTTACACCACTGCGCCACCGAGGTCGTCAATTATTAAACATTTACATATTGAAAGTAGTAAAATATTGAGTATACAAACTCTTTAATACCTAAACTTTTTAATATTGTAGTATTCATCTAATGCTAGCAACAATTTTAAATAAAATTTGATTTAAAATTATTTTTGAAAATTTTGATTCCATTTTCTTTGACGTTTTGCTTTCCTTAGCTTCTTGGTTTATTAGAAATTATCAGAGTTCATTGATATCTCGAGTCAGAAACATCTTTTGCAATATGCCACAAGCACGCAGGCGTCATATGGACTGACAGCAACCAGAGCCGTTACAATGATTGAAGAAGGTCATTCGCAGCGATCTGTGGGTTTGCAATTGGGATTTTCTCGAAGAGCTATTCAAAATCTATGGAATCGTTTCCAAGAGACCGGCAGTGTTAGAAGAAGACCTGGTTCGGGCAGAGTTCGAATTACAACAGCTCAAGAGGATCGTTACATTCGATTAAGTGCGCAAACTGCAAAATCGTTTACGGCTCACAACGGGTACTCGTGTCAGTGACCAAACTATTCGTAATCGATTGCATGAAGACCAGCAGGCATCAAGAAAGCGAGTTGTCCGTGTTCCATTAACCAGAAATCATCGTGCAAATCGTTTAAGATTTACCCGTCAACATTTGGACTGGGACATAAACCAATGGGGCATGGTGCTCTTCACAGACGAATGCAAAGTTAATTTTTTTAACAACGATCGGCGTATTAGAGTATGGAGAAGACGCGGCGAGAGATTTTCAGAAGCCTGCATCCATGAAGTCGATCGTTTTGGTGGTCCAAATGTAATGATTTAGGGCGGGATAAGCTTACACGGCAAAACTGAGCTCGCTATTTTAAATGAGGGTACTGTTACTGCTCAGCGGTATATTGAGGAAGTTGTCAGACCACATGTGATCCCATTTGCCCAGCGAGCGGGTCCTGGATTCATCTTGATGCAAGACAATGCTCGTGCACACGCGGCTCAAGCGACTCTGTTTGTACTGGAAGCGTCTCAAATTCAAGTCTTGCCGTGGCCGGCGAACAGTCCGGACTTAAATCCAAAAGAGCACGTGTGGGATCAGTTGAAACGAAGAGTTAGAGACGGTGATCAGGAAATCCACAACCAACAGCAACTCATCAACGCTGTTAAAAGGGCCTGGGAAGAGATTCCAATGGAAAATGTCAGGCATTTGATTGAGAGCATGCACTCCAGGCTTCAGGTGTGCGTAGCGAAACGAGGAGGGCATACTCGTTACTAAAAGAAGAGCATGGAGTATTTTCTTTTGTTTTCAGTAACTTTACATTGTTTTTATTTTTAACCTTAAATGTGATTTTTTCTTTCAAAAGCAAATAAACTTTTTAATCATTATTATTGGAATAAGTTTATTGGTCTACACGGTAAAAACAACATTAGTTTTCGTTATGGAGACAAAAAATATATATTGGTTTTATTATTTTCATGGTACAGACAAAATACCTCGTGGCCCTTATTTTGTTTTGAGTAGTATATATATATATATTTTTTAATTTTCATCGCTTACATTGTTTATTAAAAAGTCAATTGCTTAAAAACAATCATATTTTAGTATAGCTTCAGCTTTGACTGCCCTTTTTAAATAAATACTATTTTCAAAATAAAACCTACCTATCACTAGATGAACAAATTCGACTTCATTTAAAAACGCTGACCTAAAAACCCTACGTTATCTCATTATTTTAATCAAACAGAACCCACGCGAAACATATGCAAGAAGTTATGTCAACATATTAATTACTATACTATTAACACTTGTGTACAGTCAAAACAACAAGTGCACCTGAAATCTAAGGAATTTAAAATAGAAGAACTAAGTTAATAAAATAATTATTTTCACATTCACAAACGCTTCCACATTTATTATTCCAAATTTTAAATACCGATCGACTTAAATATTAATTTTCATCATCAACATGCCAAATCAATTTTCATACAATTCGATTTATAGGAGTATAAAAGCTTTAATCAGTGCTGAAAATTGTATACAAATGAGTTTATACTTATACTTCTGACTGTACATGTTGTATATCTACATAAACGTGGTTTCTAATTAACGAATCATTAACAAATACATAATAATTGTGTAAAAAACGCGTAGAAAGTAATGTAGGCCGCTATAATATTGCCGAAAAAGGAAAAATATATAAGAATAATAATGTTTATCAATTTGTATTACAAATTGCTTGCCTGCAGAGTATATTAAAATTAAAATACAATTAAAAACCATGTCACGTTCAGATGCTTTGAAAGTAGGTGAAATTTTTAATTAATACTCGTATAGTGTTTATTACTACGTTTACTCGTATCATATAATTCATGTCACTGTTTGTTTAGCGTATAAGATTTTGCTGTACCTATTCTAGTCTGTCTTTTGATTTACTTTTTTTCATTATCGAATAATTAAATATTGACAGACATGATTTTATATCTTTTGGATGCCTTGTGCAAAGAAAGTGAAAAAACCTGATTTTCTAATTTTTTTATGTATAAAGTTTGATGAGTGAACAGTGAGATATAAAAAATGAGCTTCGATAGATTAAATTGATTTAATATGTATTCGTATTACCATTAATATGTGTGCGTATTAAATAAACCTCAGATATGTTTGATGATATGACAGAACATTCTTGGTTCGGAGCCTTAATAAATAAGTTTGTTTTTCGTTTATTTGAGAAGGCAAGTAGGACCCCATATTTTCGAGATATTGCATTAGTTCAAAGGTTTATTTCCCTTAAAACTCGTTCCATTGTCATATATTTGTCGTTGAGGCTATTGTGAACTGTGTAATGTCAAATATTTCATATTTCTGTGTCAAGGCGCCAATTATTAAGGGACTTCCACACGACAATTTCGACATGTTAGGGTGGATTTTTATAGAATTACACACCTACGACCCGCCTACGTCGATAACGACACATTGTGAAGGTAAAAAAACTTGTTATTATCAAGGGAAAGTTAAATTCAATTAGGTTATCGGACCTGTCAATTCTATAATACAAGTGGCCCTCAATCCATTCCGGCAGTCTGTAGGTTCTTAAGGAATGGTTTGATAAAGAAAACAGCTGTCTGTTCGCATAATTAATTAAAAGGGCAATTTATGCATGTAATTAAAATTAATTATCAACTTTTTTTTGGGTTAACGCCTACTGAAAGGAATTAATAACCGTGAATATGAAACTTTCATAGTGAATAGTGTATTCGTCAAATTTTTTAAACAGTAAACAATTATGGTAAGTACAGCAGACATTTTAGCTTCGGTGATTGCTCGTAAGTTAAATTAAGGTAGTAGGTTATAAGTTCATACAAAAGGGAGATATGAAAGGACCAAATTGTATAGACCTCATGCCAGTACCTTTGCAACCGAAAATAGTTTGACACAAAAGTTCCTTTCAGAATGGATTTGTTATCGCTAATAAGGGTTCCGTGAGACTTAAAAAGTTAAATTTGGATTTTATTTTTGTCTCTTTCTGTCAACTGCATTGAAATGCTGCGCTAGACAAGGATTTTGAATTTAAGGTTTAATAATTTTTGGAACTAACTGTACGATACCTTTTAGATCTGTATTTAGTGTATCTCCAGGTGTTGCTGCTGTAATGTCCAGAACCAGAAGTGCAAAGCAACAGCTGTATACTGTTTGGGCGTGGGTGTCTTTGCTTTTTGCCCCTTAATTTAACCTCTTCGGTTCTTTTCACCTCCTTTGAAGGTTTCTTCGAGTCTATGCTCCATCGCTTCTCGTCTCTATGGCAGTTCTCGATGATCTCCTCTAGGATTAATTCCTCCTTTGTAAAGTTCCTCGACTGAAGCAAGTCTGGGGTCACGGCTTTTTCTCTCCTAAGTTCTATAGGAGAAGTCGGAGGTCGTCGAGGTTCGAATACGACTTTGGTGTAGTCATTGCTTCGTCGCCATAGTCTCGGAGACAAGGGCCAAAATCGCCCACCAATCTGAGCCGACTCCATCACCATTTTATGAACTTGCTTGAACACTTATCCTTCAAGTAATTTCACGTACACTTTGATACTATAAAATCAAGTTTCATGTCAGTAAAAGATCCGCAGGTTGCTTTTAGGAGTCAAGTTAGCTCGTAAAATGCGTCCGTTAGGTTCAAATGTCTATTGAATACTGTCCGAGAATCGAAGAAAGTGCTTACTTCGACGTGATATACAATGCGAAGAATGGAAGTGATAAAGGAAGAGAATAGCAAAGTGAATGAAACCAGTTGATCCGGTGACGTTACAAGTGAAGTAATTACACATTCATTACACCCTATTCATTACTATTGCAATGCAAGTCATTAACTCCTTATCTCATTTTTACTGAGCTTTATATCTATTACACATTATAACAACCGACCGATTAAAAAATAATTTATTAATTACATAACAGATTTAAGGTGTTAGATGATAACGATCACGGTTGAGTATTAATTGATTTTGTAATTATATAAAATCACTTTTCATAGATCTTTTTTTTTACCAGCCGTGGCTGTACACTTCGAGGAGGTCCAAACACTAAATGAAGTCGGCCACAAATAGATAAGTGAGGTGTCGGAAAACCTTTGGTAACTTGGATAAGTAAAGGATGACTCAATCGGAAATAGTATTGAAACCTTGCATTTTAAATGTTCCTACAGGAAGCCTCGTACACCCTTTATCAAAATTAAACCTTTCTGATAAACTTAATTATAAAGGGCATTAAGTCTAAATTGCTACTTTTTACAGGATATGCTTAATGTTTTGAAGTTTATGTATGATAGGAAGTTATCATAGTTTATATTATGTTAATATATTGCAAGGGTATTGTCCAGTATCCTAAATTATATTTATTCCATTCTAATACCAAAATATAATACCACTTGGTATTAGTTATATTATTATTAACTCGATTTCGATATCGCCTATCTTTAGGAAGTTATTTGCTATAATAATCCGAAAATTACTTATTCATAGGTAAACTTTTATCAATGTCTGAAAATACAATTTGATTTAAAAATTAATACATCGGTCAATAAAAAGTCTTCATCTTAAACAATACTTTGCATTTAAACTGTTCAGAAACATTAATATACAAAAAAAATAGTAATGGTTATAATTAATTAGATTTCCTTCCTTATTTACCTTTATGAAATTTACACACTAACCTTTTTACAAACAAAAAGTAGAAACCCATTTAATATCAAAAAGTTAAAGACAAACTTTTTAATCTTATTGTCTGGATTCTTAGAAGAGCAATTTAAATTATTTCAATGCCAAGTCATTCTTTAAATTCCGCGCAAAATTTATTTACACAAAGACTTTGATGAAGTTGGCCACGAATGTTAATTAGTAATTCGAGGAAAAAAATTACAGAGAAATGAATTAACCACATTACCACTTTTGCTTTCGTGGGAAATTATTTTACTTAGTATAGATAGGTATTGAGTACAATAGTTGGTTATTGCGAACATTCGAATGAAATTTATGTCAGCCGAGTAATTAAATTGTATTAACAAAAACAATAAAGTCCCCTGAGAACGAGTCGTTGAAAGCAGGAAAAAATTGGATAAATGAAAATTTTTCAGATGTAGGAAGTTTACGACATTAGTCGTACATATATTTTTTTTAAGCACCGATTTAAAGAATTAACAAAATGAAAACTGAATCATTTAGGTAGAGCTTTATTTTCAAACGATGCCATTCTAGTTTATCCTTTACAAAGTGTCATTTGTTCATTTCCAGACAATAAGTCTGCAATAAGGTCACGTCGATAGCGCTTTTTATTTCTTATCAATTAACATGAACAATAATAAACATTGGTATCTCTTTTAATACAATCCAATGCCAAATAGTCGTTGATACTGCAATTCCTCGAACAAAACTAACGTCATACAATACCGCGTCAAAACAAAAAAAAAATTTGGAGAAACTTGTACTGTAATACAAAAGTTTAATCTCAAATTAGCTTATTTTGTACTTCCACGATTTCGAATTGCAGTACGCATTGCATTTTATACTTAACACAAACACCTGCTGTGTTTAAATCAGAAAACTAATTATCTACAAGGGTGAAGAAAAATCTTCAACAATTTTTAATTATTCAGTTAATCATGCACGCTAAATAGATGTTGAGAGCTGGAGTCCTAGAGGAATTTAAATCCAATAGCAGAACTTAATTAACTAGAAGCAGAGCCATAGCAATCTGAGTGGACGTTATGAAAACAAAACGACGGACTAACTGACAAGAACTGCTGAGCCGTATACAATAGCCGGAAGACGTACCGGAAGGTCTTACAACATAAATATATTCACCTTTAAATTACACCCTCTACCGTTGAAAATAAAATTTGTTATCGCATAACAAGATCCAGCTTTACCTACTCCGTACGTCGTTGCTTGTGTTGATCGAATACCTTATCCTAACATACAATAAGTATAATAATAAGGGTATAGTTAAACAAGATATATAGGATAAGATTCGTACGTTATATACGATCCAAATACCCTATGTTATGTTTGATTCTCAGGTCGATAAGCTGTAAGTTTATGTGAATCATGTTACGAAGAATTGTAATACTATTGTAAAGATTGGTAGTCGTTGGGTCAGTGAAGGCTAATAGTCTATAATAAACATCTTTTGGGTCAGCCGGGCCCTGCAACATAGCCACTAGTCTTCCGAAAAAAACATCGTCAAAAAAAAAACGTACAATTGTACACCCAAAAGTATTTGGGCACAACCTTAAACAGATTACTGTCTAGTAGAATATCCATTTGTATGGAAAATAAAAGCTAACAAATCATATTATATATTTATTGGGGACAAGACGACGCATTGTGTCGTGCTGACTCAGTGAACTATTGTTTATTGTGAATTATTTGCTTATTGGCAGACGAAATGAGCTCATTATGCGTCGGTATCAAAAACAGAGAGACCGCACATATTGAGTTGGCTAAGTTAGATAAGGTAGGTGACGCATGACCAACTGTGAGTTCCTGAAAGTCTGAATAGTTGTCTAAGGGACTTTAGACGGTCACGATCCGTAAGCATTTGAACACAAATTTGTCATGGTAGGAGACGATGTGAAAGAAGATGGTGCATAGTTGCCTAGAAAGTTCTCATCCTGAGTTTCAAGTTGGGAGTGTTCATTCGCTGGATAAGATTTTTAATATTTAGCACTGCGAGTGAAGACTATACATAGCAAAATGCAAACCTTGCACATAGAAGCAAATTTTAAAACAATATTTTTATTGGTTTTGTAGATTAACCATACACGAAGCCTTTAACAAAACGAAATTCGTATTTGTAAAATAATTAAAAAGCGGATATGAAAACTATTGCAACGTTATAAAAAAGTGTCAACATAATGGAAAAGAAGTCATACATGCAACAAAAACACCAACCTAGGTAAGGTATATTAAATGAGTCATTTGATTTTCTAAACTTATTATGAATGAAGAAGAATTATGTTATTTGTAAAGTTGTATAATGTGATTTTGTTAACGATTGGTTAATTTAATGGTATCTAAGAGTATTATTGTTTACTGCACTATCGAATTGGTATATAATAAATAATAATAATAAATAGGTACATAAGTATAGATATTCAACAAAGTATAACCTATAATTCCATAGGAAATGGATGACATCCTGAGTTCTAAAGAATAGGATATCCACCAGCACGTGCCGGAATACTGATATGGCATAGTGTTTGCAGTGAACGCAATGTTATATTACAACACTAATAATTTTGACAATCCGGCAGAAAAAGACAGTATAACTTACTTTTTTAAATTTGCAAGGTCTCTATTTAGACAACTTAGGTTTATATGAGTCTGTTCTACCTTAGGAATAAAATAACAATTCTATATAATTATTGTAATCAAAACTTTAGTAGAATATCAGAATATATAGTTTTACAAGCTTTTATCTAATTGATTAACAATTTTTATAAATAAAATAAAATAAATAAAATAGCCTTTATTGCTGAACTTATTTTTTACAGTAATTTTTCTTACAAATACGTTTATAACTTTTAACAGTTTCTTTTCTTTTCATAAATCAGGTATCGGTAAACGGTCGTTTCTATATTTCAGCTTGTCTTTCGACATAGGCCTCCTCTAAAGATTTCCACTCTGTTCTATTTTTCGCTATGCGCGTCCATATTGGGCCCGCCACTTTTTTGATGTCGTCCTCCCATCTTCTAGTCTGTCTGCCTCTGTTTCTTTTACTATCTCGTGGTTGCCATTCAGTTATTATTCTCGTCCATTTCTCCTTCTTCTCTCTTATCATATGTCCAGCCCACCTCCACTTTAAGCACCTGTATGTTGTGTATGCATTCTTAAATTTTGTTTTGTTTTTGATACATTTTAGTTTAACTCGGTCTTTTCTTTTAATTCCTATTGTGCTTCTCTCCATTCCATTCTGACAAACTTTTATTTTCCTTGCTTGTTCTTCTGTCAATGCCCATGTTTGGCACCCATATAGTAAGCATGGTAAGATACACATATTGTATATTCTCCTCTTGTTCCTCATAGACATATCCTGGTTCTTCATGACTTCACTGAGTGACCAATATCTCTTCCAAGTATTAGTTATTCTTCTTTCTATTTCTTTTTGCATACATTCCTCAGTAGATATTAACTGTCCCAAATACACATACTCCTTTACATACTCTATTTCTTCATCATTTACTGTTATGGACTCTGTTTGTGAGGAGTTAGACATTACTTTTGTTTTCGTTAAGTTCATTGACAGGCCTGCCTTCTTACTTTCTTCCGCTAACTGTTGCAACATTTCCTTTAGGGTTTTCGGGTTTTCCGAAAATAAGATTAGGTCGTCTGCAAAGCGTAGGTGACTCAGATTTTCGCCATTTATATTTAGTCCTTTATTCGTCCAATCCAGATTTCTGAATATCATTTCCAGAACTGCTGCAAATATTTTTGGTGAAATTGGGTCTCCCTGGCGTACACCTCTCTCAACCGGAAATTCTTCGCCTATAGATTCTAGTTTTACTTGTGCGGTGCTTTTTGTGTATACGTTTTTCAGTATCCGTATGTATTTTGCATGTACGCCTTGATCTTTTAGTGCGTCCCAGATAAATCTATGTTCAAGTGTGTCGAATGCTTTGTTGAAATCCACGAACCCTATGTAGTAAATTTTGTTATATTCTTTAAATTTCTGGAGTATTTGTCTAAGGGCGTGTATGTGGTCTATTGTTGAAAAATGTCTACGGAATCCAGCTTGTTCTTTGGGTTGATTTTCTTCAAGTGTGTTTGTGATTCTAGATAATATTATTTTTGAAAACACTTTGTAAATATTGGACATTAAACTGATTGGTCTGTAATTTGCTATATCTCCTTTGTCACCTTTTTTATGTAGTAGTATAATTGTAGATTTTGTCCAATCCTCTGGAATGTTTTCCGTATTGATAATTTCATTAAATATATCTGTAAGTCTTGGAGCGATTACTGGTAACGTTGCTTTTAGAAGTTCGTTTGTAACAAGATCAGATCCAGGGGCTTTATCGAGTTTTTGTGTATTTATTGCTTTTATGGTTTCTTCCTTCATTATTTCCGGTATATATTCTTCATTAGTTATTTCGTCGTTTTCTTTTATAGTGTCTTTCTCTTTTTGACTTCGGTATAAGTTTCGGTAGAATTCTGTAGCGATTTTTAATATTTCGAGTCTTTTACCTGTATTATTGCCATCTTTCTTTCTCATACTTGGTATCCAGTCCTTTTTGTAGTTTAACTCCTTCAATGCCTTTTTTATTCCTCCTGTCTTTTCTATGTAACTTTTCATTGTATTAGATCTTTTAGTTTTTCTTTCTTTCCTAAGTTGTTCACTGATCTTTTTGCTTACTTCTGTTACTCTTTGGCGGTTTCCTTTAATTTCCTTTTGTCGTAAAAGTTCTTTTCGTTCTTGTAGTAATTGTTTGATTGTAAGTGAGACTTCTTTCTTGATACTTTTGTTTGTTTTTCTGGTTACTGTTTTTAGTTGATTTAGTAATAGGTTGTACTTTTCTTGTATCGATGGATATTCTTTCTTCTCTAATTCCGCGGCATCTAGAGATGTTTGAAGATTATTAAGTAATAGTTTAGGGTCACCTGAGTATTGTACCGCTAATTGTTTATTTTGAAATCGTCTTGTTTTCTTGAACATTCCTGACATCGCAACTCGAACCATCCTATGGTCTGTGTGGAAGTTTAAATTGTTTATGATCGAAATGTTCTTGAAGGCTTTTCTATTATTAGACATAATAAAATCGATTTCATTCTTATATTGTCCATTGGGTGAGATCCATGTCCATTTTTTTGATGGTTTCCTTTTATAAAAACTGTTTAGAATACTTACTCTGTTTTCCAGTGCAAAGTTTACTAGTCTTGTTCCGTTTTTGCTTCTATTTCCATACCCATAGTTTCCTATGGTATTTTCTTCCCCACTATTTTGAATCCCAATTTGTCCATTAAAGTCTCCCATCACGATGACGTTTTTGTGTGCGTTATCAATAGCGTTTTGGAGATTTTCATAGAATTCCTCAATTGTTTTTACGTCCTCTTTTTTATCAGATTCAGTTGGTGAATATGCCTGTATAATAGACCATCTCTCTTCTTTATCTCCGTTCACGGGCAGTTTTATATTAAGGATTGCAATACGTTCCGAGAATCCACTAAGTTCTTCTATGTTGTTGACTAGATTTACTTTCACCATGAATCCAACTCCATACAGCCCGGGCGTCTCCCCTTTATAATGTAGTACGTATTTGCCATGGTTTTCTATACCTTCTCCAAATCTGCGCATTTCGCTAATACCTATAATATCCCACTTTAACTCTTCTATTGCCAGCTCTAGTTCTTGGAGTTTTTCAGGTGTTCTAAGAGATCGACAGTTAATAGTTGCTATGTGGATGTCATTTACTTTGTTTTTCATGTTAGTGTTATTTTTCATGTTAGTGTTATTTTTTTCCTTTAGAGGGTCGTGGTCATTTTTCCCCACGATGACCAGTCGGCTTGGGGAAGTATTTTGTTTTGTTATTTTATGTTGGTTCATGTTGAGCTGTTTATTTTTCCGTTTACCGACAGTTAATTGTTATTCTTTGTTAGTTGTTGTCTTAGCGGGAAAAGACGAAAGAGAATTAGCTCTAATCCTCATTACATCGAAAGCATTTGGTCTATTGTTAATCGGCGGCATTAGAGTTTGTTGTTTCCTTGGTTGAGCATTGTTTTGTGGGGATGATGATGTTTCTCTTTTGCGCTTTTCCTTATTTATGTTAGTATTTTTTCCTTTTACTACTAGTTTGTCAAATTTCAGGTACGCGATATTTCCCTTTTCTCTCTCCTCTTTTAGCTGCGCCTGCAACGTTTTCCTTTTCTCTATTACTTCCTTTGTGTAGTCTTCTGTAACATATACATTTTTGAAGTTTTTCTTCTTTCCCATAACTTCATTCTTCTTCCATTCGCTCGTAAAGGAAATCAGAATTGGTCTTGGTTTTCCAGAAGACTTTCCCTTTCCTAGACGATATATTTTGTTTATCTCATGTTCTTGTAATTGTATGTCAAGGTCAGTTTTGAAAATATGTATTGTATTTTGTATTAATTCTTGTGTAGACCTTTCGCCTTCATTTACTCCAAACATTATCAAATTGTTTTGCTTCTTTCCTCTTTTTAAACTTTCTACTTCCTTTTCGAGATTTTCTACTTTTATTTTTAAGTTTCTATTTTCTGTTATAATAGGTTGAAGTTTTTCGTCTAATCTCTCCATTATATTATTTGTTATCGAATCTTTCAATTCTATTGTTTGGTTCAAGATTTCATTCTTCATTTTATCAAACAATAGTTGAAACTGATCCTCCATTCTTGTAAACTAAATCTGCGTGTTATGGAACGTAATTAGTGGTAGTTTTTATTTACTTGCTCTGGCAACACTAGTTAGCTGTTACTGTGACAAGTGTCAATGTCATTGATCTTTTGTCTATGCTCAATATGATTGGTGAATTTCTAACCTCTAATTATCACTTTTTGGAGATACTTTTGTTGAAATTCAAGAACTTACGTGATATTGTGTGAAATCGGTAGTTCCACTACACGGACGACACTTCAATTTGTGTTTTGTGACGTCGCAGTCTCAAGAACAGTGTACGAAATTATTTTTTTAGCACTCAATATTACGGAGCTACACAATTACGATGCTTACAGTATCAATTTTTATATCTATAACCAATTAACAATATTAATTTGGAAGTAATAAATAAAACTAAAAAGCTCGAAGCTAGTTAAGCATAGGATTAAATTGGCACTAAAGTGATCGTCATAGATGAGATACGTGTCCTACAATAAAAGTAACAATAATTCAAACTCTATTTCTAGTTAAGTAGAGTATATTTCAGCTTGAAGAAAATATCAATGTTTTAACGAACTATGATTCATCACTTCGCGTTCAGTGGTTAGCGAAAGTGGTTATTTCGGTAATCACGACTAACGTTGACAGGCTTCAAATGATAAATAGTTTTGCTTATAGTGATTTAGATATAGATGATTACAACCTACAAGATATTAAATCAATAATTTCAATCAAGAAGATAATTTCGTTTGAATTCTACAGATTCATTTATCCAACATCCTACACTCAAAATTAAACAAAAAAACTGCGAAACAAGTTTTTCTCTCTCAATCTAAAAAAAAGATTTAAATTCCTCAACCTAAAAAACAATTACCTACACTTAGAATCACATGGTTGTAAATTACGAATAGAGTTTTACATATTCCAGTATTAAAAATCTTGGAATTTGCAAACCTGAGTGCAAACTCCCGACATACCAACATTTGGAAAAAACTATCTAAATAATGATTTAAAGCACTGATGGTTAAGCTGGCCTAAATCTCTCCGACACAATTTGGAAGCAATTTTAAAGAAAACAATAACAGTTAAACGAATGCTTGTATGACTATCAATCAGTGAGAGGAACCGAAATAGCAAATACTTTCACAATACATATTAAAATATCCCACATATACTGCTGTGCTATCTGTGTGCATAGTTTTGCTTCATGCCGAGATTTTTCTAGATTAATCTAAAGTGAGTTTTAGCCTTTTTTTCTCTACTAACCACGGACGAATACCGACGATAGTAATATTTCCGATAATTAAAGATTCTTTCATCCTAAACGAAGCACATAAAAATAATGACAGCATTAGGACCTTTTGTCTGTGTCCCCAATTCCAAAGAGGCAATGGTATTTACAATTCCAAAGACTCCTTCAAAATGAGAAGAAAGCACCACAAAAGCTAAATAATCCAATAACAAGTAAGCTGATAGAATTGAGGTCGTTGCAAGCAACTAGTAAACAAATATCGACGGATTAGTAAGCAAATCACGTTTGCAAAGCCGAACCAAACCACGAAACAAACTTCGCACTATATTGCATTCCCTCTCTAAACAAACTTGCTGCAACAACTTTTTCAATATAATAAAATAGTTTGTTTGTCCGTGCGGTTTGTTTATTAAGAAATAAGTCACCAAGTTTTGCAATATCTTCGCGAAATGATACCATTCCTAGTTTCGAACGAGATTCCGACAAATATTTGAACTTTATTGTCATTCAAAATTTTCATTTAAGATGAGTAAATTGGTTACAATTTTCAAAAAAGAATAACTGAAGAAATATAATAATGCAATATTTACTGCATCATAAAGATGTAGGTCATTAGATTTTTTTATTATTTACTGCCAAGCATTCGTTAAACTTCAGCTTAAAGCGATTTTTTACAAAATTTGAGACATCTGCATTTAACGTTTTATAGGTTTCATTTATAAAATCCGCTTTTCCTTTTTTTTGCGTTTCTAAATTTTCAGTATTTTTCATATTTCCCCAAAGCGACCGCAGTAAATTTTAAAATTGACATCATCAGTATCAAAACTTCCTCTCGCGGAGTGGTAAATTATGTTTTGCGACATCGTCAGCATAATTCTGCCTATTTGGCATCGCGCCATATGACAGGGAAACGACTGGGAGTGACTCAGGTTTGAGTCCTCAAAAGAACTTTAAATAAAGACAATAGAAAAGTTGCAGTTACAAATAAAATTTAGTTCCGGTATTCTTTCCTGATTATTTTTTTAAATAAATATTAAATTGCAATGATTGTTGTTTGTTTTTTAATTTTATATAACTTTAATGTACGTATGCTGTAACCCTAAGCTTTTACAATTACGTCGAAGTAAACACATTTACAACAAATATATAGAGGAGTAACAAAATAGTAACTTTGGAAGCTAACTCGGATGAAACAATTTATTTAATGGGGCCGGCACTGGTAGGGCAACGACATAGAACAGTGGATTTTAAACCAACAGAAACTTCAATTACTGAAGACAGGGTAATTTGGAAAAATGGGGCGATTGTTTAAGAAACTGTCCTAACAATTACGAATCCCCATTAAATAGAGCTCTGTGACGGAAGATAGATTGACATTTTGTTTTGTTGTCGTTCTTACCGTGGATATAAAAAGGTGAATTATGTGAACTTTTTACCGTACATCGGCAAATGTGATTTAAAATGTTAGCTCTTTCCCGAACTGTTCCATTAAAGATATTTATACTAGAATACTTGAATGCCATAACGAAAGAAGATTAAAATGTGTATACAAAATAATGTTTTGTAATATAAATTTTTGAAGAACTACTTATGGCCCTTTTAAATTCATACAAGCCTATATTAAGAGTATGTGGGATTGACAAAATAATAAACGATGTACTTTGAACAGTACATACTTCTATCAATCTTTTATTAGTTATTTTACTATGCTCCATATTTATAGATACTAGGCTCTATGGTTCAGTTAAAGTGGCCGTTGCCAAATATTTCGTGAACTACTAATTCCAGGTTGGTTGAGTCATGTCCTATCTACGTTTTTTTCACATAGGTCTCGTATTTAGTTTCATTTGGAAAATCCCTTACATTTTCATGGTGTCGCGGTTTTACGCTTTCATAGCAAAATGAAATGGCAAAAAACTTTCAAATCAAGTTCGTACGCAATTGTGAGAAGTATATAATAAATAATACCCTCAAACTATTGAAATTTTTGCATAGGACTACTTCTTTTTTTGCACATTAAAAAATATCTACAGTTTCTACCGTTTTTAGTACTTTAAAGAAAGATGAATTTGTATGAAGTAACATTCTATCAATACAGGGTAGACTTATGTTTTTAAATTTCAGATGAATAAATCTGTGGATTCGTTATAGCGCCATTAATAGCAGAACCGACAAGAGAGAGCTTATTACTAAGAATGGTTCAAACTTTATACATTCAGCTGCAGTTTATTACACACTGCATTTTACAGCAAGTACCCACTTTAAAAGATTTTTCTAGACAAAATAGGTAATTCTCCCTGCGTAACGTATATTTGAAAAGATCAATGAACTGGTCTTTAAACCTATAAAAAAAGCACTTTTTCAGGATGCTCCCTTCAAATTACAAAAGTATACCAAACTAGACAAAAATAAATGTTTGTTTTAATAGACTGACAAGAGTGTTCCGTTGACAGTAGAAATGTCACTTCTATTTCTGACATGAAACGCTCCAACAGAAAGTGTTTATATGAGTAACTGCTTATACGAAATATAAAGCGAAAATGCATAAAACAAGTGACATATAAGGAAAGTTGTCCCGTGGATCCTTTGAACTGACATTAAAAGTATTATACCACTGTTAAACTTTCTTTCCATTCGACCACTCAGCGCTCGGCACACTTTAAATTTAATGAAATCGCAAAAACACAGGCAAAATAATATTTGAATTTCGAGTAATCGCGTCGATTCGTTAGTTCGAAGTTCGAAAATCGAAACGCGCGTCGATGGTGCGTACCGCGCCGCACGCGCCGCCGCCTGAGACTGGCCGGAGACAAACCTTACCTCATACATCGTTAGCTACCATTCGCTTTTCCTTTCCATCATATAGAGCTTTCCGTTGCAAGACAAGGAGGCAGAGTTAATTACTGCTAACGGGGGCGTAAATTTCGCAAGCCTTTTAGTCAAGGACGGTTTTACAAAACTACTAAATATAAATAAAAGGCGTATTCTTATCGTGAAATGTCAGATGCTTATAAGGTACTTTATGGGACGCCCACCAGCTGTTGTTCCGTTTAAAGTTTATTTTTAGATCGCCTATTAACAGCTTTTTTATGGGAGCGTTATCGAACTAACATGCATAAACAACAAATCATTCTTTCATATAGAAAGTGTTTAACGATGACTTACATACTACGGATTATCGTTGCTCACATCTACATCAAAAGAACTCGATACATCTGTAAGACAAAGGGACGTAGTATACAGAAGGACTATAGTTAAAACTAAATTCGGTAGTATCACATGGTAGATCTGTATAAGCAAATCTATTTTTTCATTCTAAAACAATAAATTGAGCTAACTTCGTTTACATTAGAGTCGAAAACTATTATTGTCACTACAATCAAAGGCAAAGGTGCAGGAAGAAAAATTCAAGTCAAAGTAATCAAACAAGCCACAGTGCATAATTACAATCTTGAAAAAACAACAATACACGAACAGGTAGTAAGATCAAGTAAATATTATTATTTATTATCCAAAACCAGTTCAAAAGTACGTGTGAAACAATCAGTAAATAAATACAATTTATCCTCGCCTTCATTAACTTCCTGACGTATTGAGATAAGCCTTACATTCTTTTCTCATAGTGTATAGATTTGTAGGGATTTAAGACCGAGATAGCTTGATTTACTGAGGTCATACACGTCAGATAAGGGGTCAACTTATTTCAATGCACTCTGCTTTGTGTAAAACTGTACCTACACTAGAATCGCCTCAGTTTACGAAGTTTTATCCCCTATTTTTTCCATTCAGGGTTGAATTCTAATTTGTAAAACTATACAGTAACTACCTACCAAATTTGTATCAGTGACAGAGACGATCTTATATTAACTAAATAGATGAAGCGGAAGTTGCCAGAAAATAGACATCCATTTACTGACTTATTGACTATTTGATTGATTTATTGACTGAACTTGGATTTTTACAAAGAACTTTATGATACCACCTGACGAATGTTTCAAAACTGGAATTGACTGCGTTTGCAATGTCATGGATAATTGCGCGGTCAAAATCGGCTCTTGTTGACATTGTATCATACTCTTCTGTCTGAGACACTCACAGATATATACATATGTTTGAAGAAAAAAAAATGATCATTAAGGACATCATTTATGTACCGAATTTTATACAAATTTCAAGTCCAATTATTTCAAACAGTTTACGCTTGGTAAGGAAACATATATCCGAACATTCGTAACATTGGCAGAAACTTTCACATATGATTTATTCCATTTACAAGAAAATTCTGACCCCTTTCGTAACGTAATCTAGTTGATTAATCCATACTACCCAACACTAGAAACTAACAAATACATTTACCCAAGCGCTCGATAATCCAGTTACAAGTTTGGAATAGATGCAAGTGCATAACTGGCATACAGCCAAGATGTCGGCAATTTTATTAAAAACATAATCCTCCTTTTGGCTGTCGAGAAAAACTACAACTACGGGCATTGTTCGCATCTGTTGCGTAAACGTTGGCTCATAAAATGGAGCTTCGTGCATCGTTTTTGTTGATTTTTCCTTCTTATTGATGTCTTCCGCGTGTCGTCGATTTTACAGTAAGCATCGAGTTTTATTATTTAGGTCACCTGTCTTGTATTCAAGCCCCTATTGATTAATTCTCATAAGATCGCATAGAATTTTTTTAATTCTTTGTGATCTGCCTTCGCTTCGCTTAAATCTCCATAAGTTTCGTCCACTATCTTCCCAATACGGGTTAAATTTAAAAAAACTTAGCTGTTGCTGATATATATTTGTCAAATCGTTTGCTCTAAATAAAAAAGAGCCACCATAAAGGTTAACTATGAATTTACAAAAGTTTAAAGTAGTACTTAAATTAACTAAACACAAATATTAGTATAATTGTTGCCCAAAGAGTAACTCTGGTCATATTTTTTTGAAACGTTTAGATAAGATTGTTATTCAATATTTTTTGTTCTTGTAAGGATTACCATAAGCGTTCACAAGTAGTTTTTTTATTAAACACTCCACAGAGCATGAGAGCGACTCGAGGAGGTGTCATGTATTTAGGTATAGTGGCCGTAATTAGAATTTTACTTTAGGAGGGAGAAAACTTTAACCAAAGACAATAGATAATGCTTACCGAAATTTTTATTTTCATCATAATGATGGTTAAATTAGACTATTCAAGACCCGTCAATTTAATTTTTTAAATGTTATTTTAATTAAAAGACTATGTCAACAACTTAGGCCCAATATTAAGTTAGTCTAGAACTAGTGTTATTTAAGACAAAAAGTAGCCTGATAACATTGCTCTTCTTGGGACATAATTTTAAACTTGGATTTGAAATAAAATCTTTCGACGGTTTAGGGAAATAGTTTCTCTCACAATAATTTAATTAGTACGGATTATCTTTTTTTTCTTGAATATTTGTAAATAAATCAAGATTTATTAAACGTTAGAGAGTATTTCTAGCCCCTTATGCTCCAAACGAGGGCCGGTCGAGTCGATGGTACTTAACTGGAAGTCTGCCCACACACCCATTGTCTCAATGCCATCTCGATGAGAATGAAGATTTCTTTGAACAATCTGTTTAGGCGACTCGGTTACCATACGGGTTTTGTTACCATGATTTAAAATGATATGTATATTAAAAAGTAGTTGACTTTGAAAAAGCACAATGTACAAGTAGGAATTTACATAGTTGTTGTTTATATGTTAAACAGTTTAATCAAGCAGATTTATACAATACTCTTACTAATGAGAACAAACCTATTACAAATAACTATTTAAACACCCGCATACACTTCATTACCATAAGTTTACACAACATTACTACCATGTCTATTTTATATAAACTCCAATAAGACAAAATTAAGACAGTCAGTCATATAGGAGGAAGTATTCGGCTGATGGAGATAAGTGCTTCAGAATTGCTAAGCGACATTTAATGACTCCATCCAGACAATTGCTTCGTTGTTGTCATTGTCTACCTTCATTAAAAGCACGAATTAAGCTCTACCGAGAAAGTATTTACGCAAAATATTATAAACTTCCTACACTGTTCTACTTAATTTATATTTACTTGCGATCCGCCACAGCTACCCACGGGTGCAATTAAGAATTAAAAAAAATGGTAAAATATAGCTCATGTCATTCATAAGTAGCATTTTAGTGGAAAAATGTTTTTTTAAATCGAATGAGTAGTTTTGAAGATTACCTACATCCAAACTAACAAACATTACTTCTTGATAATATAACCATCCGTAGATTGTTCAGTTATATCACTTATACACGAAACTCAGTTAATAGAAATCACGCAAATATTTCAATCTTCTCTTGATGTATAATATTGTTGAGTTGCTATGGCAAACCATTGTGTTCCTATAACAGGAGTACCACAAGGTGCTACTTTACGCCCCTTTATATTAAATGTTCACATTTCCAACTAACTTGTAAAACGATGAAAACGCATTGCAGAAATGTTGCACATAAATTCAAAACACTTATATGCGGCTATAAATCTCAACTTTAGAATAACTTAATCAATGGACCTAAATGATATTAGCGATAGAGTTCATATTTCAACAGATGATGAAATTTGTGGTTACACCTACTACAATAATATGAAAGTGAAGATAATTTCCCAGACCATTGTGAAGCGTCGGTTCTTTGATAGACAAGTCTACTCTAGAAACAGAATTTGTATTTTACAATGTGCGACAAACACAATTTAATGTTTAAAAAAAAAAAAGAGAAAAGTCCACCCGCAGAAAAAAACACATCTTCACAATAGAACAAAAAGATTTGTAATTTTAAGTTTTACGTGTCTTTAAAAATTGCCAATTTGTTAGTTAGAATTGTCCTCCTAATAGTTGTAGAAGCGGTAGGGCTTTAACTATGTATTGATTTACTACAGCAAAGACGAGAACGCCTTTCTAGTATTATAATAATAATAATTACAACGTTCGTACTTATTTAAGTGTAGTTTTTATTAATTTGTTTTTTTTTTTCTAGTATTTTAATTCTTTAACTATGCAAGCATATCGTAACTTATGGCTGATTTCTTTTCAAACAGCTACTGAAAAGTTAAAACGATACGCAATTTATCAAACACTAGGGTTTCATAGGTGATTTGTGTTTACTAGCGTAAATATAGCGATAAGGCCTTTACTGTATGTCGTTTAGTATTGTTGGCGTGATGTATCGCGTGCTCTGCTGGATGCTCTCAGGATTACTGCTGTGTGTGTTGTTGGACATGTTATCGATCATTTTGTTGATGCTGTGACAAATTTATGATACCATTACCATGTTCGACATATTTTCAGACTAACTATAGTAGAGTACTGTAAAGTATATTAATAAGAAATGTCATGAAACCTTTCACAAACATAAACATTAACAAACACAGTACAAAGAAGAAAGATGAAGTAGAAAGATAAAATGTATGCCTATATTCGAATTGCAAGCTACATCTTCGCTTAAATTAAAAAAACACACTCATGCTTGCTAACATGCTTAAGGGATGAACCGCAGCATGGCATATTGAATAATATTCATAAGACTTTCGAAATATTCAGTAGTACAATCAAAACCAGAAGGAATTAGAATTCATTTTGTAGAACTCAGTGAAACAGATTCAGGAAAGGGGAGAATTCTTCCTGAGTAAATTATGTCGAATTTACATCTACTTCAGTGTCAAGAGTCGATGAATAATGTCGACTTCATGTTATATTACTGTTCATTCGAGTTTCTTGTTTGCGGATTAAAGAGGTGATATGGTTTGGATGTATAACACAGGCAACTTTTTTTCTTATGCCGTGACAAAAATAAGGAAATGTATTACGTTTTTTAAATACTACAATATTTAAAAGTTTTTACAGAAATCTCGTACTTTTTTGTGTTTTGAAGTCTTAAATGTAACCAGTGTCACTAGGTTTATTTAATTTTGCACAACGTAAAAGCAAACATTTCAAAAACGGGTATGCCTTCCAATCCAATACCACGGACAAACTGCAATATGCACATGTTTATTGCACATATGTAAATGCATTCAATACAACAGTTTGCTGCGAGTCCGTTTGGAATATCTGCGTGGCTTCGAATCAATACTAGCTACAGCTATTTACGAACATACCTACATGATGTCCGGCATAACATCGGCTATAAATATAGATCCATATAGGTATGTAGTTGTGGGTCCATGAAGCTATAATCCCAAATTAATAAAACCAACTGACAAGTCCTTCCTGAACCAGACACATCTGAGAAAGGTTTGGTGTTAAGACCATGAAGTTTTAGTTTCCGGTCTAGTTCAAGCGAAAACGGTGGCAAAACAGCATAAATTGATGACCTTTGAACCTATCCTTCATATCGCAAAAATTGTTTCTATAGGTTTAGCATTTTGCTATCACATCTGACAGTGAGTAAAAATTGTAATTCATTTGCTGAGAGTTACCTTTGCAGTGCTAAGCTTAACTAAGTAAAAATTCAAAACTCAGCAGTCAAATCATTCATATATTTTTAAACATTAGAATTAATATAAACCGTTTAAGTTTATGAGACGCTTGTACATAAACAGTGAATGTTCGATGGATGTAATATATATATGTATCGTGATTAATATATCAAGGAAATAGTTCTTATTGCCTTTTAGGGTGACTTGTGAACGGTTAGTGTCACGCTCGCGTGCTGAATGATTCTGTGACATAAATGTCACGGTATAATTTACTTGTTTATGTAGTATCCTGTCTCTTGCACGACATTCTGTATTGTTCGTCTGAAGACTTATTTAAAAACCGGCTTTTCACAGTAAAAAGGTTATATATAAATACTTTACTTTTAAATTCGGTATTTTAAAATATTTTTGGTTTACTATTCAGATTGTTTATGACTAATTCGGATTTAAATGCTATTAAAAGGACTACCCGTCACATTGCTACTAAACTGCCAAGGACCCTATGCACAATCTATATTTTGATAGCATATCTAAAACGGACAGCTAAAAGCAAAACAACAGTTCGACTGCGCCTGCCCCTAGTAACAAAGCAAACACACCAAACGACAGTCCCTCCCTCCACCACTAGAGAAATCAGTTCCTTACCATCGCCGTGGGAGAGAGAATGTCACACGTTTACCTAACATGCCATGCAGTAACAGCACTTGGTCTTACCTGAAACAAAATTAAAAAATATAAATCTAATTAAAACTTCAATAATTGTTATTGGGCAACACTGTCTAAATCAAAATGTCCTATAGTTTTATCTTTTTAAGTTCCTAAAATTGAGGAGATTAATGGACATTTCTGTTTTATAAATAATATACGTATAATTTAATTTTAATAGTATTTATTATTTTCTAGATTTATTTATAGGAAACATTTATATAATCATGTGTAATTTAAAAGATTCGTATTGTAACATTTTATCGATTCCTCTTCAAATTGAAAGCGAGCCAACAAATATTTTGCGGTGACCAAGAACTTGATACAAATAGATAAAATATCTCTAAATTCTCATGCTTTATCTTATTATCACAACAACAATCAACAAATTTATATCGAACTCGGCCTCTTTCAAACATTTTATCTCCAAACATCAAGGTCAATTTAAAAGTTAGAGATGAAATTCTAAAGCTTATTATTTAATAAAAAAAATCATTTACATTTTTATCTTTACTAATAAGCTGCCTGTCTTCGCATAGCTTGATAAATTTTTAGTTCTCGACAAATCAGCACCTACCGGGATTTATTTAAATTTTTATACATCATAGGCAAACAAACATGCAGACGGTTCATCTATTGGAAAGTGATACCGCCGCCTATTGACACGACGATGCCCTTGATATCTGGTACGCCAAGAGCACTGTCAATGCGTTGCCCATGTAGAGGAATTCCTATCGTGCCGGTAATTACACTGGCTCTATCCATCGAATCGAAACACAGCGAACTACTTCAAGTTGGTAATAGAAATGAGGGTAGTACCAACCCAGACGACCTCGCATAAGAAACATCAACTTTTCCGTGTTTTTGCTAGACCTTCACAATCTGTTACTGTAATAGTAAATATATTACGGAACCCTTCCTTTACGAGTTCTTTTCGCACTTGGGCGACATTTATATATTAAAATAAAAGAACAGAGTTACCACATCTGCGCTAAGCATATTTCTGCCACCGCTATACCATCGTTATATCGCAAAGGGTTGACTGTGAAAAGAATTAATGGTGAAAAAAAGAAAAGTCGTCAAAGGGAAAAGGCGAACGTCAAAGAGAAGGGATTTTTAAAGGGTTTTACATTTTTTTGCGGAAAGTACGGTGCGACCGAATATTTAATCTGAATTTTCGCTTGGTTTTATGTCATGGCTTCCCTAGAACCGAATTAAAACTCAATTCAATGCTCTATGGAGAATTTAACAGTTTTGTCGATTGCGTATGTCTTTATTTTAATAGGGATTGATGGTATTGTATTTTTGTTGTTTTTATTTTGATACATGTAAGATTTTTGTATGATCCTATGTAAGATTGGGACTTCATAAACCCTGAAACTTAAACATTCTGACTAAAGCAGTCTCTGAACCCACCGGGAATCAATCAAACACTTCGTACACAGAAATATTCAATTTTTTGAAGCCCTTAAAAATGATTGTTATGACAATTTGAAGAAATACGTTGTTAGGGATGTAACAATTTCCGTAGAAAGTAGCACCATCATTAATCATAATTCCTGATGCTTCCAGGTTTCATATTACTCATGGCGTTACTATGGTTACCAGGTCTAATGTGCAGGATATATTTCCGTATAAGATTTCCGAGAAGGCTTCATTTATAAACACCTACCTACAACAGTAAAGTTCTATTATTCTCTTGGGCATATGCCCATATTCTATATAGAAGAGTGAGATTTATCTAGCTAGAATATCTTGTTAGGTTTTATTATGATAAATTTACCAGCTAATATAAAAATATTACATAAAATTTAACAGGGGTGTCATATTTAAAAATCAAAGATGACAACAAGGCTCCTTCCCGTTTGGATACTTTCCCGTTTTGTAACCTATCTAAATAAAAAGCAATTTTTGTAAAAGTCCCTTCAGATTATGAACAAATTATTATTACTCCACTGGTTTTTATCCTGTGCGCACATAATGCAGGTACTACTTTTACTGTCGATTTAGGTCTCATGGACAGAACTCAACTTTTTTTTGTTGTTTCAAAACTGGGTCGAGATCGTCTATGAGGACCATCAGCTTTACTATTGTTAGCGGAATATCGACCACCGTTCCTGCGAGAAACAATATTATCATTCGTTGGAAGTTGGACATTTTCAGGGTTTGTCTTTTGTTTCTCGAATCAGGAAAAAATTGTCGAGATCTCAAACCTACCCGAGCAAAACTGAGGCATCACTTGTTTATTGTGTAAAAAAATGTTCCTGCACAATTTGTGTTGCACGTTCGATTGTTCCAGTAATGTACACATACGAGGTAATCCGACTAATGTCGCGTGTACATTGGATATTCACAACGTGCCGCTGGAGCGCTTGGCAAGGCCTGCAGTTAAATTGGCCACTTGAGCTGCAAGCGCTACTCTTGCTGCCTTCAATAGCCCATTACTGCCCAGTTTGCTTTTGTTACTTCAAATAAGCCTGTTTTACCATCTTCTTATATTTCACTCGAATGTTTACACATTTCTACAATGTAAGTTAAGAACGCTTGTTTTTGAGTCAATACTTTTATCCCCATTTTTAATTTCACATAAAGCGACCAACTCAACTAATATCGATTCTAATTCGTACTTTCTTTCAGATTATAAAACATAATCTAGGATTCTGCTAATGCTAATCAAGCTACACATAAAATAAACTTGAATAGAGCGAGTGCAAGAAGAGGCAAAGCAAAACTCAAAACTACAAAAAGTACATACAATTTTCCATGATTTTTTTCTTATCGTCAAACAATGGCATCAGAAATATAAAACGTTCAAAGTAAATTAAAGAAAATCTATATCTTTAACTTTAAATAGCAAAAAAAAGCAAATTCAACAAAGCTTTCAGTTAAAATAATATAGGATTGAAGACACATAGCTCAGTCACGTGGGGAGACAGTAAAATATGGAAAGGTTCAGGCATCCAGTGGATTCAAGCGTTCATTGGAAGCCGGGAATGCAAAACGGGATAAGAATAGAACAGCCCTTTAATTCCAGACTGTCTACAACACTAGATCGTTATTACGGACCAACTTTGTTGTTTGAAAAAAATATCTTATAATAAGAGAAAGATATCCGCATTAAACTTTACAGTTATTTAATTTTCCAGCATGATTTCAATTTACTGGTGTATTTACTCTGCACGTAGTTACTAGAAAGGTCTTAAGTTTTACCACTATGTAAATCCGTTCTATTAAAAAATAAGAACTTTACATAAAATGTAGGTAGGTATAATATGTACGAGTTTATAGTTAAAAAGTGTATAGCTGAAATAAAAATGGGAAAACTGGAAACACAAGTACGATCAATGGACGTTTTTCGCATACAAAATGAAATTCAAAAAACTTAGTAACGTAGTCAAACTATTAAAGAAGAAAATTTCATATATCTTTAAAAAAGATTACGGCTTTTGCTTGTTATACTAAAAAAATACCGAAAAGGCTTACATACAATTTTATTAACCCATAAAAGTACTTGGAATTTACGACCAGAGTTACAGATAGCAGAACGACAGCTATTTGAAAAGTTAACTCGCCACTGACCCATGTATTTCATAGAGAATACAAACATTCATGTAGAATAAAAGGCTCTTTTCACAACAATCGCTGGAACAATGGGAAAAACGCCAAAAGGCAAAGGCTTTTTTAACATGCAGCCAGATATACAGGTGCACTTAAAGTTTCACACTTTTTGTTCAGTTACTGGAAATGTAGAAGGCCGATTGGAAAAGGATTTTTCTTTAATTCAAGGCTTACTAAAAATGAAGCTTTTTATGAAACACTCAAATTTATTTATATGTACTAGTACTATCATTGTTATTGGCTTTTAATAACTATGCTCGTTAATCACTAATTTCATACCAAAAAATTCAAGCTATTTGAAACTGATACTCCTAGGAGGAATGTTTATTGGGAATAAAATTTCCAGCAAATGCCTAAACAGTGAACTTGTTTCGATTAACTATAGAAACCCAAATTATCTCCAGTCAATTTACTTTAAATTAACATCATAACTTCATATGAAAAATTTGGTGCGTACTTAAATACCTTACTTAACTTCAATCACTATTTTCCCTGAACCAAAAACACCTTACATTTCACTAATCCAAGCTCCTTTCCCGCACTGAGCACAACGGTTTGCGCTCGTAAAACACAAAGTTCCGCACAATAAATAAACTAGTCTAAGAACAGTTTTTCTCAACCAGTCGACACTAAAGCCTGGACAATACCGTCCGTTGGGAAAGTTACAAGTTTTTGAACTTCCAGCTTTTCACCTCATTCAATAGAAACTTAGCGTCTGTGAAATATTTTCCGGCTTTACAACTCTTTTGACATTAACCTTTTTGCATTACGGTAATCACTACACAGTTTAAAACAAAGTTGCTACCCGCTGTCTGGCCCTATGTATGCTTAGATCTTTAAAACTAAGGATTTTGATGCGGTTGTTTTAAATAGGTAGAGTTATTTAAGAGGAAGGTCTATATATTATACATGTATAATATCCGTATAAAACCGGGGCGGGTCGCTATAATGAAAATGAAAAGCTGTTCGTTAGTATCGCTAAAACTCGAATGCAGCTGGACCGATTTGAATGCTTTTTTTACTTTTCCACTCTAATATAGAAAAAAAAGTTGAATAGTTAAAAGAAGGGACAATGTTCCCACAAGAACGGTTTTATGGTACGAAGTTCGCGAGGTCAAGGGTACAAAAATTAAACAAAAGGAATTAAGGAATCTTCAAATGTGTCATGCAACGAAAATAATTTCCGAGAAAAATATTCATTTTCAAAATGCGGTAAATTTCGATTCATAAACATGTTTTCTATTATTTGACAGCCCGTAGACAGGTTTTGTATTGTTTCAAATAACAAAAAATCTAGTAATAAATGAGATGGTACACAAAAACGAGAAGAATAGCAGGCTATCAAAGATTCTCGACATTCAATTAGGTATGTCTATAATGTAAATGTAATCTTAAAAATCGATGGTAGCGATCAAACGAAAAAAGCTTTGCTAAAAGTTTCCCGTTCATTGAAGCTTAGTTGTGTGATTTGGAGACTACAATAGAGGTTTTAAATTCCTTCGCTAACAAGATGCAGTTAGAGTAAGTTGAAAAAAATTACTTAAAACAAAGAATCGAAATACAGCAAAAGCATGTAATGTAGTAAGAAAACTAAAAAAGGTTACACAAATTCTATGAAATATTTAATCTCGAAATTGCTACTTCAAAATTTTGGCCACATTTTCTTTGAGTTGCCAATTCAATTATTTTATTTCATAGAAAGTTTCACGTAAAGTCGTTCGCTAGATTTGATGGGAAAGTTCTAAGTAACATTATAACTCTTATGTTTTGGAGATTAGAGTGTAAAATCGCATAGCTATCTAAAATCTAACACCTACGGCCGATAGCATGTTTGACAATATTTCACAGTATTTTACCCCTTTTTGTTGGCATGCTCTGCAGTTTGCATAAAGCTAGCTGTACCTTGCGATAAAATACATTTAACTTTAACATGACACGCGCGAAATAACTTTTGATCATGCATGGATAAATACCAAAGTTTTATTTTTGCCGACTCAAAAGTATCCATGTGAAACATTTTAACAATGGAAACAAATTAGTGTCCTGCAAATAATTTTGGTAACTCAATTTCTCCATAGGTGACCCTGTAGCCCTGATTTGTGCCAGAAAATTTGCTAAGCATAACTCTTTCTTTAGTTCTGAGCTAGAAAGCATTCCAACTTGACTCAGAGATACGACTTATCTAGAATCAAAATGGTATAACTGATGGAATTATCAATGTTCAACCAGTCAATGATATCTGTTTAACAATCCACTGAGAAGGAAGACAGGCAGATAAACAAATCGAGCCCAAGGAAGTCCATTACAGAATAAGCAATTTGTTCGATCGCTGTTTACTCAGACCTCACGACGACTCCGCAAGCTACGAACGAATAGCGGTATTTGTACAAGGAAACAATGTTAGTCAAACTAATCAAGAACTCCTGACTAAACATCAAAGATTTACATATTCATTATTGAAGGAAAGACAATTGATTGCTCTAGTCAGTTTTACAGGATACTTTGAACTTAGCAAAATAGAAAGTAGAAAAAAATGCAAACAAATCTTTAAATTACATTTTCTTAAATATGGAACGTCCCCTTAAATCGATTGGGTCCCCAATTCATGTCTATATATTAACAGCTGGAAATAGGAACAGAGTACTCAGTAAAATAAATAAAATAAAAACATTTTTGAACGTAGGTAACCTACAATTGAAAGGAACACTCAAGTACTCTTTTTCCTTCGTTTCTCGCTGGCGAATGTCAACCAAAAGTAGAGCTCTGCGAGTCACTGGCGGATATTGAATTTGTACGAATGTAATTTTCACTTCAGAGATCTTCAAGAAGAAAAAGAGAAAATGGCCGCCTCTAGTCGACGCGACGAGATGATGCCAGAAGACATTCCACATAATTCAACATTATTGAATGTTAGGACGTTTGTTTCATGACCTATGAATAAAATGAGCTATCCTAAGAGCAAACATTTATTTTGATTGGTCTTTGGCCACGATGTTAGCTGAGCGGTTCCCTAAAAATATCTATTTATATCTTCTTTCGATAAACAAGGTGCGGCACGAAAACATCCATATTAAAAAACATGAAACAATAAGTATTGATGATGTTATTTCAATAGTTTTGTACATATAATGATATATTCAAAGATTTTTGTTTTTTGCGTTTTGAAAATTATATCTTGTGGGTAATCTCCGTTCTGGCCAATACATTGGAAGGGCGAAATCTGAAGTTTTGAACCAATTTGACAACCATTGCTGTGTTATCTTGACTTGTTATATTAGCACGAATATTGTTTTTTTAGCTGATCCAGAGTTTTCAGGCGACTGGTAAATACCAAGAATCTAAGGTATCCCCATAAAATGACAGAGCCCTAAAAACTATGTAATATTTTTTAAATAGTGACAATTGTGAGCGCGATAGTCTCAAATATCGGATACCTACTGCAAGATACGAAAATGTAAATAAATAAACTTTACGTATATCGCAGACGAGATTACACAGTGAAATGCTAATATTTATTTAGAGCTTGACTATTTTAATGCTTTGCTCGTAGTATACATAGGAGGGAGTAGATTCCACCCTTTCATCTAGATCGATCGCCGGCCCTCTTCCGAGGTTTAATTCACTTTTTTTTCGTTTTGCTTACTCACTGTACTGTTTTAATGAAACCAGCCATCCCGAGGGGCCTAGATCGTATTACCAACTTTTTTTTACTCTATAGGGTTTGTGGCAGGCCTAAAGCAGATGATGAACACAAAAAAAAAAAGAATAAAACTGTGTTGATCGAAGTTTATCCAAACGTGTACAAGTGTATCATAGTTTAGATTTAAAGTCTAGATACTCGTACTGATATTTTTATTATTCTGCATACATTGATGAAGTGTACTTTAAAAGACTTGTCTTGAGACCTTAATTTATATACGTTGATTGATATTGCAAAGGTTAACTGACCAATCAACCTTTAAGCTTGCATCTGGTATAAAAAAAATTGTTTTGTCAAACGAGCAGTAAGTATGTATGACAAAATAGTACAATAACATAATTTGTTACCCCATATAAGGAGTAAAGTGGTCAATAAAAATATTCTAAATAGTTTACAAAGAATCTAATTTATTAAAAGTGATAAGACTCTATTTTTACCAAAGTAATGTCATCAATGTAAGCATAACCGGAAAGTAATGTGTTAGTTAAGGCACATTGGCTTCTATTCATTTTGTAAGGAATTTTTAATCATATTATACACTTAAAAATTACTTTTTATAAGTAGAAATTTCTAGTATGTATAGCAACAGTGATTTTCCATTAATATAATTATGCTCAGCAATGTTATTACTGAACTAATTTTTCGTTTTTTATACCAACCCAGGGGGTGCTAATGCACCCTACTCCCGTGGCGACACCCTATACTTTTGATATAAATGTGTTATTACGTCAATAGTTACAACATCTAAGAAAAATTTACAAATTTTGTTTAACCATTAAATTTACAAAAAAGGTTACAAAGATCAAACAAACTTTATAACTAAAATCAAACTAACACATTCTTTCAATAAAAACAACCTTAAAGTTAGGGTTTAAAATTCAATTTCGTCTACCTGAAAGTTGGTGTTTACTGAAGTTCAGTGTTCACATAGAACAAACCAAGCTGAAGTTAACACACCATTTAACAATGGAATTAAGTAAACTGTAAACACTGCAGTTCACAGGCGTGGCCATAGAGGGGGAGATGCCATCCCCTAGGAAAATGTAGTCAAGCGAGAAAATATACCTAGATATTGAAGAAATAATCTGAAAAGTTGAACACATCATTTCTAAAATATTAATCAAAAACTAGTTTTACAATTTTGCTCTTCTTGCAATACATTAAAATCTGTCAAAAACAATTATTATTACATTAAACAAATGTAATAAAACTAATAGAACTGGGCACCAATTTTATCAGGCGATCGGGATAACAGCTAAATCTTGTAATAAGTTCGTTTAGTACTGCTAGTTTCAACATATTAAACTACACATATTAACATAGATCTTAAATCGTTAATAAATTTAAAAAATCAGTAAACAGAATAAATACAAAATGGCGGGAGGCACTAAAAAGTATCCTCCATTTCCGAACGCACCCTGCCAAGTAGGAAATTCGTAAGTTGGACGCTTTCCAGCACTGGATTACAATGCAGAATGCAACAATGGAAACAAATATAACTGACCTATTTAATTTAGTTCACTAGGCTATTGGAAAGATCTATCCATATTTAATTCATTAAGACTTTGCCAGGTAAAGCTTAGGTGTACCTATCGAACCTTATTTGGATATTATATTTTTGGTAAATAATTTTTGAACGTTTTCACACGTTCAAAAACTTTGTGAACTTAATTCAAAAAAATTCAAAACTTTTAAACGCTTTATAAATAAAAATTTTTTTCTTCTTCAAAGTATTGACATACATAATAACGCTTCAAACTTGAAACTGCTTACTGAATAACACAGTATAGCTGAATTGGGATCTTGCAAATGAAATGTTTTGCAAAATTAATAAAATAAAATATTCAAGAATCCATTCGTAAGTATCCAAGTTCTGGTGTATTTGCATCTGAAGGTAAAGGAACTGCAAGTACAACATCGGAAACTAGTTCGCCGACAGCCGAACTTGGAGATATCTAAACGATTACAACTTCTGCACATCCAGTGATTTCCATCAAGTTTCTCTACCAGTTTCCGCAACTATTTTCATGTGGAATCCATAACACATCCGAGACAGCTTTTCCAAACTGGGATTTGAGTTATCAAAGTTACTGAGGTTAAAACATTTTTTATATTACAGTGAAACCTAGTTAATTGGGATCTCAAGGGACCAAGGATTTTGTACCATTTAAAGAGGTTTTCATTTATCCAGTTTACCATTTAGACAGGTTTAAAAATTTGTTGTCTCATTTACAGAGGCCGTAAACAAAACACGTGCAAAAGAAATTCGAATGTTTGTAAACAATCGTTTCGAAACCTGTCCCAACCTGAAACATTATCTCACTTATAAAGGGAACTGAGCTCCAGAGTCCCAATTATAGAGGTAAACATGAAAAAAATCCTAGAAATCAAATCTCATTTAATCAGGTTCGAAAAGTCCCATTAACAGAGGTAATTCGATGAAAAAGTGCCGGGACCTCATTGTAGTTCTCAATACTAGAGGTTTCTCACTTATCCAGGTTCCACTTAACCAGGTTTCACTGTATTACAACTTGGACCTCTTCGAATCGAGAGCAACCATTTTCGATACAACTATACTCCACCTTCGGCATCTTCACAATGTTAGGTTGAATGTGGTCAAATGTTAGTTTTTTTCTAAATTCGATTATTTGAATTGTACATATAACAAACCTCTAGTCTAAATTCTCCAGTTTATTTTGCAATCAAATGCATTTTAGAAGTCTCATCATTAATTTAATTTGACTTAATTGAATAAAGTGAGTAAAATATATTTTAATCTTCTTTTCAGCTAAAGGACCTACTAAGAAAGCCGTCGCTGATAGTACCTCTATAGTTTGGGAAGCAGAATCTTAAGCCTTCATCAATCTTACTTCCACGACCTTTACCGTACCATCAAAGTATAGGGGATTAAAAGAAAAATTGCGACTAATATTTCGGCTAGGAAGCCAAAATATGGACATATCAAAACATTAGTATGTCAAGATTTTGAAATTTGAAAACCTACATTTTGACTTCATCCCTTTTTAGCTTGTTTATAAGAGAGTGAGTAGACATGACAAACACACAAACATATACATATTTAGTTTCGTTTGCAAAATACAAACCTAGTAGATAAAAATAATCAAATGACTCATAGCCACGCGCGGGAACTCTAAATAAATTAATTTTCATATATGCACTCATGTTAGATTATTACACTTACTACAATAATAAAGAGGATTATACACAGGCTAATTTAAACCGCACTTTCCTTAATAAAAATTAACCTTGTTAAACATGTGGCCATAAATCTTACAACAAGAACCCCTGATCCGTATTTAAAATACAATAGATACGATCAACAGAATCATACGCGATTGCCCACGCACAAGTGTTTCCGCAATAACAATAAAATTTTAACAAGCATTTCCATAAATCATAAAAGAATAAGGAAATAAATGGAGCTTGTAATTTCATGCTGGCAACCCCACACTCCTCCCCTAATGCGAGTTTGTGAACCATAAGGGCTTGCGTGGCGTTATTGATATAAATACACACAATCTGAAAGGTAAGTATCAGTTTCATTACTATAGGCCATTATTTTTTAATGCACCTCCACTATCCTAATGTAAAATCCATATACTTACGTGACACAAATACTTGTATTTGTTCTGGCATCATTAAAAACGAGTGTGTTTATTTGTCTTTCGGTGATATTAAAAAGATATTTTATGGATATATGTACAGACGGCCACACATAAAAGCTTTACATAAGAAGTGCTGAGACCTTTTGCTGTAAAAGTACGGTACAAAGTCAAAACATGTAACGTTGATCCATGGCCGTGTGGACTTGAATAACCTATTGAGCTTCAGGAAAAGTACTTAACTGTGCGCAGTCAATATCAATTCGACATCTTTTTAACCCAATAAAACACTAAAAAGTTAAAAACAACATATTGAAACCGAACCTAGATTTCAAAGCACGTTCAAAAACAATGTGAACTCCATTTCAGTTAACAAACGTGTCAGGACGTACTTAGTTATAATGGTATTCATTAAAATTATTAAATAGGGTGATAGTTTCAGAGACCATTAGCTTAATTAAAGACTGGATCGTTGCTTCGTCGCCGTCTGAGTTCGAAATGTTTGAACACTGTTGATAAATTAAAATGACCGTCTCTAACAGCGAGGCTATTAAACGGTTTTATTTCAAATGTTTGTGATTTTGAGTTCGCAGTGTTGACATTAATTAAAATCATCATTGCATAAAATATTTCACTTAAATACAATAGCTTCAAGAGGAAATCTAAAAATATTTTATTTTAAAGTGACACTATCATGACTACTTTGATTGATGAACTGAACTTTTTGTGTAATAATAAGAAAATAAAATGGTTAAATTAACATTAATAAAACCTCAATTGTTAGTGTTGTTTTTGTATTACTAAGTTACGATATGTTAAACACACATTATAACTCAATTAATATAACTTACTCTAAAAGCATCTGTACACTCTCATCTCAAACGCACTTAAAATAGCGTAATTAATTACGTAACTAGGAAAGCAATTTTAAAAACACGTTGAACTAACCCCTTCAGTAAGCTATATTTGAAACGGTTAACCCCGTAAAAACATTTAACCCCTTTCAAAAACTCTCAAACAACCGAGGAGGCTGCTGACAAAAAGATTCTTATAAACTAAAAGTTAAATATATAGCAGATATTTTTTAACGTGCTTGTATATGCTGAATGGTATTTTTTTTTTTTTTGTAAATTTGTATCCGAATATTTATTTCAGAGAGCATTTTGATTCATAAACAATTTCATATAATTAGTATGAACGAAAGAAACTATGCAATACCTCATATTTTTATGTGTTGTTTTGTGTTATTTTAACAGAACAAACTCATTTGATTTAAAAATACACATAGAATTATCCCGGACGATTGTTTTTACAAAGTAATCTTTATTTCAGTAAGGAGGAGTTTATACATACACTATCCATCGGATTAAGATATGGTCGTTGCTACGGAAAGATCTACTACAAAGTCTACGAAATGTGAATACAATTTTCTTTTAAAAATCCTTCAAAAGCCCTTGTCCTGAAGTATACACTCGACGACCAAAATAACGTCTCAGTACTTTTATCTATTTTGTAAGAATAGCAACTTCAACTAGGTTGTTTCTTTCCAATAAGTTTTCGAATTTGTTTACTTTTAAGAGATCTTATCTATTTATAATTTATTATATTTTAACATTTCATTAAATTTAGATTTTACAATCTAAATTTTGTAGTATTTTAGTTCATTTCTAACTAGTTTTTAACAAAAATCAGGATAACTAAAACAGTCTCCAAAAAGTTATTGTAAACCTAGCTCACAATCTACAACAATAATTAGACAAATGACTATAACAATCAAATAGAAGGATCCATTAGACACGATCAGTTGTAATTAAATATTAACCACCCAGGTTGAGAGCCGCATATAACTTTCATGGCTGCGATATAAGCAGCTATAGCACATCGTAAATCTACCAGACAAAATTATAACCTAACGCGACGTCGTAAAATCTTCACTTTAAAAAGAACATTTTCTAGCTTTTCGCTTTAGTTTTAATAGGAGAAACTGCAAGCTGGAATTGGCAATTAACTTCATGACATTCAAGCTCAGGAAACACTTCAATAACACCCAGCAAACTTCGATACTGAGCATAATGTGTCCGTAGCACATTATTTTGACAAAAAAAATCAAAATCTCATGACGTAGTTACGCCCAAAAACTACAAAAGACAGCTATTACCCTGACCTAAGCTTTAAAGCAGAGAAACTTTACTGTATACTTTATTATTTATTTAAACAGAAGTTTTAGCGCTCGATATTAAAATTTCATTTGAGTAGAAAGCCATCATGAATGATGCACGTCTTTTTACCCGACTGCAACAAAGCCAAAAAAACAGGGTTATTGGTTTCATTTTGTTAGTATTGCTGTCTTTTTAACAAGAGATCTTTGCCACTTGTTTTAAAGTCTATTCAAATTATATTGACGAGTATTAATGTATATTTCGTGTGAATATCAATTCCTGTGATATTGGAAAACATATACTTTCGTACTTGATCTTTTGTATAAACTGTTTTGGGACAGAGAGGGATAAGGGGGTGTGAATGATTGTTGTTAAAGAAATTTCCGGAGCTAAGGTCAAAGACCTCGTTTAGACTTATACTTGGTTTTATAATACCTACAAGTCTGAAAACATCACCTTCTTTTTACCTGTTGGTTTTATATTTGTCTTTTCCTGAGATGCTTTACTTATACACATAAACTTTTACTTTTTATCATTGAAACCAAAACATACTAAAATTTCTAGATAATCAGTTCTCTAATATATAATAATCTAAAATTTCTAGAGATAACACACACTTAAATAAAAAGAATCATACAAAATGAAAACCAACACCTAAAACCCTCAAAAAATTTTTTGACAAGAGACCAAAAATATTTGATATTTTCAAATGTAGTTTGCACATATTAAAGAATTTCACAGTTTATTATGAATAGGACTTACGTTTCTAAATACTGGAATACTCGGTAGACCGGTTTCCTGTACACCAGGAATCCATCACACCGCTCCATGGTGACTTTTCAATGCTCCAAGCTTTTCATACAAAATCACTCACCACGTCATATCTCATATGACATCAGTGTAACAAACATCTTCACAATACATCATACAAAACTCTACACAAAGCACTTTATTCTTAGTCCATGTAAAAGTTAAGGCCTTGATATACTATGTATACAGCTACAAAAATCCATTAAAAAAAGTTGGTCCTTTAAGGGTATTTCGATATAATTAAGGCTACTTTATGTTGATTATATGAGTAATAAATATTTGGTAAAGCACTTGTTCTAATTTATTTTTACAGCACTCGGCACGTGCGAAGGATCACTTTCATTCGGATAATCTGAAACGTATCAAATTGGTTACGAAACACAAAAGCAATTGATACTCATTATTTGCTTTCCCCGAAACGGCTCATGTTTTATTGATTCTTTCGCTTCGATTCAGAAATGGAAAAAAAAACTTTAAATTTCTGGCAACATCCAAACGCGGAAAAATCTTTTCCGTCACAATGGCAGTCAGCGTTCGGCGAAGACATTTTGTGATAAGGTAAAAAGAGCAAGTCATATATTACACGGTTGGTAACTCTCTTCGCATCATTAAGGGTTCAATCGCCGATACCACCCTTTTTCAACACCCTCACCCCCTTTCGTGATATTTTAGTCAATCTCTTTCTGGCGTTTTGGCAGAAAATTGTGTTAGCAGGGATTGAAGTAATAAACATTTGCCTGGACTTTAGCCTTCTAACAAAAACTTTTTAAACAACGTCTTTTTTTGTAGGTATAATAAGAATCACTCGGAAAAAATAGACTAAAAACAGAACACTATCAAAACAAAAATAAAGCTTCAAATGTTCATCCGGTGCTGATATTTTCGTTTGTGAAATACGTTTAGATAAAAATTAATGCCTGTTCGGTCAACGTACCCATTGCTTGAGTTTTATCGCGAAATTTTTTACATTTCAATCCGAATCAAACTGTTCATCTGCTCGATAGTTATTTTTGTAACTAACAATCATAAAGGTTTCATTATGTGGTCCTCAAATATATATTTTTAGCATTTTACATCGCATGACTAGGCCAAGCTACATCATTGATACAATCACCATATGATCCGATCCTTAACTGGTGAATACATGATACAACTGAACCCTATCTATTCAAACTTTAAAAAAATCTAAAGGGCTGTTGACATCATCCCGTTAGGAACAACACTGACCGGTATAAATATTTGAATGGTCGCGATGCGCATTCTATATCCGAAATATGCGCACACGCACCGCCGGAAACAGGTGTCACGTGCGCCACCTGTCGCGAATAACAAGAACCCTGTGAATTTACTTTATAGAACAATGACCTGCGACTCATTACGGTGTCAATGCCGTTTTATTGAAAGCCAGCCAGTGCCTGAATTTTGTTGCGATCGAGATTTATTTTATGTAATTTTTCAAAGGTTTTTCCCCTTCTCATAAATTTATGTATTTTTAATGTATCGGTCTTTTTAGGTTAGCACTATCAAACGGTTTTGGATTAAATAGTTTTGGTCGTTCAATATTGGTTTTAATGCCTACCTACTCCTGTTATCTGATCTATGATTCGCCGCCATCATATATTTTCTTAAATATAAAGGTTATATACTTTTCATAAAAACCAGTTTTCTTTCATTTGTCATAAAAGAAAATCTAGAAAAATATATTTATCATTCCTATCTCAAGAGAGTCTAACCAGAAAACTTATTTCTTTGCTTTGCTTCATATAATTTTCATTGCAATGCAATTTTTCCTAGAAATGAAATTACAAATACTTCTTGTTTGAAAGAAAACGAAACAAGTTACTTCTAGCATTTGATACAAAAGCAAATATTAAACAAAGTCATTCAAATTCAATATTAAACAAATTATCTTCTCTTATTATATATGACTAGACTCATCTTCGCTTGAATACACATTTCAATTTTGAAAACCCTTCCATTGCTAACGATTTCTATTTATAAAAATAAAATATCTCCGTGCTAATATATCAGTTTCCTTGACTTAGCAGTTTTGACTATTCGGTAATAGTCAGGACAAAAGATTTTATAAGTACAGATTACAAGTACTTGTTAAAGATAACTTTTCCAAAAGGATTCCATTTCGAATAACATTATTAAAGCATAAAGGCCAATTAACGAGAGCTAAGTGAAAACTAATTTATTCCGTTGAAGTCATCGAGCGGGTCATACGTTGATGTGAATTTATGCAAAGCTTGTCTACAAGCTTACAAGTTTCGTGTTTGCAAGCTGACACTTAACTCGAGGGAGGCATAAACTTTAAGTAGGTAGTCTCGCGTTCTAATACACGAAGGTAGCTAAGTAACATAATATAGCAGCAGTATACATCGCAGCGGCTTTTTCGATTCAAACTTTTGTAGCAAGAGCTGTAAAATGAATATATGCTAGAGTGAAGTCTCACCGGACTAAATTTTAATCGCTTGCCTACTTATTTGTACCTAGTTCCGTAGTACTCATAAACAAGTCAGGTACAAACGGCCACACATAAAGCTTCATATAACAAGTGCATTATCAATCCTTATTCTATACAGTTTTAAGGACGGTACCAAGTCCAAAAAGATTAGGTTGAATCATGGCTCATGTGTACAAGCAGGTAAAAAATAAATGCCCTAAACGTATCCCATAAAACGATTTAAATACTTTTACTATTTATTATTTCAATTGCCAAGTAATCCCAATATTGAGGCATGACAAACACACCAGCTTTTTTTACTAAGCTCACTAACCATAGTTAAATAGATCAACGTCTTTAAAGCACGCCCAAGAGCTAATTAGCCGAAAGCAACGGTCGGACAAATTGATGAACTAGTTTTTAAGTGTTTTCGCAAAACACCATTTTTAGTTGCCATAGTACAAGAGAAATGCTTTAGATTTTAATAATGGAGAATGACTTTCAACAGTTTTATTCAATATTGATAAAATAGATCGAGTAAATTAAATTAAAAACAATTTTTATATTGCGCAAGGCAACACATCAGGCACAGAATCCGGATTGTAGGAGAAATGCCATCCCATCAAGTCTGCTCTCTGAACTTGAAACAAAGCACTACAACAGTAGCCAACAAAAGCAATTGACCTGCTTCACTGCCGTGGAAGCCGCAAAAAATTATTAAACAAATTGATGAGAGCCTATAAATGAAAGAATAACGTAATGACTTGTTTGTTATTTCTCCTTTCAGTCTCCACCCGACCCGTTTAAGCCAATTAGGAGATGAATAGAAAACGATTCAAGAGTAGGTATCCATAAAATGGAATGTAGGAATAGCGTTAACAATACATATAATTAAAAATGATAATTGTTTACTTAAATATCTATGTAAGAGAGGGTATATATATATATATATATATATACAAATACGTAAGAAAATATTGATATTAAATCGAAATACCTCTTACGAAAAACATTATTGTGAGAAATCTTTTAAGGTTCCTGAACTCTATACAACTTGTAAGAATAAAGATCTTGAAATAGGTGGGTTTTCTTTGTTTACTTGTTTGATTTTCTTTTGATTTAAAATTGCTGAAAGTAAAAATATTTCCCCGTAGAAATAGCATTCCCAACAGGCGGTATTAAAAAAAAAAACTATTTGAAAGTGTTGTAATAGACTTAATCTTTTCGAATAAAAACATTTGGAGTTTGAAAAAAATATGAAATAAAACTTTTATTTAAACTTCAATTAAGGGATTTTCATTTACGATACAAAATTAGCAATAGAAAAGTTTATTTATTTTGGTTCCACATCAGTTAATTTATTAAAAATAACATTGTATTTAATGAACTTAATTTACAGACATTTTTTTTTTGTTTCACTACAGATTTGTTTTAAAAGTCTGCAAATAAAAAAAGATATACATTCCTATGTATACATACCTTTTAAAAGGGAACTTACAAATTATTACTTTTCATATCTGCTATTGTTTTTAAATAAAACTTATATTTCGCTGCCACAATGAATTTCAACGAAATTTATAGCCAGACAAGGATTAAAATTTCCAGTACCCGTTTCCTGACAGTTTCAACCAAAAGTACCGACAGGACGAACGGGCACTTCCTCTGCAATTTACCCGATCCTTTCATAATACCCTATCTATAGCATCCGCAGGAACAATAGATGCAATTTGCCGTAATTCACGGAGAGGTAAGGTATTATTACTGATGCATTTTTATTTAATAGTGAATTGTTAATAAAATTATACTTTTTTTTTATTTGTAATATGAACACATGTAGAACTATGGAATTAAACGTACTCTAACTTTTGTCTCTAACTTAACGAGCTCATAGCCAAATTTTATATCAGAATATGTATATTTAGCGGTCTAGGCCTGTAAAGGTAACAGACATTGTGAAACCGAAATTTTGTTATATCTGTCAAAAACAAAAAAAAAATAAGCTAAATTTATCCCCAACAAAGTTTTTTTAAACCTCAAAACATCATTATCCCAAAGTACTAGTAAAAGTTAAATCAATCTCAATTCAATTCCGATATCGTCTGAGATAAGGAATAACACTTCACCGCAGGAGAGTGAGGCGCGACAATCTCGAAAGAAGTTTGAAACGAAAACGGTTTGCATTCAAGCAAGGAATAATTTCTCTTGAGACAACTTCACTGCATTGTACACGTACAGTGACAAATTATTTCCACGGCTATTCTCTATTTTGATTCAACTTTTGTTACCTACCAATTATTATCTCTAGTTTAAGAATACGAACTTATTTACCACAACATTTGAAGTTCTATTGTATAAAAACGAATTATATAAAGTCATACGTATTACTAATAAGATATTTTGAAAATAGAGATATTAGCCGGTATGGAAGCTAAATTACACGAATTTTACAAAGTTTCTCCCGTACAACATTATAACGTTATGTTTAGTACCCCTATGTCATTACGAACGGTAGACAACCCACAGAAACAACATAAAGGTTTGCAGTGATAATAAAATGTTTTATTTTCACGAGAATATGTGGCCAAACACAAGTCTATTAAATCGGCTATACAGATAAAACACAGGTTTTACGGAAATAAAAAAACATAAACATTTTAAAATTATTTTACCACTCGAATTGTGCAATGCGAGAACATGTTTAATAAAACCTGTGATATTGGGCAACCCTTTTAATCATTAATTATAAACTTAACATTAAAAAAATATCATAATTCATTGCATTTACCTAATAAAAGCAATATTTCCTAGCAAAAATTGAATCTTGACATTTTTGATTTTCAAGGTATGCCAATAAGACCTCGAATGAATCTTCTTTAATTCCCGAATATCCGTAAACAAAAAACTCAAATTAAGCCACATCTATTAAATTCGATTAAAAAAGAGTAAACCTTCGTTTCTTTTTCTACGCAGTTCTTGATATCCCTATATTGTAAATAAGTTAGGTCGCGAGGCAAGGCATGCACCGCTGACTCAGCAGCCCGCCATTATGTGAAATTACATTTGCGGAGACAAACGCAGCGAGATTAACTTGAACATTTAACTCACTAATGTACTCTGTGAAAGTCTAACTACAAGCTGGGAACTTGAGAAATTTTTTATGTTGAGATGTGTTAGCTTTTTATTTAGACACTAGCAATTCTTGCACTTTTGAATATAAAAATAATTATTATAGTTGAGGCACATGTACATTTTATCATCTATATCATTTTGTAAACATCAACTAAATATTTTATTCCTACTATCCCAATTTATTTCAAGACAGAAGCTCTAGAATTCCTTTCAGAAGCTTCCGAAAAAAAAAATGCCTTGATTGATTTAAACTCCAACTTTTTCTGTAGTTTAAGTACAGTATGACAAGTCTATTGACTACTTAATCCGCTTAGGTAGTTTGCAATCGAATGGCTTACAAAAATTCGAAAATACTTGATTGCTACATAAGTTGCCTAATAGAACAAAAATAGTCTATCACGGTATTGTTTCTAACTTAAAACATAACAATAGGCAGTTAGGAAATAAGTTTACTATTATATTTGGAACTCAGACTAAGCAGACAGGAGTTACAGCAGTGGATAAAAAGGAAAACAGCTTTGTACGAGTCCAACCTAAGCATCCGGTAAAGAAACATAAATGTTTTGTAAAATAAAATGATAACGGAAGGAGCACGAGAAAATTCTCATTAAAGAGATAATTAGACGGACAAGTTAATGTGAGTTGTACAAAGCCTTTGTGAATCAGGAAGCACATATAATTCTCACTCAACCACGTTGTTTGGAGTAAATAGGTTCGCGGTTCATAAACCTCAATAAATTCGGGGTATTTTTTTCTTCTAATTAAATCCTATGATGAAATACTTAGTACAATATAATAGGGATCACAGACTCGTAGGATCAAATTCTTTCTTGCTGGGGTTTTTTTTATTCTAAACTGGAATCAAATCTTTCGATCTTTTCAAAACATTAGATATAACTTTTTTAATTTGGAAATTGTATTATAACACTGGTTAGGTTTAAAAACTATAATACCTAACTCTTTTACATACTGGTTTAACAAAAACCAAACGATATCTGGGATCGTCAATCTCGTTACGCACTAATACAGATGTAACACGACATCGTTCCTAATTTACTAACGTATTTGAATGCAAAAGTGAGCCACGGTTTTTGCCATGCCCCGGAAACTGTGTCAAAGTCGAGAGCAACATTCTAACAGTAAAGATTTCGGCCAAACATTGGCAGTAGTCGTGATTACGAAATCATCGGGATAGCATTTCAAAAACAGTAAGTAATAAATAAAATATCACCCATTTCTGACAATTCAAAGGTCAGAACTCAGGACCATAATTTTTTTTTTCCATTACAACTCCGACTGATCTTTCTAACATAATATTCGAAGATATATTTTTGTACGCAATTTAGAAGCCAAACAGATTTTTCTTTATTTTGCAACCCCAGGTCCAAGGACGACCGCTACTGAATTTTTAACATAGCATAAAGCGAGCTCACTTGCTCTGAAACCCGACATACTTCGAGACATATTGATATACCTACAGTACAACGCAAGCGAGTAGTTATTTCATCGTGGCATTTTTATGAAAAATTTATAGACAAAACTACTCTACTACAGAGATGAGTATGAGAGATTTTCATCCAATTTGTAACATTGAGATACCGAAGCTATAAAGGCATCCTAGTAAAATAACCAACACGCTACTTTATTAACACCCCAAAGTATTCAGGTGTGTATTGATTTTCTTAGCTACGTTGCAGTTGCAGGAGATAACTCGCTCCGGCTGTAAAATATGTAAGGCCAATGCATTTCAAATATTTATCGGCTGATGTCACAGACTACATAAGTGATGTCCTAAGAATAGAGTGTTGTCATGCTGCGATGTTGAAGGACGATTCTGAATTTGAATCGGAATGGCGTTTGTGCACGCACGGCTTGGAAGTCAGTATACATACCTACCACTAGTGGCGGCAACGGATGGATTCCTTATCATGCAAAACAGAACGCATTAGGTTTCCGGCGTTTGTGCTTTATGGGCCTTGTCCTGGTGTATAGAAAAATTACCAGGACATACGGTTTATACACATGTACATGTAATATAATTTATACAATACGAAAGTAACCTGTGTAACGCCTAAACCTCTGAAGAGAAAGTGTATCTTCGACTACTTTTTTTTTTAACAAAAATGCGGATTCTGCATAGACAAGTCGCGGGCAAAAGCTAGTAAACATGTAAAAAGCGAAATGTCATTCTGTAATTTATAGGTAGAAGACGCAAGCTAAGAAACACTTCCGAAATTGACTTCTAAGCGGGTAAAATAGGAGAAGAAAGTTTTATGAAGATTGCTAATGCGAAGCTGAGGCGGGTCGACTTATTCCCAATAGTTCTGTTCAGTGAGTCAACTGAGCAAAATAACCAGTGAGAACGAACCATGAAGATCACAATATGGAACTAATTTTACTTTGAGCTAGAACTCAAACCTACTCGAAGGAAAAAGATGTGTTGTCTGGTTACTATTGGTTCGAAAGTGGAGATATTGCAGATCACTGATCATTCTGTTATATTAATTCATATTTTTATTCGTTCGTCACAACAGGCACAAATCATTGACAAATAGTCATAATTGATCGGTCATGCTCAATAAGTAAAGTCTAGGCACAATTTACTTATTGAGCCTATCCGTTAAAATTAAGAAACCTCTGTAAGTTTTATATTACATAAAATAACAAAATAAATTATTGATTGAATAAAATTCACGTCGAGAAATATACGAGAATAGTTTTATTTAATCTGAATTCCTACCTACAAGCTTGTAGTTAATAGATTAGCATTAAAGTTACACAGAGATATAACAGTCCGTTGAACCTCTGCGTGGGTAACACGTGCGTACTTTATAAAAAAAACAAATCATAAGACAATATATCAAAACATTCAACATGAATATTAAACACAGAATGTAACCATAAACGACTACTATTAAAAAGCATATCGGTCTGGTTAAGTAGACGTCGGACTTTAATATAGTGTTCTGTATTAGATCCACTAATGAAATTACCCAAAAAGATATTTCAAACTGCTTTTATCAAGTTTTCATTTTACACCTATATTTTTTCCTAAATTCATCCCTCTAATTCGATACGATAAGGGAATGGGTCACATCCTTTAATTTAGAAGTGAACTCTCCGAATGTTGTCTTAAACAATATTTGTTTCATTTGTCATTTCATATGCAATATTTCAAAGCATTAAAACACTGAGCACTCATTCACACTAATGCTCTCAATATGTCAGTCAAATTGACGAATAATGGAACCTACATAACACGTTTCGATATAGGCATGATATGACTATTCATCGCAAACGCTATAATTAGACCAACTACTATTGTTATAAGTTCTAATCACATGTTTAATATTAATTGTCAAGGTCTACCAATAGCATGACCAGACTCAATCAAATGTTTAGATTTATTAATTGTTTTTTCCTCATAATATTGCTATTTTTGGAAACGGTTATTCCAATTATGTCATTATTAACTATAGTTCCCTTTTTTAACTAATAAGTAATATTGTTTTATAATTCAGACATTTTTTATGAGAAATAAACTATTGGATATTTGAATAGTTTATATTTTCTGCGAAAGAATATATAAAACATAAGCTATTCGTGGACGAGGATAGTAGATAACAACTTTACATGATTCCGATACAAATTCGGTTAAACACTCACTGACACTAAAACTAGTACCCAAAAAATTCGGATTAAATACTTTTTCTAACAAAACTTTTCATTGACGGTCACTGGTACAGACAGCGTCTTGTTTATGTAAAAAAATCGAACTGGCACTGGCAACACCAAACCTACCGCAACGCAGCGGTTGTTATCGAACGAATGATAAATAAATATTCCAGAAGGAGTATGGAACGCGAGCGTAGGGGCCGGCGAGCGGCACGGCACTGCGGTGGCCAGCCACTGTCAACCAACCCACTCCGAACCCTCAAAACCTAACTCCCTGTCGCAAAACAAGGAAAAAACATCCTGAAACCGACCTAACAGGGTAAACTTTCCCCTGGCAGGCACCGGAGACGCTAATCGATGCCTTTGGAACAGGACAACACTATCCACCTACGCTCCCGTCATATGGCCAATGCGAGTTGCGAATTACCATCATTATCAGCGGCATGCCTTTGATAATTGCGTAATTGGTGTTTTGAAATTATTAACCACTATAAATACGAACAAGATACATACGATTTGGAATACAAGAGAGGAGTTAACGAGAAATTGCTTGGATTATTTGCGAGTCGATTAGAATTTGACATGGTTGTTATAAGCAATTGCAGAAGCTTTCAGACTAACTAGAGATTCGTCGAATTTGAACATCAATCAACAGTAAGAACGTTAGTCATTGAAAACTCTTATATAAGTTATATCAATTACATCTATCTGTGATTGCCAATATTTGAGAGTATTTTATAAACAGAATGAAGGTATAATATATGTTTGCAGCAATACTGTAAAAGGTGTCATTAATATAAGCGAACTTACGACCGAAGCGAGCGCCCACGCACACATCTATGCAACCAGTTCTGTATTCACACAAATGCAGGCTACATCAATTTACGTAGCGGATTGTTTCATATTTTTGCTAAAATTAAATTCCGCAAAGGTAGTTACCGTTTACCGCAAATTATAAAGTGAAGCGACATTCAACCGGTGAGATCACTGTTTCGCACAAAAGATACAATTCCGCCGTGCGTTTAACACGAGCGCGTTTCCACGGAACATGCCACATTATATTTAATCTACATGCCAAGACTTTTTACATTCATATGCAAAAAGCTTACTAAAGTTGTAGAATTAATTTTACGCTGTGTAATGTAGAAGCTAATACCAGCAAATCTATCTTTTAAGTTGTTTAAGCTAAAGCTTTCGCTTTGAAATATATGTGGGACAACAAGTTCTAAAACCTATACTATACCATATCCATACATTGTTTATTATCAAAGTATCTACTTAGGATTCCATTTAAATAGCAGCTTTTTGTATTGAACCATCATCCAACCAACATCAGCCGACCAAGCTTTTACAAGTATTTTCATACTCAATCTTTTGCCTTAGGTAAACTATGGATACCTATGAATTAATAAAATCTGAACTAATAATTTTTGACCGGTGGTCGTCGACATCGTGGAAGGATACAATGAAACGATTTCAGTAGTTTTGCACAAACGCTACAGTCAAACGGTTTATCAAGCTAAAAGAACAGGCGACCTACGTTCCGGCTCACGCACTCGAGGCCGTGGGAAGTCTCAGTACGACTATGTAAGCCGATTTACCTATGGAATTAGAGCACATAACAGAATTACTGCAAAATGGAACAAACGGTGTTACATGCAAGTTTTCATTAATTATGTGATTTAACACAGTTAGGCTTTTAGGTGGATTTACATGTTCAAGGCGGAATCAGGTTTCTTTTATAGATAAAGTAGATTTTGTACCTTTTCTCACCATGGAGCAAACATTCTGTCTTTCACTCAGATTGTCATTGTTTAGTTGTGAAAATATGAGAAAAAGTATATCCTTCAAATAATATTAGTTTGAAAAAAACACTTAAGAAAGAAGTAATCTGATAAGAATTTTCTTTCCCATTTTGTTCTGCTACAACGCTGCAAAATCATGTAAATCAGAAGGATTTCAATCGATTTTAAAAACTTGATTATCCGATCCAGCGCCCGCAATGCTCCTGTCTCCAGTCATTATTTCAGTTTCAGTCGCATAACAGCCTCCGCTTTCAGAAATATGCAAAGCAACATTGAAGTTATAAATAAATATATTTCACAATGTCTCGCTATTCCTGATCCTTATATAAGATGCGAAAGATTTATTTATTCGAAGGAGATTTTGTTTTTTTTTTAATATGAAAACTCCTATTGGTTAACAAAATAGAGTTTGTAAAATAAACAATAGGCACAAGCCTATACCACAAAATGTGTACGATGTATGTGGATGTGTAAAATGTGTATGTAGTTATTTGGTCTTGATACCCAACTATCTAGCTGATGCCATAGCCACACCCATTACAATTTATGCACAATACGCAATATTATACACCCTACACATACTCTTAAGTAGGTAATCTGCAGCGACGCTGCGTGGACCATTCGCACGTGTGCCGTCATGCGAAAGCGTGTAGGTACCGTCAAATAATCCGTGTGGGAATTCTACTTATGGTTAAGACTAGAAATATCCTTTGCTTTTTCCGTTCAAATATTTTCAGTATAAATCTTTTGAATGTGCACTTCATACTTTTTAACATATTTTTACTAAAGAAAAAAACAGGGGAATCTAGAAAATGTGTGGGAAATAAAAGGAAGGATAATAATAAGTAAGGTTCATTTTATTCTCAGGAATGAGTAGGATTTGAATTCGTTTTTTGTTGGGATCGAAAGACGATTAACAAGGATAGTAGTAGGTACTTCTTACGTAAACATGAAAATGAAAATGGGAATATATGGAAATCAAACAATTAATCAAGACGTTACACAATCTAAAACGATGTACGGGTACACGTCAAATTATAACCATAGCCAAACCATCTTCTTGAGATGGAATATCGTTTCTCTTGCTAGTAAAAGTATCCCTGCCGAATCTATACACATTTTCTTTATAAATCGATGTCTCGTAAGAAAAATCTTAATTAAAATAATAATGAAAGACTTACCAACACTGCCTCCGAGAGATACAATTAGTTCACCTAAAACAACAAAAAACCATTTGTTAAACTAAAAGAATTTAATTCAATAGCATTAACATAAATTCACAGATTCTCTCAAAACATCGGAATCGCAGTAAACGTGAGTAATAGGATTTTTCAAATTGCTAATAGGATTTTTCAAATTGCTATGAGGTGATTCAAAAAGCGCGACTTCGTTTGTGAAAAACACCTATTTCTGTTTTTTTTCAGTAAAATTCATAGCCAAACATTCATAGATATATCATCTATTATTCAAGGATGAATTATTTATCTCCAAGCCCAATTTTATTGTTCCGCGGCTTAAGTACCCATTTACAATGTCAGTATAGATAAATAAACATTTACATAAGAAATCAAAATATAGATATTAAAAGTTACCCCTGACCCGACCTACTCTTGCTACCTCATTTCCCCAATTCTGTAAAGTTTCACAACAGCACTACACGACTGGAAGTTGAATGAAAAAGCTGCATTTCCGTCAGCGATACAATTAGGATTTACGTAAAACGAGTAACAGATGAAACAGAAAATACAATTTTAAAACTTGAAAAAAAAAACTGAGGTTCTATTCGGTTTTTTTTTCAGAAAAGTAGACCTCTTCTACTTTTTCGACCGACCTTTTTCTATTTTCCTGCCGTAGTCGTAAAATCGTAAAAAAGGATCAAGTCTGCAGCCAGACATTGGATTGCAAGATTTTTTTCGGGTTTCATTGAAGATCTTTTCAAAGCTTAATATAAACCTACTCTATTAAATGACAACATAAAAGGAATAACTGGCGACGCAGGTATTATTTGAATTTATATGGTTACGGTAACTTCTTTCCACCAGGCGGATTATCAGCTTATTGCCACCTTATATAAAATCACCTTTACATGGTACGATACCTTTATATTATACACAAGTTTGATAAATATAAGATCTAGCTAGTAACCACGTTTCGCAGCACAATACAGTTTCCTGCAAAACGTGCGACGGCAGCGCCTCAGCTTCCTGTGGAAAAACGGTGAACCTTTCCAACGCGTTTGTTGTTTACAAGTGAGTGACGTTTTCGTTGAAAGGAACATTTACATTTATGTACGTACATAAGGATAAATAACTACATGTCCAGTGATGTGTGCATATAAAATATTCAAAAAATTTACCACATACTTAAGTTTAAGAGAAATATTTAGTTTGTATGTAGAAGATGTTCCTCATTGTGCCCAGATAGTGGCAACAGATTCACAACCTGTCACACTGGGGCTCAAAATGCGGTGTTTAACACCTTTGCCTACACCCTCTCGAGATATTAATTATGCCGTGAGATGTGTATGTATAAGAATTTCCAGCAATATTTAGAAATAACCAAGACCTAGTTTATAAAAGATGCTATTAATTATTTAGTAGAAAAGTACTTTAGTACATTTTGGTACCTATTTTACCTACAGTGCATACCATTATTTTAATAATCATGTTTTGTTTATTTTCAATATTCTTTCATTTAATTCACTTAAAATCAAAGTATGTTGAAATAATTTTTGACCTTGTAGCCCATGCCTATCTTTTCTGAGATGGATGTGAGGTATATCATATTTGTACAAATTATTTCATAGGTATTGACTTTAAGCATAGTAAATATTAATGAACAAGACAAATGCAAATGAAGTTATAAAATATTTTAAAATATGCATGTACTCGTTTTATTTTTAAATAAAGGTGAAAAATTAAAATGAACAAAAAATCATTGCAAATGCTAAAAATATGCTCCAAAAAATATAGGAATTACCCATTTAACAAAGGTACTTACTGAGATTTTTTTATTTTAAATGAAACTAATGTATGTTTTTGCTTATTTAGTAAAAGCTACCTATAATGACAAATATAAGTAACTGAATAAAAAGATAAAACAATTAAAGAAAACATTTTAAAAGGCAATTGATTAAAATGAATACAAATCATATGAACATCAAGATGGTTCTAAAACTGTTCACACTAAACGAAACATTATTATAACAAATAAATTTGGTTTAACATAATTAAAATCTAAATATCTATTTTTTAAACCTCATAGAACCAAGCTTCTTCAAATATCACAGTTGTCTTGGTTCACATATCATAATAATTGTGGTTTAAACTCAGTAATTAGACTGTCCTCGACAATGACCTGACTTATTAGCCTGTTTGTCATCACACGATGGCAATTGATGCTGATTGAGAACATATGAAACACGAAATCAATTTAAAACCGGTCAAGAGCTTACGTACATCGCGTCAACACTTTCTGAAGTGGCGAATTCAAAGATAGCAATAAGAATCAACTGAACAATAAATAATTGTTCCATTCCAGCACGTTTGTTATGTTTTGTAAACAATTTTACACAGAAACATAGCGAAATCGGGAAATGTAAACCTTGTGATAATACACAACAAATTTTGTGGTGGAATAGTTATTCTTAAAAGCAACTAACTATTGAATGGCTTACCGATAGTATTGAAGCAATAGGAATGTAAATGTTCAATTTATTTCACTATCTATAGTCGAAATTCAATGAAATTTTAAATATATACAAAAATTATTGACACCCTAAAGTAAAGCATAGACGTAATGTTTTATCTTTGTTTTTTATATATCTTACTAGCAATGACCAGATGTTATACAGCCTCGTCTGTATTTTAGAGTTTTGCCCAAAACTGAAGTAAATACACAAACTTTACTTCTATACACTCTATATTTTGTGCTTTAGCTTAGCATTTTCAATATTTCTAGAAACTAAAAACAAAATCTACTTTTCCTTAACACTTAACATTAATAGTTATATCAAAGCTAAATTAATAAAGATGTTTAAAATAGTAAGTATTATCTTGTAAATACAGATTTGTTCTCTCCCATAGCCTCATTTTCTTTTTTTCTCTCCAAAAATATGATTGCTTTGGCTCAGACGCCTTAGCAGCTTTGCCGTGGCTATTGTTCCTTATACATTCGAACAAGCTGTATCGTGTTTATTAAGACAACACAACAAGACGGAAAGCCATGGGAGCTTTTCACCCACGACCGACATTCTAATCCGTCACCCCATCGTGCCTGACCTAGTACGAACTATCGAAAGACATTTGGATTTTCCACGCAGAAACCCTTATAAAGCCAAGGAGAGACATAAACTATAAATGTCCCATGGGTACCTCTTCTAGTTCGACTTCGGCTTGCGTGATTAGGGGCAAGAGGAATCTAACATCAAAGGGTAACCGAATATGAACCGCAATAGAAGGTCCCAGACAGAACGGAGAATCCTCTTATTGGTGGTTTGAAAATCGAGAGAACAGGGACGGTTTGGCAACAGACGATTTTATTCAGGGACTCACAGATTTTTCAGGAATCCCAAAGAGGGCCTCGGATGTAGGCGCGCAATTTGGCTTAGGTGGTTGGGGATGTCGCGGGTACGGATGAGAAACGACCGCGAACGCGTGTGTAATACTGATACCCAGTTGAGGGCCGCCAGGGGCGACCTCGTTTCTGCCCCGGTGGAGATTTAGGTCTGCCGGAGGTGTCTTTACGACCTTATTTTTTTCTTTAAGCCTCTATATTACACTCAAGAAGCTTCTTTGCCGGAGTCCCCGACAAGGTCGCTGAAGTTCAAAATATACTTGTGCAACTTCACGAAAACCACAGTCGCTCGGAGCTTGCAGGCTTTGGGCCCTTTGACGCAGATGCAAAAACCGATAACAAATGGTTTATGATTTTCAGAAAATAAATAAGTCTGTGAACAGCTGTTTTGTCACTGTCAGTGTCAGTCATTCAGTACGCAATGATTGAATTGAGAGAGTGAATTGAGGTAAATTTTGTAACTTTTGGATATTAAAATCTACATTTTTTCACCCTAATAATATTAACATTTATATAAATAACGATCTTAGTGATATTATTTTAAAATCTGAATATAAATTAACATCGTAATCTTTGAATCAGATATCGACAGTGTAAAGACGAAGGTGAAAGAAATGGAACTTATAAACCAATAAATTGCATCGTAGCAACGCTTATCTAATCCAGAAGTTGAAAATAATATAATCCAGTGTGCAGATAAGTGTTTATAATATTAAAACGTGTTGTTTTGCGAGCAACATGAGTGAACCGAATCCAAGTAACAACTTTGAGAGTAACTTTGGAGTTTTGTCGAATGCTGGAATATCCCAGGGTTTGGAAGGACCGTCATTTAGGAACTCCATACCGTCTACCTCAACTGCCAACATGAACGGTCCGCCTGCGTTGCCGCCGCGCCCTGAGATGAGCCTTCAACCAAGTTATGGAATGAATTCTGGTTACTACGGCGGGATGGGAAACTCCTTCGGTATGGGCGGTTATGGAAACTATGGAGGGATGGGAGGGTACGGAAGTTACGGAGGGATGGGCGGGTATGGAATGGGAATGGGAATGGGAGGGATGTATGGGGGTTACAACAGATATGGACCAGGAATGTATGGAGGTGACATTGAAAGCAGGTGAGACCAATTTAATTTTATAAACTACATATACACAAAACAATACTGATTTTTAGATTGATGAGTAATAAGCATACAGAAATAATTCAATATAGATAAATCACTTATCACTGTTTCATTGTTTATGTGTGTATAAACAATGATGTAGCTTTAACTTGGTGTTTGAAGACCAATGTAATATTTATACCTATTACACAAATGGGTTAAATTCAGTAATAATGTTAAACTTTAATATTAAATAAGTTGTTATAATTAGTGTAATGTTTATTTATCAGATTCATACAGATGGCAGAGGAGAGTTCAAGGCCTGCATTTGACTCCATACAGAGCCTTGTGAGTGCTGTGGGAAGTGTTGCCATGATGCTTGAAAACACATTCTTTGCACTCACTAGCTCATTTAGAGCTATACTTGGTATGTGTATTTTATACACACTAACAATACTAGTTAGTTTTTTCTATGATACCTAGTAGATGTTTGAATGATCCAAATAATTTATGATTGCAAATATATTTTTTTCTGATTCAAATATAATGTTACAATACTTATATACACAAATATATATTTGTATTTTGCAATTTCATTATTACAACTAAACAACAAACAAAAAATTTAATCTTTTACTCTTTTTGACTGTAAGAAAACTCATCTGTACCTTTAACATTGTAAGCAGTTGTGTTATATACTTAAAATCAATATATAATTTACTCTCCATACTATATTTTATAGGAATTTCTTTTTTTTTTTAATTCCAGGTGTAGCTGAAAACTTTGGCAGGCTAAGGTCATTATTTGCTCAGTTCTGGTCCACATTTGCAGTGGTGCGGTCCATCAACTGGCTAATCAGAAAACTCATGGTTATACTCGGCATCAGAACTGAAGGGGAATTTAAGGTCAGTAGTTTTTCCTCCAAAATATACCCTAAACTTTTCTATTTAAAAATTTCATTTCATTCAGAAGATTTTCAGGAACATTAAAAAAAAAGGTCTATATAAGTGGATCTGCCTCATCTTTGGGATCTAGATCTGCCAGTCTTTCCTGCTTGTAAATTTAAACTTTTTAGATTTAGCTGACTGTTGTATATTACCATAGTTACAAGACAAAGATTTTATAGTCTTAGTCTTAAATTAAATTAGGTTAGGTTAGGAATTGAAGAGGAAAAATGTCTGATATTCCTTACGCAGAAGCTAATTAGAGATAACAAAGTTAAAAAAGGTAATTAAAATGTAGTAGGTATTTCTGTCCATTGTGTTTTTATATAGCTGATTAATATTCAAATTACTTAGTTTTATTATTAAACCTATTGTCTTGTCAGTTTGGTCTCTACTAAGAGTTGTTTTAGCAAAGTTTCACGAATTATTATCAGACAATATGCCTATTTTATCATTGGAAGAAATGATTTTCTTAGTTTTATCTTGTTGGACTATGATATATGTTATGTGTTATTAGGCCAAAATATTTTTGTAAGAAGTATGTTTTGGTTTTAATCAATTAATAGTTAATAACAAAATAAGTCTTCATATTATAGATACTCTATAAATGATTATGAATGATACTTTTACTCTACGTTTTATATTTTTCATTGCAATAGATGTCAAACCAAATGGCCTGCAACAACTTTATGTAAACCTTTTATATGTTTACATTTGATATATCTATTAATATAATCTGAATGTAATCTTTTAGAATCCTAAAGACGATATGATTACATAAGAGAGTTCCTGCATTAATTCAAATGCAATTTGTTCTTGCAATAAAGGTACTTTTTGTATAATTAATAAATATTGACTTCTAATAACTTATAACCTGAATAACATTGAAAGATAATTCAGATAAGAGTAAAGGCAGTAATGACTGTTATATATCCAATCATTCTTATGATTGAGGTACTAGAATTGAAAACATGTAGGTACCTACCTTATCTATGCCTTAAAACATTATATTATGTTATATATTACTGTTCATATTCCAAGATCTTATCATATACCACCATACCACCTTTGAGCTCAGCCCTTTAAATTTAAAAAATAATAGGTAAATTAACTCAGCCATAACTAAGTAACTGGCCCTTTTCTAAAAAAAATATATTTAAAAACCTTGAAAATATTACAATAAATAAAGAACACATCTTAAACGGCTTTTAAAGTCAACTTTCAAATTAATTTAGTTGAAAATAAACTGAGGACTGTCCTAATGCAACAATTAAGGACATAAAACATTTATCTGGTTAGTAGTTACTTCTAATCACAAACTTTAAGCTTAATGTTAGTCTAAAGAGAAGCTACTGCTCCTAGTGTATGGTGTAAATAATCTAGTAAGCCAGAGTGCTGAGCGGGTAGCATAGCGTTGCTTGCAGCATTCGTGTGAATGTCAAACACGTGCTAACGTATGAAGGGTGGATATGGAGACTAGTAAATGCTCTCCCGAACCCTCGTCCCCGCCCCGCAAAAGTAGCCGTACATTTTTTAATTTACTTTATCACAGGCATGGGCAGAAGCAGTAGCAGCAACCCAGCAAGGCACGGCGACTCCCGAGCAACAAGCCAAAGGATCTAGTTGGCCAGTTTTGTTATTCTTCGGGATCATAGCGGCCGCCCCCTACATTGTCCTCAAGATGCTCAGCGGATTGACGTCCAGTATCAATGAGCGGTGTAAGTGAAATTGAAGTAGAATTAACTCTCTTATCTGCACTAAGCTTAAGGTTAAAGACTTTTTATATTGTGTAAAAGGCAGATTCTTTATGACTTGGTTTAAATTAAGGTAGCTACATCAAAATCAATGGCTGAGGTACTAATAAATATGTATTGAAAGCTTTTCACCTGGAGTGTTCGCTTCTCGCCTTTTCTGGTTTAAACAAAATTTTTGGTCTGTGATTATAGGGTTTTAACGTAAACTATTGGTGCTTGCCCCTCATAGCATAATTAAACAACATAAAGTTGTGCTATTGTGTTCAAAACAAGTATTAAAGCTCTTTAAGGGTTCAGGAAGTTCAAAACAAGCAAGTGAAACAATCCTTAACAAAAAATCAATAGTACTATAGAATATCTTAATTTTTCAGTAACAGAACCTTCAAGCTGGAAGGATCCTTTGCGAGCGGTCGCTCACCACGACTTCCAAGCGACAACTCCTCAAGAACTCAGCTTCAACGCCAGTCAGGTGCTCACGATCGCACCACAGCACCTACAAGGCCATTATTGGAACTCCGGTTGGCTCATGGCGAGCACAGACAGACAAAATGTCGGACTGGTTCCCGTGAACTACATTAAAGTCGTTAAACCTACTCAAAGTCAGATTCAACCCATTCAAAGTCAAACTCAACCGATTCAAAATCAGCCAGTTCAAAGTCATGAAAAGCCTATTGAACCAGTTGTTCAAAATAATGGCCCAAGCCTCACTGTTGATAGTAAGGATGGAGTTATCTTGGAACCTTCCTTATCAGATTTAAATAAATTCTATGGAGAAGAGTTATAAACATATTTAAAATTATGAAAGACTAAAATATTAATTATTTATAATGAATTTATACTTTCCATGATGAAACTGATAAATACTTCCAATTGGGTTTTTATTTTTATAGTTCAGATTATGCTGCAAAATTAATTTAACTGACAATATTGTGAAAAAGTAAAACCTTAAATTTTTATAATTGTTTAGCGCACCCCTGACTTATTGCATAATAAACAACAGTGTGTATAGGATTAACCTATCCTAAAGAACAAAAAAGCATCGTGTATTAAATATTTATTTTCTTACAATACTTTCCACGAAAAACTTGAAAAGGATAGAAATATATGCTACAATGCCTATGATAGGGGATGCCGAAATAACGTAATAAACGTCTCAAATAGTAATCCTTAGGGCGAAGGCCCAAAAAATTAATTTGTAAGATTTTATTGTAAAAGGGGCTTTAATTTTAATTGAGTGTAATTATTGTAAATAGGACATATGGGACTCGACTTTTCTTTTATGCATTTAAGATGTATAAGTGTGGTTTGAGGATCACTTGGTTAAAATCTTTGAAAACATGCTTATCCTTATAATTTTAAAAGATATTTTATTAATGTGACTAATGAACTGAAAAGGTGACATTTATAGTACTGAATATTGCACTGCACCTTACAATATTTAAGGCCGGAGCGAGCACACCAAATCCGGCTGCGGTCTGTTTGCAGTCACGTGCGTGCATTTACCGTCGGTGTGACGTCTGTCATAGAGTTTCATACTTTCACTGCAACCGGACTTGGTGTCTTCGGCCTTTAGTGTGAGTACTGAGTGACGGCGCATCGGAATATGCGGCGGACTCGATATTTTTGAACCGCCCGGACACGTTCGTTCAAACGTGTCGGAACATTTGTTGAATGCATCGATAATTCCGCTTCCGCGGCAACTCACACTTAATGTAGTATCCTCAATTGACTAAATTCGTTTTTATAATATTCAAAATTCTTTGATAATATTCGATAACCTACCTAAGTATACGAGTATTTCCAAAGTAGCCCTCAGACTACACATATACTTGAAGACTTAAGATATTGTAACATTTATGACAATAGTAGGTAATTTTTAATTTCCTTATACTATTACGTTTTAGTATAGTCATAAAATTTTGTTTTGTATTCTTTCAATTACGTAAGTTACCTATTGGGGCATATTTAAAATAACTAATGTTTTGTATAAAGTATAGACTGTTTTTCTTTAAGATTTGTTTCATTATTTTGAATACATTTAAGAAACTTCCAATTACATGGCAGAGAAGGAAATCTATAATTTAGATTTACTCATCCCGTGTTCTGTAATTATTTACATCGACTTTTATTAAAAAATTATTCAGTTGATTGAATTTTTCGACGAATCAGAGTAAGTTTTTTTTGTTGACATGTGATGGTTCGAATTGACAAAAAAAACTAATCTTATTGTAAATAAAGCTTCATAACCGAAATACCGCTAGCTTACAGATAGGATATTAGTTTTTTTTTGTGTTTTATGATTTTTGTTGAATATTATATAGAAATTTAGGTTTCAAAGTAACGAATCCCATTAAAATCATCCGCGGGAATTCCCGGTTCCCGCGACGAAAATTTCCTATCTAGGGAAAATCAAGAGATTCGGGAGCGAAACCCTAGTAATTACTCATGCCAATTTTAAAATAATTACACACCGATAATCTGCAAAGTAATCGTTTTTTTTATGGTGAAACCATATCTGCAAAATGTTTAAACTAGGTACTGATGCACCAGGCTTTTAACAAAATGATTTAGAAAAAAAAGAGCTTGATGTTTTAGTTTTATTGTAAAGTCATAAATCTAGTTTACAAGTAGGGTTCGGGGAACTCGAAAGTTACTTCACGTCCCGTCAACTTCTTGTACACTGACTGGAAGGTGTCGACCTGTAATGAATAAAAAAACAAACTTAGCAACACCATTATTCAACCATGAAATGGCCAACTCTAAAATTGATTTATTTTGATCATTGACAAGTTACAAGTAAAATATACTGCCTACATTTTTTTCATGTTTATGTGAAAAGTTTATAATAAGTCTTTCAGTCCTGATGGAATAAATTCAACCTTTTTTCAATTTGCTAGTGCAAAAATAACAATTTTAATAAATTTAAACTTATTAAAATACCTTATGTTCAATGGTTGTCTGTTGGTTCTTATCTAAGTGGACCTTGATGAGCTGGGAGCCATCCAGCTTGACGCGGATCCTCTTGCCAACAATCTCAGCAGGGAAAACCAGGTCCTCCAAGATAGCGTCGTACACTGACGTCAGGGTCCTGGTGACAATATCATAGGAATTTTAAATTTGAACAAGGATATTTGAAATTTAGGAATGAAGGTAGAAATTGGACTAGATATACACAATAATAATTGCATTGTGTTGTAGAATGACTTAACATTTTTTTTTTGTTTTTAATACAAAACAAATCAGAAGAGAATTAAACGTCAACAAAAAAATATGAATTATACAACTTTCTTGTACTTAAGCATTTCTATACAGTACATTGTAGTCTTAACTGTCTTCCATTGTAAGATTTTTTTTGCTGTGAATTCTCCAATTGGGGTCACCAAGAAATCTCTAAATATTAATTTTTGCAAAGAGATATTTGCTGAACAACTAAATAACAGTAGTAACTAAATTTTTGTAGAGCAAAACCAGTAAAAGTATGTTGATTATCACTGGATTTTGCTTTTTCCAAAATATTGCAATGACAGTCTGGAGAGTTAGAATCAAAGAGAGTTCCGTTACTAAAAAATTTACTCAGAAAAAAAAATACAAAAAAGAACTTTGCCATCAAAGTAAATTAAAAAAAGATATTAAAATTAAATTAATGTATAAAACACATAATTGCATAAAAATTATGTATATCATATTTTTTTCAGAATGTTAATCTTTCTCCAAATTAACAAAACTTTCAGCTGCTTATTCTTTAAAATGTAAATGTCATTCACAATCATATTGTTATGAATTTACCTTGATCTGGGCCTCTTCTGTTTATTGGCGACACGAGTCTTGTGGCTGGGTTTGGGCAGGATTTTACGGTCTCCGATGAAAACAACATGCTTGCCACTGAACTTCTTTTCCAACTCACGAACCAGTCTGATCTGGATCTTCTGGAATGCCTTCAGCTTGGGCATTGGCACGTAGATGATGATTGACTGGAAGTATATTTGATGGTTTCATTACATTTATATTATTACTGTTGAAGTTTAATGGGTTTACTTTGTATTCATCTGTGTTGTTGAAAATTCAAAAGAAATTTATCTATATTTGAACATAAAAAATTCTGAAAAACCAAAAAGTTTTCTATTTATCAAATGATAAATTTAAAAATAATGTTGGAATTTCAATCAATAATAATTTAAATTCTAGGATATGTTTCTCATTTGATTTTTAGGTATAAAATAAATGATAAGTCAGTATAAATAGGGTAAAATTGACTGATAAGGCTTCCCTACCAATAAAAAATTACAACCATAACAAATCTATCTACAAAGCATACACATTTTTAAAATAGGTAACCATGAAAGAATGAGTTGTAGACAAACCTTTTTGTTATGAAGTTCAATTTCCTTAGCCTTGGTAATGTAAAGCTCCCTCAACTGGGCTTTGAGGTCAGAGTTGGTCTCCAACTCCACCAGCGCCTGCGAGATCGAGGTCTCGAAGCCATCGGGCTCGGCAGCGCTTGCTTTGATTATTTTAGTACTCATCTGAAACATATTCACACATCACTTGGAGGTTATAAACTTAACAACACTTTTCACCAATTCTTTAGCCATTCTCACTGATTTCACAACTCGATCACACTGAACAAAGCGATATCGGAACTGGACACAGTCCTGAAGATATTTGAGGATTTTAAAGTGGCTTTGGAAATAAAAACAACGTTGGACACCGAACGAACAGATTTAACACCTAAAAATATCAATGTAATCGTTACCGTTCTTGATATTAAAAGAAACTATTTTCAATACACGATTAATAATTAATCGTTTAATGAATATATTTGCAAAAGAAAATAGTTATATTCAATAAAATTTGTAAAAATCTACAGAATCAACTACCTTGAATACTTGACAGGGAGCGAAAGAGACAGTATTATAGTGTTGCCATTAAAAAATCCAAATAGGTATGCCATAGCTTTTTTGTTGAAGCGTGTAAAAAGAGAATTGATCTTTCTGAATTTTTGCCCACTGTCATTTGTCTGTCAGACGGACTGGTAGCGACAGTGACACTGACAGAAAATTTACGTAAATTTTGAAAAAACATCTGTATTATTGTTTTAATTTATCGGTTTTCCCTTTATGATTAGAAATAAAATAATAATAATGAAGAGATATTAAGTAAATTCATCCTTATATTTATTTTAAAAGTAGGATTTACAGTGTTCTTTAACTAGAATGTATGCTATTTTAAATTTAATAGGTACCAACTTTTTAATTTGCTGAGATCATTTAACGAATATGAATCTTAAAGCTGAGGTTGTGTAAACAAACTCCATTACAATACACTACACGTGTTGTACATCGTGTGCAGGAAAACTACGAATCAACGTTTTAATTGGAATTAATAAAATGGAAGACCATTGCAATGGGTGAGGTATTTTACATATACTTTACACAAAATAAGAAAATACAATGTTGCGAAAAATATTCTGACTTTATTACACTCTATAATTTATGTTTTTAGTACTGGAGAAAGGGTTAGTTCTAGGTAATTCTACATAAAATATAATATTAACTGTAATGTTATGTTATAATGTTGATATTAACTGAAAGGCATAAAACTATGTTCACACAACACAAATCGGGCATCTATATATTTACTAAACCAGAATGTAAGATGTTATCATAGAAAACATATATATATTTATCATTATCAACTGAACTACAACACTCAATAGCTTTGATACAAGTGTTGATAACAACCATCTTTAAAACCATACTTTGCAATATCAACTTTCTGTCAATTATGTTAGAGTTTAAAATAAATGAGAAAATACTTATTGTAAATTATAGTAAGAGTTAAATGATAAAATTATCCGCAGTGACGAAGCAGTCAGTGTAGGTGGCACACATAAATTGTGTATTCAAATAAAATTAAAAAGTTAGTATTCCAATTTTGAATTTGGTTTTGGTTTGGGAAATTGTGTTATACAGCATGTTACATTAAAGGGTGCTAATTACTACAAATAAACATGGTGATGAGTGAAATAACTTGCATGATTTTCTAGTTGATAAGTCATTGATAAATTAATACTAGAAAGAGTTGAAGTTATGTTTTAGTTGTCATTTTAAACAACAACAACATTTTCTAATCTCTGTCAGTCTCATTAATCTGAGTTTGTGAAAGTTCAAATTCATGAGACAGCTGTACTAAATTTTTCTTAGTTGAATGTCCAGAATACAAATTTTAATGTGCATTTTACTTTAAATTATACTACATTTAATAAAAATAAATCAATCAAGTATTAATTAAATTAAATTATTAAAATAAAATTATTAAAACAATGTTTTAATATGCAATGTAATATATAAAAATTAAAGTCAACTAAAACATTGACTAGTAAAAATAATGATTAATAGTTTTATTATAATTATATTAAATATAAATTTAGTATAATTTAAAAAAAGATGAAGCTCAACATGCTATCAGACTTAAGGTGTTTAGGATTAACATATCAACTATGTATCGTAATTCTATACTGGATTAATAATAATCTAATTGTTCAAACTAATTTATAATTCGAATTTTATAAGATATTGAAAAAATTCCTTTTTAACTAATTGGTAGTTAGGTTGATTTATAAAATATTGAAGATTTTTATGAATGACTAAATAAATTACGTTTACGGCTTGTAGCTATCCAGCACAGCAGGGTGCGATGGACGTGAGAGTGACGTAGGGATGCGAGGGTCGCGAGAGTGACTTAGGGACCCGAGGGTTGCGAGAGTGACGTAGGGATGCGAGGGTCGCGAGAGTGACTTAGGGACCCGAGGGTTGCGAGAGTGACGTAGGGACGCGAGAGGGATGTAGGGACGCGAGAGTGACGTAGGGACACAAGGGTCGCGAGAGTGACGTGGGGACGCGAGGGTCGAGAGAGGGATGTAGGGACGTGAGAATTGTGAGAGGGACGTTGGGAGGCGTATCTTGACTCACGGGCTATATCGCATTTATTTAGCGTACAAGGCCTGCTGGTTTGCATTTTTGTCAATAGTGTGGCTTTTAATACGTACACTTGTACGAGTGTACTTGCGTGTGTAATAGCGTATACGCGCAATCAGTATGAATTACTTTATACTCCCTATAAGCTTACAAATCATTTTATTTATTGTTAGTTACAAAGGAAAACTAAGCAGTTGGATCATTTACATACTAATCATACATATTCTCTTTTAATACTAAGTCTGAAACAATGGAGCAATAGGTGTTTAGTATTTACTGTCCCATAACAAAGCTATGTATGTGGCAGTATGACACACTGTGACAAATTGGTATGTGAAGGATGATGAAAGTATTCATTATAATTTTAGAGTACATATGTAAAGCTTCATGAGACTACTTACAACTTAAAGACGATTTTTTTTTGCATGAATACCAAGTGGAATACTATTCTTGTCTGCTAAAACGATGATGATTTTTTTTTGTATCTCTGGGGGGCGTAACTACCCCAATTGGTTCTCTTGCTTAGAACTACTGTATCTTCTAGCGTTTTCTATTTTTCTTCAAGGGCCCAAATGACCCCAGCTATACTAGTGACTGGCGGGGCGGGGTACGTGGGGTCCCACACTGTGGCGTCACTACTCGAATCTGACGTGAAATACGACATTGTCGTAGTGGACAATCTGACCAATGCAGTCAAAATGAAAGGCAAGAGCAAACCAGAGTCTTTGCTAAGGATAGAAGAGATGACAAAAAAGAATATACATTACTATGAAATGGATATCAGAGATAGAGATGGATTAAATGGGTTATTTGAAAAAGTGAGTATTCAAATTTATGAAAAAAAAATTTATGTGCGTTCTGTGGCTCTTGGCAGACAATAACAAAAATATTAATAGCTTAAATTAGGTAACACCATAATGTAATTTAATTATTGAAAACTTTAATTGTTGTTACTATGATATTATCAGATGACATGCTACAAATGCTGGTTACATCTGTAATTGATGTATAGATATAAACTGTCCACCTTATAGTATTGTATATAGTGAAAGTATCTACATTGTCGATGTTCATTAAATTACAGAAAATAATAAAATGAAATATAAATTTAATGTTTCTAGCACAACATACAGAGCGTTATTCACTTCGCTGCTCTAAAGGCTGTGGGTGAATCAGTCGAGAAGCCATTGGAATACTATCAAGCCAATATTACTGGAACTTGCACCTTACTTGAGGTACAAATATTAATAATAGTAACCATATCACGACACACACATTATTCACACACTAAGATAAAATCTGATATCGTAGGCACTAAGCAACGATACATAAGATAGATACTACATAGATAAGAGTACAACATCCATGGCCGGGATTCGAACCCGTAACCTCTAGCGTAGCAGTCGGTTGTTTAAACCACTATGCCACCATGGTCGTCAACCAACAACAGAGAGTCTTTCGCATTCATAGTATTGTTTAAAATAATTCAAAACTTTGCATTACTTTTTATTAATTTGTAGGTAAACAACTGCTTCGCTTATTTTATTATGTACTGATATATAATATTTTTCCCGGTTGATATAAGGCAAGCAAGCGTGTAAAAAATATTTATTTAAATTTTATGAATTATTACTTCATTTAGCGTGTTTTTAGCGTTCCTATCTTCATGCTGTGTTTTTATTTACGATGTAATTTATTGCCACTTAATTTTATCGCAGTTTTACGTTACGTCGTGACGAAATAAAAATAAAAATTGGTAGGTATACATTATATAAGTTCTCTGATAATAATGTTAAGGAAAAATATACATTTTAGAATCTTGGTATGATTTCGTTCAAATCATTTATGTAAAGAATTCCGCGTAAACATGAATCTAAATTAGTAGAAATATATAATAGAAATATTACATCTGAGACCAGATAACAAAACACTGCATTTTACAAATAACACAAAATTCCCTGATGGGACTCGAATCCAGAACCTCTGTAGCAGCTTGCACTATTACATATAGCTTCGCCACAGAGCTGTCATACAAAAAAAAATGTCTACTTATTTCATATTATAAAGATGTAAAGTTTTTGAATTTGTATAGAAAGTAATCTTTTTAACTTCTAATCCGAATTAATAAAAAAATGTTTTTTTCCGTGTTTAGACCATTTTTGTCAGAAAATTACAAGCTCCATGCGGACAAATACGCGGACAGAATCTAGTTTTAAGCGTAGTGTTATAATATTATTAAATCTTTAATTTATGATGAAACATCTTTTCCTTTCAGGTGATGCGCAAACACAACGTATATAAGCTAGTTTATAGCTCGTCTTGTACAGTATATGGGGAGCCAGAATGCTTGCCTTTAAATGAGGAACACCCAACCGGCAACAATCTCACCAATCCTTATGGGAAGAGCAAGTACTTCTGCGAGGAGATCATGAAAGACCTCTGCAAGAGCGATCAGGTGATTTTCTTTGGTGAACTTTGATTGTGTATCTTCGAAGTTAAATTCAAAACTTAAAAATCTTCTGATATCCCCTCCTAAGAACAAGAATTGGTCTCGTCTAAATTGGTATGCTTGAACATTAATTTGTAGTTAAATTGTGTAGCTCCTCTTTTTTGCTGTCAGTTAAAATCTGTCAAAAATATGATATGAAGTATTTCCAGAAATGGGTGATAATATCTCTGCGTTACTTCAACCCCGTGGGCGCGCACTCCAGCGGTAGGATAGGCGAGGATCCAGCGGGAATACCTAACAACTTGATGCCTTACATAGCACAGGTTAGTGACGTTATTACAATGGTTTTCAATTAAAGGTGGAAAAGCTACAAAAATACCTTTCAAATATTATTTTATTCTTTAGAGTTATTCACTGTATGATTAATAAATATTCTAACTTTAGAACTGGAATAAGTTTCAAAAAACTTGAAGATACTTAAAAAGATATAATTAAATATAACAAGATAGGCCGCCAAACATTCGGCCATGCGGCCATAAAGCTTGCCGAATATCCAGTATCCGGCCAAACGTATCTGTTTCATCACTAATTATAATATCCTTAGAACAGGCCTAGCCTATTAGTTTAGGACTATGGAACATGTACGCATGTTATTCCAAGATAATAATTATAATACTTCACTCGTAGGTAGCAGTGGGTCGTCTTAAAAAACTGCAAGTGTTCGGCTCAGACTACGGCACAGTGGACGGCACCGGCGTGCGTGATTACGTGCACGTCTGCGACCTGGCTGAGGGACACGTACGAGCAGTTGAACTGTTAGAACAGGACACAATACGAGGGTTCCAGTACATTAACCTAGGTATGTCGTTTTGTATGATAATATCTCAATTATACACATTGACTAACCCTACTCTAAAATCAAATCGCTACTAACAAATAATTTTTAAAAGTGTGCTTTTTTTAGTTGATAGAAATAGTTTTTAACCGACAAAGTATTATAAAAGCAAAAAGTCCCCTCGAGTTAAGTTCTTCGAACAGTCCCAACAATCAATTATCTATTTTCATATTCGACGTGGAAATCTAAAGTCGAGAGTAAATAAGCATTTTCTACCCAAGCAAAAACATGCTAAACCTCGTTTATTTTGTCGATTACCAAATGAAATTGTCGCCAAATGCTTTTTTTTACAAAAACATACAATTTTTAAATAAAGATATATCTAAGATAAATTAAAATTTTCAGGAACTGGTACCGGTTACTCAGTCCTCCAAATGATAGAGGCGTTTAAAAAGGCAAGCGGAAGAGATATCTCTTACGAGATAGTTGCTCGGAGAATAGGGGACATAGCTGCTAACTATGCAGACGTCACGCTCTCGCAACAGCTGTTGGGATGGAGAGCGACAAGAACGCTAGATGACATGTGCAGGGATACGTGGAAATGGCAGTCGGAAAACCCGAACGGATTCCAAGTATAGCGTGCTTATATAATTCTACCGCTATGCTCGGATTTGGTTCGTACTTTTATCTTTTATTGTTGCGCTTAAGGGATGAATTTATAATAATCGTGGCGGAAGTCGACAGTTCTAGAAAATATCATCAAAAACCATAATCAGTGAGTGTTATTTTATTTTTGAAATTTGTTATATATTTATATTTATATATTTGACACGAAATGTATCTTCGTTAAATTTCTGTACAAAAATATGTGTGTAAAATTGTGACCTAATTCAAAAATGTTACTCAAATTATTATTATTTATTTAGTTTAAACTAAAACATTGCCAGTGTATTGTTATATATTTTAGTTTAAGAACAGAAAAATTGTTCCTAATTATGTTGCCATATTCTTATTTATAGATACCAAAGCAATACCAAAGTGTAACATTGGATTTTTGAAATCTTAGAGAAAATCTTTTTAATTTTATAGTGCCATGCATTAATTTAAATTATATATAAGGCTATTTATATAAAAATTGTTAAATTTAATTACGCATTTATCTTGTGTTACCTACTTCATTCCATTTTATTTATTATTCCAAAGAATTTAAATAAATTATTTATTTTATCTTGTCTGCTTACATTATAGGGTGCTATGAATTTTATGTTGTTATTATTTTTTTTAATAAATTTTAATTAACTATTATTTTTATTTTTACAAAATCTTATTGCTCAACCCTTTCAAAACACAAAAAACATGATGATGATGTTAAATTTTTTATTTTCTCATGATGGAAGATGTTTTTCCAATAACTATAGTTCAGTAGGTACTTCGGGGCCGTTTTCCATAGCGGAGTGCTGAGATGAATGTCATATCGTGCAAAGCGGAGCGTAAATTTGCGACGTATTTTGTTTTATATAGAGTTCAACAGTTTCCACTGGAGCTGAACGGAGACCAGATGACTAAATAACGACATTTTATTGCTTACAATATTTCTCGTCTCCACTTTGGTGAAAAACGGCCCCCAATGTATTATTTGTATCCTAAAAAAATACAAAGTCTTGCAGGACTTGTATGACATTTTGATAGGAGCAAGTAAAGTTAAAAATAAAAGTCAAAATTGTAATTACTTTTGTATATTCTAAAAATTACAAATCTTCATATCTTTCATTACAAACTATGTTACGTGATTATTAATCAGCACATTCCTAACTCTGTCATCTAAAAATATCTGATTTACATTATCATACATTAAATCTTGTATAGCATAACCTGCACTTGGCCGTTTAAAAAATCAAGTCAATTTATTATTTTAAAATTATTTCAGTACCTACTAGTCAGGGCACTTACGTAATGACGGATTAAAATTTCATTTATTAAAATCCAGTCATTTTTAGGAAGGTATTATAAATGCTGCCTAAAATACGCAGTTATATGTGTATTTATTGATAACCTTGCAAGCTAGGGCTAGCATGCTAAATTAAGTCTTCTATCATTAGAAAGATAAAGCTTAATCTTTTTGTTTAATTCTTCACATTTGTCGGGAAAGGCAAAGAGCATTAGCCCATACAGCACAAGTCCTTCGTAATTATAATTGCTTATTCCTTGAGGACGATGAGATGGTGATGATTGAATGAATAATGAAAGGATGAAAATTATAAATGGAATGATGAATCGGCTTTTAGTAACATGCTAGTACGCAAACTGTAGGTCCTTTAAAGTTACTTGGGATATGACGAAGAGAGCAGCTAAATCATCGTATTGAACTTTCCAAACTTGTACAGCACTACAGACATTCACTCGTTAAAAAACTAGCAGTTTTACACATTAAATTCTGTTAATTTCCAATGAAAGATAATAAAATAAGAAAACTAACTGACACTTCCCATTCTCGCTAAGTTTAAACTCTTTCTTGCGGTCTTTACGATGCTAGCCCTGTTTTTGTTTAGTAAGATGCCCGTCCCATTGATCTAATTAATGGTTGCTAATAGCCAAGTTCAAATTACGCTTTATGTCATTTTATTTAAGTAACAACAATATGTTAGAAATATTGAAATAATCAAAATGGCAGTCTGAAAATGCTCCAACATTTCACGTTCAATGAACAAAACTGTGCTGCGTCGAAAAATTAATAAGAAATACTTAATTACATCTAACCCATCGCTGAGTGTTGAAAATGAACTGTTTATTTTATTTTTATAGTAATTGGAATAGGTACAGTATATCAGTTTTTTAAGTTTTAAAATATTATGTCAACAAAAAATTTACAATTTATAACATGACCACTGAATTTATTCTACTTTAAAAGCCAAACTACAATAGTACAAATCTTGTTTAGGAGATAAAAATAACAATCTTTCTCCGACCGTTAGTTTAATACCTGCTTTTACTAAACCTATTCCAATCACTGAACATTTTATTAATGTTTTTCAACATTAGAAATAAAAAAGGTTATTTCAAATACCATGATTTAACAAGAAATTGCACTTATTAAAATCTAAACTCGAGTCATACATAAATGTTTCAAAAGTTTGAGAAATTTATTTTTCTATTTTACTAAAGAATTAGTAAGTTAAAATACATAATTTAATCACGTGAAAAATTATATAAAATTAAAAAATAACTTCACACACACAATAGAAATACATGCATTGCAGATATGTCATTCACGCGACTATGTTTTTCAGCATTTAACATTATTCCGCTATGTCTATTTATTATGTCACACTATTATATAGTAAACTATGAAATATGTTTTCACGATGATTGTTTTAGATATTATTGCGGGTCGACTCCTATACCTACGTTATAAAGCAGTGATGTTTTAATACAAAATTTTGGTGTTTTTTTTTTATCCATCTGAATAGACATTTTAATATGCCTTTTCTTATTGCATACACAAAAAAAAATCTCTTAACGAGACATATGGAACTTAGAATAATAGAAGATAAATATGATTTAATTTTAAATGTCTTCTCGTAAATTTAAACCAAAATTTTGTATTAAATTGATTAATTAAGGCAACCATCGGTGCATAGATCTAAAAAGGATATTGACATGTTAGCATAGACAAGAGGTACTATAGACAAATCGGAAAAGCATTAACATCTTATTTTACAGAAAATAAACTTTGGTTGTTGGGTAACTTGTTAAAATTAAAAGATAGAAGGTTGGGATCTATGCTGCCATATCAATACTTAACAAATTACAGAAACATGTTATTTAATGCAAAAAATGGTTTTTACATAACATATATTTTTTTACATTGACTTATTAGGTGGATTTATTTTCTATACGATTTAAGATGGGGAATGACTTTGTTGTAATGAAAACATTATTATATCAGTATAACCAAAGTTAGTCTGACTGAAAAAATATATACCTATTACTATTCCAAATAGGTACCTTAAATGACAAATGTAATGAAGTTAAAAAAAATCTGAGCAGTCAACAAGTGGTTGAGGCTTCATAATTATGTAATGAATATATAATTTTTTAATATTTTGGGGTTTTTTTCTTTACATCAATGCTGAGATTCCATAACAGATGTATGATGTTTCATTCTCACTTTTTGACAGAAAAAAGTACAATTGTCTATAACTTACGGCTATAAGGCCTTTTTACTAAGTAACTCAAATGATTTCTCAATCTTTTATAGGTAAATAATAGAAGCTTTTTTTTTCAAAATGAGTTTAAAATATGCTTCCTAATTTCCATAATGTTAAAACACTTTAGGTTTAGGCAAAGAGTTTGAAACTGATATTCGCCTCTGATACTATACTTTTCTATCAAAAAGTTGGAAATATATAAATTAAAATATCATACATTTCAAGACAGCTAGTTTATAATATTAGAATAATTTACTTCATTTTGAAAATTAGTTGCGTAAATTAAATCCTCATGATTGACATGGACCCAGGATTTTTTTTTTGGTTTTTGCAGGGCAAGAAAAATGTATAATCATCAAATAAGAACTGAACAAGAAACTTTTAATTTGAGCTGCAAATTTTCAATTTCTATCCAATAAAGACAATTGGTATGGGTATGGTAAGCAAGGGTTTCAATATCTGATGCTATACTAGCTGTCTGTGTGAGTGTGTATAAGTGTGTGTGTAGTGTAGTGTTAAATATTCTCACATGATCACTTAAAGTCTTTATTTCACTTGTTGTTAGCCTTCCCTTTTAATAGAAGGCATCTGCGGTGGAGGTTCGGCAAGGCCTTTCACCTGAAATATGATCAAGTAATTAAATAAGTTAAAAACACATAAAGTAAACCTAGTTGTTATAATGGATCTTTCAATTTAGGCGTTTGTTGTCTGCCGTTTGTCTAACGTCAGTCGCCCTAACCCGTTCGTGTAGTATTGCTACACGTCAGACAATATAGATTACCACAGTAGTTTTGCATACAATTGCAAGCTTATTTCCTCTTCAATCCTAAAGGATAAAAAAAATGGTGCTTTACAAAGATTCATACAAATTTGTTATTACAGACACAAGCGATAATAAAAGGTTTGTCGTATGGTCGCCGCTCTGCACGTTTTGTATGAAAAAAAGCGATACATATCATATTGTATATATGTATCTGAAGTACATTAGAAACCAAACATATGTATGAGACTAAAACAAAACCACTGAAACATACAATTATATAATTTCAATACATTTCTGTCTCAAGAGCAAAATGGTGAGCTCCAAAATGCTATTTATCTCAGCGGATGATGTACAGATGCAGTCCTAGAATGATGAAAATAGACACAAGTCAGACTGTAAATACACCATAATTATTTATAGCATTGTGTTGTACACAATAGCTTGAGGGCTGCAACTTTATCTGTATTATTTTTAAATACGGAAAAAATTGTAGTCCATTCTTAGGATTTAATTAACTTCTTCACCCAATTTTATTGAATTATAATGCTGGTTTAATCATCCAAACATAATAGAAATATTTTTTTCACATTTATGACATGCTTTTTTTACATCATGGGCAAACAAACAGATGGTTCACCTTTACCTCCGCCTATTGACATGGTAACATGTCTTAGAATACTAAGGACATTGTCAATGTGTTATAGTATAATTAATATAGTTACCTTGAGTCGTGCTGCAGTTTTAAGGAAAGCCGGTAGTTGTTCCTGGGAAACATTCACTTCACCTGCATACATGAACTCCAAGATAGCTTGCAAATGAAGGTAAGAGACATCCTTGAGGATTATTATAGGATGCTTCGATGGATTCTCCTGAAATTATATGTAAAAGTAATTTAAACAATCTTTATTTATTATTTGATATTGAATTGGAGTGTTTTGATTACTACTTAAGTATATACTACAATTTGCATTCACTAGGCATTTTGAACAATTCATGCACAACATGTTGTGATGCATATTGCATTTCCAATGTTGCCTATTGGATACGAGTCTTAACAAAGCGTGCATCGTGTTTGCAACGTCGCACGTTGTTCTTTAACGTTGCTGATAATATCAAGCATCACTTATTGCCTAGTTATTGGATATGAGGATTTAATGTTAGTACAAGGTTTGTGGTTACTAATTATGGCAATACTAAAATGTATGTAGTATCAGTAGCACAGAGCTCTCTAGTTGTTGTTAAATCAACATTCAAATTTGTATGAGATTTCAGCATAACAACAGATTTTTAATGAACTATTGAAAATATCATCCAAATTTGAATGTTGACTTTACTTCAGGGGTTTGTGCTAAAGGTACACTTTAAGAAAACAAAGACAGAAGTTGTTCATATATCAGGTAAATTTTAAATAGATAACTTTAGTTTTCTTGAAATAGGATGTTAATGAAAAATTATTACAATAACAACCTCTCTACAACTGTTATTCTACCAAACATCCTGCCAACTATGTTTTGTTTAAACTGTTCATGGGAAACTATTTCTAGTATTTTCTTAGAAATAATGATTTTAAGTTAATGATTTTTTTTTGTGTTTTATTTTTATCAACATTTACTATAAGTAGACTTATTTAATGATAAAATGAATTATATCATATCAACTTCTTAGAGTTTTGTTTATTTTGGTGTAGGTGTAGTAGAATTTTAACAATGATATATTGCTACCTTGCATAACTATCATAGTAGATCGCACAGAACTACAAAAATAAAAAATGTGAAATAGCTATTTATCTGATTAGAACCATAATTTTTTTGTCACTCTTGAAAAATGAATTAACATTGTAGTTCCCCAATATCTATCCTACCAATGTTAGTAACACAGGGTTGGACTATTACTAATATGTCTTTCCAGTTTAATCATTTTGCTATAGCTCTAGTACACACTCAAAGTTGAGATTAATTTATTTAAAAGGGGTTTACTTAGTATTACAAACATTCATACCTCTAACAAACTTTTAAAGTAGGGACTACAAGCGGAGAGTACCATTTTATGTGCTTTACATGTCTGCCCCTCACACGCCAGGGTTACCTGGAAGAAAGTACTTTGTTAAACAAATAACCAGCAGTTCAGATAGATCAGCAGTAACATTAAATGTACAAATTACCTTTGAGTTTATCTAAGCTAAGCCTTAACTAAGGGTATACAACAACATAAATATCCCTTTACATAAAAGATCTCTCAGAGTAAATACTTGATTTTAAAAACAAAAACTTGCCTGTGCCAGGACTTGGGACACAGCACCTCACATATGCACAATAACAAGATATATTTATTTAATTACTTATATCTTAAATGATGTATTCAGTTTTCACAGGTTAGGTTTGTTTACAAAGAGAAGGTAGAAAAATATTTTCTATATACTTACATCTGTGAAACTCTTTTCATCCCTTAAATGCCTAAAAGAAGTAACCATGTTTGTCTGAAAATCGTTCCATTTCAAAAAGAACTGTTGGTCGCCCATTTTGGATATTTTTTTTTCTAATAGAACCTGTAATACAGACATTTACATAAATTTCATGAAAAACATTGTAAACACATACGTAAAACACAATTTTAACAGTTATTGCTAGGATGTGTTGCCTAATACAATGTTTAATATATTTTCTAATTACTTTTTTATGTTATGGGCATCAAATTAAAGTAATATTGCACTTTCCATACGTCACGTTTAGAGAAATGCACAATTTGCTAGATTCGGATATAAATTAATCTTTAAAATGTCTTCAAAAGGTTACCTCTATTTAATTGGATTATAAGTATCCAAGGACACACTGTAATGTTTAGCAACTCTCACTAAAAGTTAAGCAATTGTAACTCAAAATAAAGACGCCGTCTAGCATAAATTAGCCACTTCTTTCCATTTCTTGCTTGAAGTTAGTTTCCTTCCCTTTCATTTCATTTCACGCAACGCTTTGTTTTTGTTCTGATTTTGCTGTGAATTCTTAGAGAATATTTTATGTCTTTTGAAAAAATAAAAAAATGTATTAAATTTAGTTCTGAGATTTTTAAAATTAAAAAAAATGAATGTTTTGCTCAATAATATATCTAATTGAAAAGTTATTTTTTGCTGGTAATAGTTAATAATGTTAGTACTAGGTGTCACTGCCAAATTTTAACAAAAGCTCCATCTATAGTAGAGTAGTCAATTCGCATCCTTATATAGTTAGAATTAAAATAGATAAAAAATTTAAACCCTTTTTTCTAGAATGGTAATTGTTCATACGATTTAATAAAGGTAATTGTTGCTCTGGATGAATTTAAGCTTTAAAAAGCAGAAAAACGTTTCTTTCACTAATTAATCTTTCTTTATATTTAAGGAATTAACATTTTCATAATTTATTCCTGTATATGCCTAATTTTCGTTGAAATGTATCTTTTATTTTTCAAGTATAAGAAACGTATTTAATTTTCGTTAATTCGGTTAAAAGTCAAAAGGTACGTAGAATTTGTACACATTTAATTAATAATTCTATTGTATGAACTATTAAATTGTGGATATTGAAGGATAGAAAATAAAATACTTTCTTTATTGATATTCACAATATTTATTTCACAAAACGTTTTTAAAACGACACACCGAAATTGCAAGAAAATAATTTTGAGGCAAAATGGTGATTTAAACATCTAAACAATTAAAAATTTATTAATTAAATTAATTATAATCATGCAAGTAATTGTGTCTGTAAATTTAAACATACACTTTTATATTAAATTACATTTACAAGAACATTTATTAAATTTAAAACTCGCTAAAACACACGAACACTACATTATGAAAGGCCAAGCGGTGTTGCCAGTTTCTTAAAAATTACCTTATGAGTTACATTAAAATACATGACACTAATTTAAAAATCGAATGTAAGTATTCTAAAATATTTTGTTTCAATTTAGACGTAACAAACTTACTGGCCGGTTAGAATTAAAGCAAAATATTATGTACCTAACTTTTGAATGTAAAATTCAACATTTTCTAACTATAATTGACATTAAGCAGGATTTCTAATAAGACTTACATGTTACTTTGGTGATTACAAACATTCTTAATGGTAAGATAAAATATTAAGATATTTCCTTAAATATTACTTATTTATAAAAGCTATTGACTTTGTCCAACTGATTAAACTCATAATTGAACTCAATCTAAAAAAATCAGTGCGACTTTAAAATTTTAATAATTTAAATTATTGCTAATATTTATCAAATATTTCTAAATATACATTACACAGTTACATTTCGTCTTATTCATTATATTGCCTTATATATTAGAGTTAAATAATTAATATTTGGTATTTTATTTAGTGTAGCAGAAACTTATTTACAAAGCAATTCTCAACTTAGGTATACTCTAGCGTATGATTTGTCAAAATTGACAGTCGCTTAATTATTATATTTTTATAAAACAAAATTAACTATCAGAAACTTAATTTGAGTTTAAAACCCTTTAAAATAATTGAAATTTAAATATATTGCCGCACCATTAAATAATATGAATAAATAGAATCAGATACACAAGAAATATTCAAGAATAAATTTAGATCGTTTTTGAAGTGTGCCTATCATGAGTTTTACCTTCGATTGCCGCTTGCGACTGCAGTTACAAATTCGTATGAATCTTTGTAAAGCGCCTCTAACGGATTGCTTAGGAATTAAGAATGCTCAACAAAATCACTGTAGTGATCTATGTTACCTGACGTGTAGGAACAATATTTGAACTCATGGTAGACACACAGAACTATTTATGTATTAAATGTGTACTCATAAAATTTAGTCTTATATATTATGATAATTTTGTCAAGTAAATATATATATTTATTTATATATGTATGAAATAATTGAAGATAATATTACAATAAGTTTATTCAGCAAAGTACATAAGAATTAAATAAAGAAAGATGTACCCTTATGTACTTTGTTACAAACATTTATAAAGCAATTATGGTCGTTAATATATTATAGGTATGTGTATTCCACCATGACTTAACAATTTATTTAACTCTAATAGAGATCTTAAGAATAAAATATTTAAGTGCCTAAAATCTTTGTCTGAAAAAATGCCATGAATTTGAGCAAACAAATTATTACTTAGATTTAAAACTTAGAAGGACATAATAATATCTAAAAATATGAAAAATAAGAAAAGAAAGCATAGAAGATAAGCAGAATTGAAAATATAAATTTAAAGATATAGCAGATACTATAACTATAATCTTATATCTATCATTGGTAGGCTATTTTGAGGTCTAAATAATATAAGTTATTATATTTATGACATTTAATTAATATCTATTAAAATGTTTGGTTTTTTTAGCTCTGAAATCCCTTAAAATACCTATACTAAACGTAGTTCTTATCTATGTGAAATTGTCAACAGTTTAAACCTAAATAAAATAATTCAATCAAAGATTGATCATCATACATCTGTTTTAAGATTTACCCAATTATAAGTCATAACTTTTAACTATATTTATTTTATTTGTATTTTAGAAGTGACTCCTGACAGTGGTATGGAAAATGGGTTTAAATAGTTTTAATGGTTGACTAGATAATTTTGGATTTGCGATAGTTTTTGGCTGGTGTAATGTTTAGTGCAGAACAGAAAGTAGATTGAATAATGCGACTAGATGAAAAATGCAAAGGTATGTTGCAGACTTCGAACTCTGGTTTGGAACTTAAATGTGCTGGCTATCATCTATTGTTATACTTATATTTATTAATGTTCGTCATAAACTAGCGATACTATACAAATATTAACTTTATTTTAATTATCCCTAAATATTCAAACTCGATCAAAATACAATGTACTTTATTTTTACTGGCACTAAAGAAAATATTCGTTGCTCGTCACCCACATAGTAATTTACAAAACACAAGCAATAATTTTAAATTTATGATACGACTTAAGGACGGTTTTCACTTTTGACGTTAAGGCATCTAAACAAAGGCACCTATTTTTTTAAATATTCCATTTTATACTCATTCTATATATGTATTTACAAAAAATGTTGCATGTAGAAATATTAGTATGAACTAAATACCACACGTTGCGTCTATTCGTTGCTAGAGGGCGTTGCACAGGTCACGTTCGTTAACGGTTGCGTTTGAATTTGTAACGGTACCTTTAGTCCTCGCGGCGCTAGTATCAGCTTGCCTGGAGCCGCAAGAACTAAAACGTACTCTCATTTGTTCACTCCCAAGAACTTGGCGGCTTCATCGGCTGAGGACAGCAACTTATTGATAATTGTCTTATCTGGTATACCAAGTAACTTGCCGATTAGGTCACCGCCGTTTTCCGTGTCGTTTTCGTTTTCCGAGGAGTATTTGCGCGGGGTTACGTCTAATTTGAGCTTCTTGTCGTAAGGCGCGGCCGGGGGAGAGTTGTTGTTGTTCACGTTGTTAGGTATCTCGTTGCCGGAGCCGTCGTCGTCGTGGTAACGATATCTGTTAACAAAGATATTGGCTGTTATCAAAAGAGAATTTGATCTGGCTCACAGGCTTTGTTTGTTTCTATAGGCTGAATATCAAATGAAACCTCTATCTGTGGAAAAGATAAAGTAACGTTAAGTCTTACCCATTGGTTCCATCGATAGGTGTATTCGGGGGAGTGGTTTCCTCATCATCAGTTAATTCTTCTCTGTGCTTCTTACGATGTCTGAGCATGCTGTGTTTGAGGGTGAATCTACGCCGGCAGAGGTCGCAGGCGAACGGCCGTTCACCTGAGTGCGTCCTCATATGGCGACGGAGGTCTTCAGCAGACCAGAAACGACGGACACAGAACGCGCACACCACCTAGTAGATGAAAGAACTTTCTTTAATTGCACAACCTGATGACTCTTTGAATGCTTAAGACTTCCGCTGTTTTTGTTTGTATGCAAAAGGCCACGACACTTTGAAAATATCGCTGTCGAATAAATGGCTAAGTATCGTAATGACAGTTATAAGGAGAATGTACGAGTGTAATTCCAATTAAGATTTTGACATGATGATATTGAACCAATATTTGGAAAATAAGGTTACTCTGTATGTATATACCTTCCTATTGGCGTGATCTGGGAACTTTCCTCGCTCGTCATCATCAGCACTTTCACTGCGATCACTGGCGGCATCCAATGCTCCTTTGTTAACCAACTGCTCGTACTCCACTGAATGGGTTGAAGCTAAGTGACTGAGCGCCCCGCCTCTGTCACTAAATGAAGCCTCACATAGGTGACATTTAAATGCCAAACCACAGTCTTGTGCATCATCAATCGGTTCTGGATTGGGTGATCCTGGATTAGAATCTTCTGCTCCGTGTCTTGCAGTCATATGCTTCTTTAAGGTCTCTTTCGAAGAGAATGTACTTGTTGGACAAGATGCACATTTAAAAGGCCTTTCGGGTACGGTTCTTGCGTCAATTGCAAGTTGAGGCACAGAGACTGTATCTGGAATAGGTTCTGCTTGAATAGCTTTCGCAGATCCGCCATGCTTCCTCAACAAATGACGGTCACAGTTAGATTTGGTAGTAAATAAAAGGGGGCAATGAGGACATTTAAATGGTTTTTGACCAGTATGTGTTAAGACGTGTCGCCTGAGTGACGATGACCACGGGAACTTGCGGTGACAATAAGGACAAGATACCCTGTTTGGAGCCAGGCTATAGGCGGATTTCTTTTTTGGTGGTTGTGCGCCAGTGTCAGATTCTGACCTGAAATGAAAATAAAAATTAATTTTACTCATAAAAACATACATCAATTAAATTGTTTTGTTGATAGGCAAGTTCACAATACTTACTTGTTTTCATCACTTCCAGAATTGTTGCCTTCACTAGTAGAAGCAACTAATCCTTCCTCATCTTCCTCTTCATCACTTCGGGTTGGCACAACAGGAACCGGTAAAGGCTCATCTTCAGATATTTTACCAGGTTCACTTCCATTTTCACTTTTGTCAGTGACTAATGAAATAGGTTTATTTATTAAGTTACCAGCGATTTTAAGATCAAAATCCTTGTTCATTTCCTGCTGACGACTAGCCATCAAGATTTCAGCAGCAGCTTTGTGAGCAGCGGAGTGTTCAGTTTCACATTTGATTTCTGGCTCAGTTTCTTCGTCAATTATAAGTGCATCTTCTTCATCTTCCTCATTATCAGCAACTTCATCAGAATCTCTTCGGATCGGAGAGCGGTCTGATTGCTGCAATGGTCGCTCAAGATGACGAGCCAGTAGAGCGAATTTAACTCGATCTGCTAATGTTTCCGATGATGGATATGGTGGCGGCGCTCTAGGAGTTGGCCTCCTTACGCTCCAATGTTGAGGGTGTTGCTGTTTGACATGGCGTTCCATGTTCGATCTCAAAGTAAATCGAGCAGAACATTGGGAACAAGAGAACGGTCGTTCAGTACGGTAGCGACGTTGCTTTTGTTTGGGCATCAGAACTCCATTTTTTATTACCATTTTAACTGAGTCATTTTGAGGCATTATTGGATTGTTCAATGGTCTTGGAGATTCAGGGCGAGATGGCGGAGTAGGCGATATTTCTCGTTGAAATGGCTTTTGATCCTCTTCTTCAGGCTCTTGTTTTGGTGCAATGTCCTGTTCACCATTAACAAGTCTCCCTCCAGACATGTTGAGACCACGAATGATCTCCTTTTGAATGCGTTGTTTTATTTCGGCAAGTTCTTGTGAATCAGTTGGATGAGGAAAAATGGATGGTTGAAGAAAGTAAGGATTAATTGGAAAGGTGGGTGGAAGACCGATACCAGAGAGTCCTGGTACAGTACTGGCATATAGTTGAGACAATTGTGTTGCATAGTATGCAGGATCTAGTTTAGGCAGGGCATTTTCAAAAAGCCTTTGTTGTGCCAACAACAGTCTTGTTTTTTCAAAAGCTGATGCAGCGATTGTAGCAGCATCAGGCTCAAACGCTGGGCGAATCGGTACTTTTGAATCTTCACTATTGTCTCGTTTTTTCTGACTAAGATCAAGTACTCCGCAGCTATTGTCACTAGTACTGAGATCAACTGGAGTTTCTTCGTCGTATGTCTCTGATGGGGTTTCATTGGTTTTAAAAGCCATTTTTGCAGGTCTAAACTCTGGTATTTGTGTAAGCTGTCCCAGACCTTTCACTTTTATTCTAGGAATTGGTTGGTCGGGTTCTCTTGCTGTAACAACAGACGGCGTTTCAGGTAATGGCTTAGGCGTTAAAGAGGCTACTGGGTGCCTTTCAGCGATAAACGTTGGGGTAAAGTGAGTCAATGGAGTATCTCGACCTGTCGGTTCACTCTGTCTTTCTACTTCGGGAGTATGGAATGCAAGAGAGCGTTTGACTTCATCTCGAGCTAATTTGGAATTTACTTCATCATTATTAGGGTCCTCGGATGGATGGTAAATTATTGCATTTTTCACGTCTTCTCTGGTAACTTTGGCATGACGATTCCTTAAATGGCGTTCACAGTTTGCCTTTGTAGTAAACGCGTAGTTACAAACTGCACACTCATAAGGCCTATCACCATTATGTGTTCGCATGTGGCGAACTAATGCTGCTTTGTCCAATGATGAATGAGGACACATATTGCATTGGTATGGTCCTGGCCCGGTCCCGCTTAGATGAACCCTGTTGTGTCCTTTTAACGCTCTTAGGTTTGGAAATTTAGCAGGACATAGTCTGCAAGGGAATTCACCACGTAGTTTCATACGTCTGAACTCAGCAGCAAAGTTATCTTGAGTTTCCTCTTGTTCTCTTTCCTTACCAATTGTGTCAGGAGGTGTTAAGACGGAACTTTCAATTGGGACTCTTGTACCAGTTAGTCTCTCAAGTAAGCTACCAGCAGATGTGACGCTTAAAATAGACTGAATATCTGCCAAGTCTCTAGCTGCATCTATATGTCTTATCCCATTTGTAAGGTAGTGGCTTTCATCAAATTTTGTAGTAAAACGCTCCATCGGCGGAGTCAAAGTTCCGGGTATGCCAAAAGATCTATTTTTAAGGTCTAGTTTTGCAAAGAAATCTTCTCTGCGATCCCTTTCCGGTGTGGAAACTCTCGTTGGTGTCGGACATGACTTTCTATGGACATCTAACGCAGGTGCGCAAGTGAAGTCTCTCGTACACCTGTCACATCGAAACCTTTGCTCGGCCATACTTATATGTGGACTGCGGTTAGCCGATGCTCGTAGAATCTCCGGTAATTTCTTATTTGAATAGTCAATGAAAGATTTATCATCGAAACTCGATCGGTTGTCATCGCTGTGTGCTGTAAATATGTGGAGATCGAACGCATTCGCGGAATCGAATCGCAATCGGCACTTTGAGCACTCGAACCTGGCTGTTCTCTTATCTACAGGCGAAGGATGAGGGGATGATGATGCTGCCCTTTTCCTGGCTCTTCTTAGATCGTTGTCTTCGCTCCTGTCCGACTGGTTGTCGCTGTCGATGCTTGTAGTCCGTGTGGTTCTCTTCGTATCAACATGTACATTGTCCATTTCTTCTGGATTGTTGCTTTCAACTTTAGCCTCGCTGATGACGTCCTCTGTTTTGATTTCTGCAACAAAAGAAACCCAGTTACAATTGATTACGATGTTTGAATAAACGGAGCGCCCTTTCATTTCACTATTCCTGGAAATACACAATAGATGACTCAGTAAAATTGTTTAAAACATTCAATCAGAGTTATAGATAAGTCATAAAAGATTTGGCACAAACGGTTGTAAGTCGTAAAGAGTTAAGTAATTGAAATTTTGTCATCAAACCGATTACTTTTCGGCAGACGATATAAGTTTTAAGACCGCTACTCGACAATAGATGGCGTTAGTTGATAGCGATACCGCGGTACAAACCGAAAACAATAACTCAAAATAATAATAAATTACCATAGTTTTATGATTCATAACTATTTTTCCTTTGTCTTCAAATCTTCTCTGTAGGTACAAAGAAAGTGTTATTTCAATACATACAAAGTTCTGTTTTGAACGATTATTCACCTCGGTTGCCGCGGTTATTTGCATAAGGCCGTGGAAAGGGCAGAAAAATCAATAAAACTGACACCTCTGCCTTCATACATAGGTTTAGCTTTAACATGACGCGTACTTATTACATTATATTAATACCTGTATCAAGAAAACTGAACGAAACAATGAAACGAGTTAAAGGCTCAGGATCAGATTTAAATTGCAGACCTGAAATAGTAACTTTGATAAAGTTAGGTTTCTTTTAATTACAAATAAATTTCGAGACCATAAATTATAGGTTTTGATAAAATAATGAATTTAATTTAAGTCAAATTAACACTTACAAGACTTACAAGGCTTGACTGAGGAAACCGCAATATAAATTAAGTACATAGGTAATATTTACAAAATCAAATGAAATATTAATATAGTAATAATAATTAGTTGACCCCGACTTCGGCTTCGTCCGAGTAGGAAAGGAGGAAAAAGTTGCTTCAGATTACAATTTATACATTTACATACGTAAAATTGAAAATAATGTATTGTAAGATTACATTTCTGTGCTAATTTACTCGTAAGTTAAGACAAAACTGATAAAATAATCAATGTACAGATTATTGATAGCGAAGAACAAATAGATTAGGTAGCAAAATATTTATTGCCTTTATTACGTTTATGTATGTATCGAGTAGGTACTTATAGATGCCTAATTATTATGTGAACTCGTGTCTCTTTGATTTACAATTTCTTTGATATTGTAGGAACTAGATATTCTAAATACGGGATCATGGGGCATCATGGCGTGTCATTAAACAGGTGAGGACCTCTTTAGATTGAGATTATTCGCCCTCCAAATATTATTAATTATGATAAAGTTTATACTTATATTAATAATATGTTTTTATGGGATGGACAAACATTCGACCACAATCTCAACTAGAAAACCTTATATTGGGTATGTATTTTACTTCTTTCTAAGCCATCATCACCTTGAATTTTTATCAGAAACAAGCGATTCGCAAAGGTGTCTCCTTACGAAGCTGTTTAGATAAAAACATCCGGTTTCACTTAGAACGTTGCCCTAAATTAGCTAACATCAAATTACACTGGTGTCTAAGTACCTACTTGTTTTCTTGCGAAACTGACAATTGCTTTGGAAAGATATTCCTAATGACTGTTAGGTATCGAAGTAGCAATATTATGTATTGAATTTAACAAGAGCGACCTCCTAATTCTTAGGAATTAAATAAGCATATTACGTTCTAGATTTAACTAGGGCAACTAAGGAGGTTTCTTGTTGGATTCGAAGCATTCTGAACCATAAACGCATTATTTCATGTTAAGGTAAGTTAATAAAAACTTTACGACTATTTTAATATATTGTTGATACATAGTTCTAAATCTTCAAGGCAAACAATAGATTGAAAACAATTCTCTAACCTTTGTAAATGTATTCAGTGGATATAATATAAAACATTAAGTTAATTCTGATGAAGTAATTCAGTTGTTTCTGATATCATTCAATTATGTATTAAAAATGTAAAACTGTGAAGAAGCGATCGTCAATTTAAAGTAAACATTCGACATAATTAACAAAATACCTTTTGAAACTGCCGAAACAATGAAAATGCAAGTAAGTTTAACTGAAACGCACTGGCTCCGAAATGCAAGAAAAAATATTCCCAGAAACTAAACGTTTCTTTTTCCACATAATATCAAGTATTGTGTATTTATTTCTGCGTATTAATTGCGTAAGTTACATGCGAGTTACTTTTATCAGATTAATTAAGCAATTTATACGAGAATAATGTTAAGTAATATCGATAAGTGAGAAACTTGGTGTTGCATACTAAAATGATGATTCTCCGATGAAATAACAAAGATTGCGTCTATAGAATATGATCACTATCTGATGATATGAGACGACAAGTGTCTTTCTGTGTTGCTACATTACAACGTATTTTTTATTCAATAAGTAATAGTAGATAGGTAGGTACATGATTTTTTACACTTTCTATTTGTTTTACTTTCAAGCTTAAATCGCAATGTATTTAGAAGAAAATCGTTTGGGATGAGTTGTTGCTTATATGTGCCATTTTTGCATTTAAAGCAAGGTTAAGCAAAGTATAGCTATAGTAATTGGTAAATATAATAAAAAATAAGTAGTATAATAAAATTGAAGTTCAACGAAGTTTAAACCAGAGAGAATGAGTGACATAGATGCCTCAACGTGACTTCCTTCTTCCCTTCTTATGCTGAATTCAAATCGACCTATCACCATCCAGACGACACCAAGTTGAAGAATTTAAAAATAGAACCTGTATCTTTTTATTTCGACCATAGAGTTCGTATTCGAACGCCGCACAGTTAACGGTGGTCATATTATAAACGATTTGATTGATATGGCCAGGACGTCGCCTTTGCTTTCTTTCATACTCGAATAAGCTTCAACGGTACTCTATTACACCGTGTCGTATCTTCGAAGAGTCGAAACCTTTATTTATGGTGTCGCAATCGACAATTACCCCACCTCTTACCTTTTACCGTTCTAAAAGCGTTATCAAAGGAAACTGGACCGTAATCGAAAGACGAGAAAGCATAGACAATGCGATGTGACACAGCCATTGTAGAGAAATTATTAATTTGATGTGATGCATGGTCATTTCGCAAGTATCGTATCTCAAGAGAAATTTAATATGTAGATTGAATGGTTATGTAAAATGGAGCGTTATATAAAATAGGATATAGTGTCCATAGCGGCCATTAGAGAATTAATATCTACGCATTAAAAAAGCAATAACTTGGGGTGCGGTTTGTGATGTTCAGTTTTTTCATCGATCCTCCATCACCATCATCAGATCACCTCATATTGTGAGTGATGAGTGAATGGTGGAGAACATTTGCATTTTTGCTACCATCAGTCGCCATCAGAACAAGTCATCACCACAAAATCAGAACGGCGACGTTTGTATGTACTGATACTATACTATGTTTGTATATCTGAATTGAATCTGAAAATTTCACTACTAGTTTTTGAAAGCGACTTTGTTCGTGAAGTAGTTTCGTAGCCTCTGTCTTTTCCTAGAATGCAATTCATCATCTCGCAAAAAATTTATCGAAATCTGTTCAGAAATCATTATGATAACCCCGACAGGAAAATATTAGTATGGATAAGAAGGCTACATATATAAACAAAAAATCTACATCACATTATTTTGTATTGATTTTTTTTACTTTGTTTTTTCTCTGGACATCGTATTAAATAAATAAAGAAACTCTAGCCCATCCACATCATGGCCCAAATACCCAAGTATTGATCAACAATCCAAACGTAATAAGAAAGAGCCGTTAGTCCTGCGCGGAAGACGAGATCCTGACCAGCATAAGTAATGGTGACCAGCTACTGAAGTACAAGATGGACGCGCATTTGAATTTATGAATAAATTGCCGACCCATTCCAGATAATTTTGTTGGTTGGTAACTACCTGCATTTGTATGTGTATAGTTAATAAAACGAAAATGTATGGCAAGGAATTGGCCACAATCAACGTTGGTTGCCTAGACCTACCTAGGAATACCTACATATTTACTCTCGACGATAAAGAGCTAATATGGTTGGTCATAATAGGGTTTTCATTTGGCTACATTTTCACCAGTCAGTGACAATGTGGCCACTTATAAAAATCTCGATTTAAAAAGATCCAAGAGGTAGTTCTTATTCCTTCCAAATGAAAATGTTTTATGTTTCGGATGTTTCGAAAATTTTGAGAATATAAAGCATGGACAGGAATTCTTAGATTAACTTATTGTAGGTATACAAAACTGGCCTATTGTATTATGAAATGTATGAATCAATCTGAATGGATATTGCCGAGAATGAGTTGACGTGGTTTAGTACGACTTCGCTTCTTACATGAATGAACGGTCTCGGGTTTCATATACGCACTTTGAATTCCTCTACCTTGCTTTTTAAAATGCTATTACGAAATTACTAATCCATTCTAATATTATGCACGCTCAAGTAATTCTGTTACCTATTCACGCTAAGCAGTTGGAAGAGGTTGTGATAAAATTTGGCAAAAAAGATGAAAATATCTCGCACAGAAGAAAAGCTTGTACTTAACTATGAGAAATTAATTTAAAATAAAACGACTACAAAGCATTCTCAAGAGCGAGAAGATAGAGGCAATTTTTTTTGAAACAGCGCTGGCTGATTTTAGTTATCGTTGAAAAGATTTTGAGATACTAATTAAATTTAGAGCACCATTAAAAGAAAATTGAATCAAATATTTTTTAGATGATACTAAACACTATATCTTAAAGATGTTACAAAATAACAATCGAAGGTATAAACCCAAAAAATCTTTCTTTTTGTACAAACAATTAGAATAAGTACAAACAATTTGTAACATAGCAAAAGCTCCCAGGATTTTTTGTATATAGCAATTAACACGGAAATAGATCCAGAATTGAAATGAAGTGTTAAAAAAGGATTTTCTCCAATAAGGTAAACGACCTATAGCTCGGCCACGTGTTAGTACCTTCTCCACGGGATGTGAAGCGAAAAGCCATACGTGACACATTTGGTAATGATATCACGATTCCAAGTGTGCTCATAGCCGAACCTCAATGAAACCTTCTAGACGTACCTTTGTGTTTCTCCATTAATAAATCTCAATCTATTTATAAAGACATAAGAAGAAGAATTCTTTTGCAATTTGTGTCACAATTTTTTCAAATAGAATAGATGTTATTTTAACTATGAATATGAGTTTTATTTGAAATTACACGTGGTTTTAAGAATGAACTGTATATAACATAGTTGTTGAAAGGCTCACAGAGAAAAAAAAATAGTTTTTCAGGTACACCAGTAATGATCAAACGTCACTCCCGCAGTTCAAACTGGATCTTCGAAAGGCGGAATCGTCTTAATCACAAAGATAACCATTTATCTTTTGTTAGTCGAAATAACGGTGCAGGTTAGGCAAATAGTCAGAGATAAACTCATTACTCATCTCGCTTATCAAGTGGTTACAATTACCAAATTTGGTCTAGCCATTGGGGCCGGAAAACAACGAATCAGTCTACTTATCAGATAATAGTCGTGCTTTCGAAACCCCGACCGATGATTGTGCAGTTTTCTTGGCTTAAAAAATTACAATTCCAAACAAATACGCGTAACTCGCAAAAATTACCAAATCATCATAATTTACGATATATTTTCCGTTTCTGTTGTTTATTCTAGTGAGAAAGCCAACGTAAAAAAAAAATGTAGAACATACCGATATATCGTTTAACCAATATGGCAATTTATGCCATAGATAAATATAAATGAAATTAAGGAATGAAGGTAAACAAATAATGTAAAGCAACACTAGAACAGTCAAAATAAACGCAATCTGAATGGTGAAGGTAACAACGACGGCCTTGTAAAGCCAAAAAATTCATACAGATTTATATTTGGCTAAGTAAACGCAGTAATAAAAAGAATATAAAATTTTTATTTTTAGTAACTATTCAATAAAAAAGTATACAATCACAGAGAATATATTATATTTATAGATGCAAAAAACATTATTTGATAGAAAGGCAAAACATGAGCACTATGTATTTAAATTTGTAAAGAACTGTTCCATGTTTTTGAGCAAATAAATGATTGAATTGAATAGATGCTTACAGACAGTCGCATAGAAGTTAGGATTTCGCAGTCTGAGTTTTGCCTCAATCTAAGTAAACAGTAACAACAAAAGGAATTTTACCAGGCACTAATTGAGAGATTTGTCACTACCATGTTGCAATGCAATAGTCATAGAGAAATGTTTCCACGGTAATGACTGGCTAAGTAGCTAATAGAATTTTTACAGCTATTTATCTCGAAGGCAATTTTGAGACACCTAATTCTAATGGCGTTACCTGCGCTTACCTGTTACGTAAATTGTAATTTTAAAAGGTAAATGACGTAATTGACTAACGATTCACTCTAAGAGGAACTTTACAATGACTAGTCTGACAAACATTCGGATTTAATGCTGATTATATAGATTACAGCTTTTTATCGATCGATAAATGGAGTTTGTTATCTATGGTTTTGAGGTTGATTTGAATTTAGAATTCTGTTGTGATTCTGCTTCTTGGCTATTGGAAACTTTTTTGTGCGAAGTACACTTTGCAGAAAAAAAAAACAGAAATGTGATTAGTGTAGGTTAGTCACATTTTTTTCTGCAGCCATTGCAGATATGGATGTAAAATTTACAATGGAATACAAAATTTTCGAAAAATTTTAAAATTGTTTTATTTAATTAAATTAAAAATTATGCCTTTATCCCTGAATTTAAAGGATTGTTGTTCTAAACAAAATAATTAATAATAATAAATTAAAAAAATATATATATCTAATCTAACTGATAATGAACATAACTGAACTATTCAAAGCTAACAAAAACCCACTTCGAACTCGAATAGTGTGTAGGAAAACTAATTGATATTTACATATATAAATAAAGAATTTGAGAGGCCCCGAGATGCGGTTGTTTTAACAAGTGTTTATGTACAAAAGGATGATGGTTCCTCTCCCGAGATATTTCAGCTAAGCAAACGAAATACCTGACTCTCTTAATGAGACTTAATGAGTTATTTAGTTTACTTGTTGCTTCTATACGCTATGCGGGTGACGTATGTATAGTGGCGGATCCAGGATTGTCATTTAGAGGGCTCCACACCCGCAAAACTGACCACTTTTTTACGAAAGCTTTTGGAGGCTTGACCTCACGTTAATTTTACACAAAGGCCTACAATACCGAAGAACTCAGATGCTTTTCGAGGGGCTCGAGCCCCCTAGCCCCGTCCTGGATCCGCCAGTGCATATGTGGAACTTAGTTTTTTTTAAATAGTTTTTCATTAGATACAAGGTTTATTTGTATTAGTTACAGAGTGTAATTTGAATTCGGATAATTTTTCTAGACTTCAGATAAAATAGATGAGGTAAAATACTATTGATTTTTACTAGAGATCTTAATTTCTGATCTATCCGGTAGAGGCGCTTTGGAAATATTCTTAGAAAAATGCAGTCGTTGTAAATTTGAACTTTGTAGACACACAATAGTATATATAACAAGAGACAGCAGAGAAAATAAACCATAGTTAATTCCGTGATTCAAATGAAAGATCTTTGATTTTATTTGGAATAAAGTTTTAACTAAACTAGATACATATTTAGGAACTCGATTACAAATCATTGACTATGTATGTAAGTAATTTATGTACATGACTCAACAAATTTTATTTTTAAAGATAAGAAATCAGTAATAATAAAGTGAAGTATTTAGGTAAAAATCTGTCATTAAAAACGATGCAATCCGCGTTCCTCTTTATCTATGTGCAATGACGAAGTATTATAAAACCTAGGTACGTCTCTAATCTAACGTGTTTAACTACAGTATATTTCTTCTGAACAAATTATATAAATGTTAGGATATCTCTTCCCTTTAAGACCAAGACAGTAATGCCGCGATTAGACATTCGATCTTTGTTTCTTATTAAATCATATAAACTATACAAATTAGTACTAACTAGCTAGACGAATAGCCTCAACTTTTCCCAACTGAAGAATGGCCCCAAGATATTATTATTAATGATTGAGATCACTTCGCATGAACTGAAATCACTTAAATCAATCGCAAAAAATATATATAAGTACAAGAAATAATAGCTTATGGTCGTACCATTTAATTAATTAATTTTAAACCATGTTTCAAGGGGACAAGGTTGAAGATAGTCAGCTGATAGTCTTGGCTCGTGCTGTGTATTGTATTGAGTGATCGAGTTACAGATTCAAGTTGCAATGGAGATGAGATGATCAGTTTAATAGCTTTCGTACGTTGTTAGGAGTCGTATGGCCATCCTGTTGTCGCTGATCGCTTCTTAGATGTCTACGGAAAAAGGTACTCTTTATATGCTTTGTTCTAGAAATATATAACGAAGTCTATGATTTTGAAGCTTTGAGTTTATTTCTTATACTAAGTCAACCAGCCGGTTCCTGAATTGATTTGAAAGATAATAAATATATATTTTTTATTTTTTTATTTGAATCTAGTTTAGACACAAGTACAGAGATACTAAACTTAAATTATTAATTCCGATTGTATGTTACTCTTGGAACGCGGTAGGACTGGAAAAGTTAAAGTCGTCACAAACGAAAAATGTTTCTATCACATCCTAAACCGAAATTTAAAATCCGAACTTTAGCTTTTTAAACTACTCAGGTCGTCTTCGGCCAGTTCTTTATTCGTACTTTACCTAATTCGTCCACTTCCTGATTCGATGTCTCAAAATATCTTATGGTATCTTCATCTCATCTCTCTCTAGGTAAATATATAGTAGCTAGCTTAGCTACAGGGCCTGCCCGAGGGTAGAGCGAGTGGAGCGGCCGCTCTAGGCGCCGAAGGATAGGGGGCGGCAAAATGCTAAATGAATCACACTATCAAACCCGTAGTGCGATCCTAGTATCGGTATATCTTAATGTGTTCTAAAAGTGTAGCGATACCGTCTATACCATAAATATTGACGTGATATTGGATCGAGATACTGGCAGGGTAGGAGCTCCCAAAGGGCCGAAAACTCGCTTTACGCTGGTCTCTAGGGTCGGTGTTGCTAAGCTATATAAGACTGAGGTATATAAAGGTGTACATACGTTGCGAGGCGGGTGGCTCGGCAGCGGGGGCCGCGGTGGCGCTGGCGGCGCCCTGCATGGCCCGGAGCAGGTTACTGCGACGTCGCCTGCAACAATACAATACATCATTATTATGTTAAATCTCCTCATCTATGCATTCTCGTCTATGGTGCCAACGACTAAGTAGATATTTATTACTGTTTTCTATATAAATAGATGCGGCACCCAATCATTTAGTATAACAATACTGTAACGTACAGAGCTTGGCGAAGAGAATTATTAATTTGATGAAAAACTACAACTCCACATAAAAATCACAGGTCATCAGGAAAAATGTCGTTTCTTCTTAGGTACAATACAATCTTAAACTTTAAGGACTTTGCAAAATGTAGATAAATCTTTTCTCACAGGAACGAAACATTATTTAAACTTAATATATATAACTAATATTTAACCAAAAGTGATTAGAAGTAATAATTTTAAAAATAATCTTTACGCTTTGGCCGTTTCAAGTAAAAAACTAAAAGATATAAATAGTTTCAAAGTAAGTAGTGCATTTCCACCTGTCATACAATTCCTGAAGATAGAACTGTAGTGATTCATCGTGTGATGTTATTGGTGCTTTATCAATACGCTTCCTGCAAACTTAATCATCGATTGTCGAGGAATGAGGGTACCTAGCCTACCTACGCACACAAAGATAATGTTATGTATATGTATCCTCTTCTAAATGTACTGTGGCCACGAATAAGCAGTGCTATTTATTTCAAAATAAATATATACTTAAATGTTGAAAAATAATTTTAAAATTTTTGTTAACTTTACGATTACAGGACAAGTATTCGTAGTAAATAAGCTAGGAATTCAAATCATCCCGACTATCTAATAATATTTTTTTTACATTGCCATGATAATATCATATTTCATAAATTACACCCAAAACAATAATTTACAGTCTACAAACATCCTAAGATGCAAAGTATTCACCAGCATGGTCACCGTACTTTACCTTTAAGCGCGTGCGCTGTCGACCTATTATACACCCAGACAATACGTGCTAATAACCTGCTGATGCCTCCGTGGAATGCCATCGCCTCGGCGGATCCTTTGTACATAGCATATCCATACTATGCTAGCCCTTGTTCCTATAATGTCACACATATTTATGCATTTTGGAAATATAAAAGGACCGCTATATCATCCGCGATCTTGGCTCCGTGGTACTTAATTTCATAAGCTCTAATATCGTGGACTATGCCACCGTACGTCGGCTCCTTTGTTTATAGATAGCATATCCAATCCATGCTATACTAGCCCTTATTAGTATAATGTTGTTACTTATTTAAGTATATTAAAGGGCCCGCCCTCATGCTCTTTGGTTTGATTTGGTGTTGATAACATGGACGTGTTACCTCGGACACTTTGGGAGAAACGATCAAATCGATCATATGTTTGTCCCGTTTCTTTGAATGAACAAAACTGAGAGGCAAAATAACTAAATATCAGATTGATTGATTTCCCAAAAGATGAATTATCAAGCTAAAGCTTTTGCGTTTTAGGCAAGAGAAATGTGTACTCAAATAGGTTCAAATCAAGAAATGTCACTATTAAAGTAACTTATTAATTGAGTTGTATTGCTTGAATTGAACTTTAATTAGTTTAATAAGCAGCACAAGTGAGTAGGTAAGAACAGACTACTTAGGTACTACCTTTTAGTAATCTATTTAATTAAAAAATTAGTTGTAGAATCTTAATATTGTTTCTTGTCTCTTGAATTTAAGAGTGACATTATTAACAGAATTCAGAAAATTATGTATTCGATTGTGCCTATGTAATTCTTCTTATGTTCACCGATTTCTCCGTCAATTCTGGACCGATAAAAAAAAAACTTTTTTAGTTTTGTCGCTGTCGAATAAAAACAAAATGTACGAACTGTTCATCATATTCATAGATGAATAAAAGTTGGGACATTTTTTGCCGTTTTCATTTATCATTTAATTTTATTTGCAACGCAAGCGACAATCAATCTCCATTGTTTCCACCGGGATCAGTTTTTAATTATTGTGGTGTAAAATATCGCGATTATAACAAGGCATTCTTTAACTTTAAAGGATGCCGCGGCGGCCCTTTGTTGTTCTGGATTTACTTGCAAACTAACTGGAATTATAATATTACAATCGAACTTATCTTATGTCTAAGGACGCTTTTACACCTGCTGTTTCTACGAGAAATATCGGACGGTCCTGTCTGACAGTAAAAGATGAGTAGGTAACATTGCGCTGGAAGCTTAACTAAGTTTTATCTAAAGCTAACTTTAATAGGTAATTATATATTTATAATTTCGAGTTCTGTGGGTCTGTGGTCTTAAGTTCGTAGCCTGTCAAAAGACAGTCTGTAGGGTGTACAGCCACAGCCTTTGTTTCATTGTACAGCTGAATTGTTCGTTGATTTTTGGATCAAAGAACATCACTGTTGGTTCTGGTGAAAAAGTGGTGCAGTGGTTACTGAGAGGAAAGTGTGCCCTGTCCGATATCGGACAAGTATTCTAATATTGGACCAGAAATGTAGCACGACATGGTTGATCCGGCAGTTCTCCAGTGAAACTACATTCAAGTGTGATTCAAATAACTTTCAAACCAATACTTTTTCCGTCTGTCTTTATTTCTTTATTTGGAGATAAAACAGTGGACAGATTACACATAAACATGTATAACGCAAACATAAATCTGAAACCATTAAGATTCCTCACCAAACACTATCAATATAATGTCGAAAGGTAACTCACGATGATTATCCATTTTAATCCTTGACGGTAATTGAACAATCGTTAAAGCTACAGTCGGACAGGACTGTCCGATATTTCTTGCATGTGGATATGTCCTCAGTTTTAGTTCTGCCGATAGCGGTAAGAGCTAGAAATACGAGTATACCTACATCCGTTGTAAATCCGTGAATAAGCTGTTTTATTGTCTCTTATTGGAAATTTTAGCTGGAATTGTTTTTTTTATTCTTGTTAGAACAATCGTGTTCTTATTTGATGATCTACTTTTCTTAAATTTGTTATGTTGTAAAGCATGATTTATAACATAACATAGTTGCCACTACAAAAATCAAGAGATCCCTTTTTTTGGGGTAAACGATATAGTATTGAGGTCATCATATATACTTGACAACCACCATATTAATAAGGGTTGTTGTACATTTGCCACAAAGTAAATGTGTTCCGATCTTCCTTGGATGTAACTACTACTAGAAACAAAAAGGAAAGACCAAGAAGAACATCTATGAGTACCTACCTAAGTATGTACGAACTGTTAAATGTCTTAGGAAGGTAGGTATAATTTAGTTATCTATAGCAGGTACCTGTCACATCTTGTAAATGTAATAAACTAAAAGTGGACAATAACTATTAACCGCTTTATCAGAGAACACAAGGTTTCATCTTTATCAGTTCTTCGGACGTGATCCGATCACGAGTCTAATCTTTTAATTACATAAGTATCCATTTATTAATTACATTATGTATTTACGCAAACTATGTACCTATGGGTCATAACCGCCGTGTGGTTTTTACTTCCAGTAGGCTGTATGATTAGCAAAGTTTTTTTTTTGTTTTGGATAGGGAATTTTCTCAATCCCTAATTATTTCTATAAACTTTTAATAATTTTTTTGCTTTTATAAAAAATTAAGGTGTATACACGTTAAGGTCTTTCGATAGAATTTTCAAAGTAGTCCATTAAAACTTGAAATTGCCAAAAAAATTGGATTCACATTTATTTATCAAAATATTCATGCGCATTTTTTGTGAGTATTAAATACGTATTTCTTTTCGACCGGTTTTTTCACATACCAGTAAACATTCGTGTTATTATGTGCGCAATAGTGTAATGTGTTTCTCAAGTAGGTATGTGTAAATTATCTTTGCCATACTTGAGATAGTATCGACATTATGAGACTGTGATGGAACAAATGTCTCAATTTAGAAGAGATTCAGATTTTATCTGTATCAAGTACATCACTGTAATGATACCTGCCTATTATAATTTTACTAATGTGTTTTAAAACCAACCTCTTTGGTTCTTACTTGCTGTTAATATTGTCTACGGAGGTTCTATTTCGAACAATATGATGGAGATATTTTTTTTATAAGTTTGGTATTATCAATTAAATTAAGCAAATGAAAGAGGTTTTGTTTAGGATGAACAGATCTATATTTTATTTCGATTAATTTGAAAGACTGAACTAAAAATCCGATAAGAAAATGAGTAGGCAAAATTTGTTTTTTAAAGTTAAATACCTTCAATAATACCTGTATCTAAAAAATAATAATAATTAAAATTATAAGGAAATTAGATAAAGTAAGTTCTTATTCCTTCAATACCTTATTGGCTATCCCGTCGGCAACGCGTGACTTTAAAATCAAAGGATTCATTATTTCCTTCAACGTCTATTCTATAAAATTAAAATTGAAGGTAAACCGAAAATTATTTCTTTTAAAATAATAAAACAAAATTTTAGTAAATTTTTACAAAATAATTCAAAATTATCTGCGACAAAATTATTGAAAAAGTCGAGCTTTTCCCATAATTTTGTGATAAGAAATTTATTTACGTCACTTGGAATGACAGTTTGAATGTATGTTCAAACAGTATTTATTTACACAATGCCTACTAGATCACTGAAACAATTGATTGAAGTTCGTTGCCCAGCGCGTTGTCGATTTAAATGCATGTAATCTAATCAAATATAACTTACCCTATCGTGGATAATTTCTGCGATACCAGAGCAGCCGGCCGAAATAATTAATATAGTCCAATTTGAATCAGAAATCTTTCCAGTCTCTCACTTATCACCTTAACTTAAATTCTTTGAGCACAGATTAAAGTTTATAAGACACTTATATTTTCTAAGGCACTAATTTACTTTAAATAAAAATTTTCGTGTTGCGTCCGCAGCGCATCTTTTGCGGGAACGACAACCTCGCGCGGCGAGATGTCGTCTCGATGTGATGACTTGATGAGAGTACGCACTGTCGCTCTGCTCTCGGGGGAGCAAAAGATGGCTGCCGATTGGTCGAGAGCGGTGGCCGAGCGTACAGAGCGAACGAGAGGGTGCATCTCGTGAGAGACGAGAGTGAGTGGGACAAATAGCGTGTCTTGTTTCGTCGGCTTGATACAGATTGTCCGGCAAGCGAATTCAGGTGGATCATTGTCTGAGAGCGAGGCGATATAATATTGTGGAGATGCCGCGTCGTTACGTTGCGGATTAAAATATGAAAACGAAATCAATTTATTAAAACCTTTTAAAGACAATTCTTAATTTTATGCTTTTTAACTATTTAACATAGCTTTTAAAAATTCGGTAATATCATTAATAAAAATATAGAAAAACATATTTTAAAATTATTTTTCTTCAAATATTCTAATGAGATTAAATTATTTCAATAGTATTAGCTCATAAATTATGGCATGGCGTTTCCCCGAGCCATCTCAATGATGGGTGCGACCTTTACAATCGGTCAAATGTACTATGAGCAAACATAACGCCCTTCGATCTGTAAACACACGCTCAATGTACCTCTCTGTATCTCAGAATATTTTCCTGCTTTTGTTGATTTTTGTTACCCTCTACTATGATAATTTACTTTATCAACCAGCAACAACCTATATCACATAGGAATATTTTATTAAAATAGGTATAGTAAGTAGTGTTACATGTTAAATTTTAAGTTAAGTTCTAATAAGCTAAAAAACAAAGACAATGAAAATTAAATTGATCAATTTAGATGTATTTTATCACTTGCGACTTAAATTGATAATTGATATCAGACGATAAAATTGATCTGTGTAACAAAAAAATACCATTCTGAGAATTATGTTTGCTTAAGATAATATCATTTAAGTATTTTTTTTCCTTTCCACTGACGACATACATATATGTAATGATTTTAAATCCATTAAATATTATCTTTTAAAGAGTAGAGAAGGACATTGTTTGTAGGTAAATGTTATCGCAGTAAGATGGTTTAGTACAGTCGCTCTAAAGTAAAATTAGAACTTTGTCTGTTTCAAATAATATGCAAGTACGGGTACCGTATGCAAGGAATATAAGTTTAAACTTAATTTAACAAGGTTCCAAAAAGTTTTGATTCGTTATTTATTCTTGATTGTACGTAACGGTTTAGAGATATGGTTGAAGGTGTTAGCTTGTCATAGAGAACTATAATTATTATCAAGTATGACCGATATTGAACAAACACAAGGTTTGTACAAGGAAGAGCTGATATCTATTCATCGGTAAAGGTGTGGCGTTTCTCATTAAATCGAGATTAAATTTCAACGTTTGACAAAAGTATTCGAGGCAAGAAATTATCTATGACTAGTACGTTGAATAATAGCGATAAACCATTTTCATACCAATTTTACGAGAAATCTACCAAAAATATATCATACACTACAAAAAGAGTTCGAAGAAAAAAGCAGAAAAAAACCAACCTCACATGATGCAATTATTTGTTATTTACATAAACGTAGATGCACCTCTTTAAACCCATTATGTAAATATTAATGAGTGATAATGAAATGTAAAATATGACACGTGTCTTATAGATTTTGTTATTCTTCATTAGGATGTATTTGTTTGATACATCGCAAGTTCTCGGTTCTCTCGTCAAATCACGGAAACCCGCGAATTTCATTCACAAACGGGCTCATACGTTTACAAACATGGCGTCGATCTAACGGAAAAAATACCTAGACGGGATGTTTCAGCGGTTAGTTTACATAACAAATATAAATTAGGTGGCTGAGAAGTTCCACAGCTACTTCGAACTATTAAGTTAGTATATTAATCAAATTCAACTTATGTACTCAATAAACCTAAAATAATTACTTTTTTACTGTTGGAGCATTATACATATCAAACGTGGTTTAATAAATATAGATTAATTATTTCTCATCTGTTAGCGTTACTCACTGCCGTCTACGAGTCATCTTGCATGTATGTTATGAGCAGCCCGTAATAACGATTGCATGAAACCTTGCTCTTTTTTCAAAGCAGCTCGCGGTAACTGACACTGGCCGGTAGGAATGCGCGAACACTCGCTTGTAAGAAAAAAGTTAAGATTCTATTTCGCGCCAAACGCTTCCGTAATAATGATCGCGTGATGAAAATGATGTATTGGTCATACATATGACTTTCTTTCACTTTCATTTAAGAATAAATCGTCATTTTTTCCTAGTATGGGGTTTTCCGTGTATTCAATTATTGTTGAATACATTCAAACTTTTGGCTTAATACTTATTTTTAATACAGCATCTAGTTTAATTACTGTTTGGGTGAATTAACAAAATGAGGAAAAGAATCGAAAAAATATCAAATTGCGTATTACAAATGAGGAAAGACCGAATTATTTTAAGAGTAAATGACGCTAACAGATTGAAATATATTTTTTAATAGTCTGAGATCCGTCCCACGTATCATATTTGGATACAATATTTGTTTGAACTGATATCACTTCTTCTTGCTAGCAAGAGTCAATATTGTTAGAGCGGTCAATGACCTCTCCATTCTCAGATGCAACGATCGTACAAACAATAATTATATCATTTTATAAAACGTATTTTTCTATTTAAATTTGTGAAGTAGATATTTATTTAACGGTAGGAATCTTATATTTTCAAAGATCATTCAAAATCTTAGAGTAAAGAAACCATTTAAGCAGCGTTCGTAATGATTCGGAATGTCCTCTCTACGCTAGCGAATAATAAAAATCAGAACAAAAAATCCAGGGTCAACAACATTAAAAAATAAGATAAATGATTTCATTACGTTCCTTTACTTGTTTAACGACGTAAGAAACTATTTTCCGTTCGTAAAACACCTGTTCTAACAGAGCTAGCATGTATAGGTACGTTTCGTTTTGCGCTAAACATGTTTTGATTGTATCTATTGCACGTCAGTCATTCACCTTTACAATAAATGCATCTAGGTACACACAACAGCTGCGAAATACGACATCTGGCATGCAAGAAATTAACTTTTTACTCCGACACAGAAGTTGCCTGGTAAAAAATATATTCGACTCCAGATAGAATGGTTGAATAATTTAAGATTTAAATTCGATTATTAGATTAAGTTGATTGTGAAAACAATTTTTTTTAGATGAAGGTGATAAAATTATGTTGGTAAGTACTAGACTAGGTACCCTTACCAATTTACGAAGGTCTTTGTGACAAGTTTCATCACTTTTAAATTTAACAGGGTAAACCCTTAATTTAACCTTGCAGTTTTTTCTTTATACTAAAAAGTACCCAGTAAGTATTAAAAATAAGTAGCTACTTACTAAGGTAGATCCTATTAAAGGTACGAAAAAGTTTTATCCCTATCCAACGTGCGTGGTACAAACGCAACCAAACAAATCAAATATACAGTCGGATACAAATTTACTAACAAGAAAAGTGTCGGCTGAAAAAAAAAAAAGCTTAATGTTAATTGGTTCGTGTCATTCATCTGTGACAAAATATTGTGATGGCTTGTAAAAGCGTCAGTACTTTTTGCTCGACTTTTGCAAACCCACACGAAAAATCTAAAAAGAAGATATTGTTCAATATTATATTATAAAATAATGTAAAGGATGCATGTGCGACGTATTAAATTTATGAAATAAATGAAAAAGTCATAAATGAGCGAGTTCAACTCAAATTTGGTCGGTTTTTTTAAATAAAGAAGTGCAGCCCCCTTAAACAAACGTTACTCGAGCGTGAGGAAATGTCATTTAAAGAAAAAAAATCTGTTGGCGTTAACGCTTGCGGAATAATGGCATTTATCTAAGTAGGCAGGTCTATTGTTGGTAGTCTAAAACAACTTTACTATCTACCTGTACAAAGCAAACGAGGATTCATACACGTTTTACCTTATCCACCTTCAACATCATAAAGCATACACGCATTCGTGATATTTCTGATTGATTAATTCAATATGGGTTAAGGAAGAGCTTTATGTGCTCCGAACATGATATTTTTAAGCAAAAATAAAGTATTCGTTGTTCACATTTTAGTATGGAAAAGCTCATCCTTCATTGAGCTATCACAGCTATTGACATTTTCCAAGTGGGTTATGAGAGCTTAACTCGCTCAATTGGTTTTTGATGGTGGCTATCATTCCTTAGGACAAGAACAAGTCCAAAATTCATTAAATGAGCTCATATCCCATACCCTTTTATTATTATTTCAGACCATAGTAGCACCTTTTATTACGAATATTCTAGTGAGCTATCAGAGTCCACAATAAAAGTCAATTCTAAATTATGGTGAAATATTTTCCAATACGATACTAGTATCGAAGATTAGCTGCTGCCTACATACAAATTTTACCTCTTTATAATAAATGTTATATAGAATAGATTAGTCGTTACATGGGAATACTGAGCCATGACCACACCATACCGACTTGCTATTTAGAAATTTCTCGTAACTAGCGTAAGGAAAAGTGATGGATACCCGCCATTTTATATGATTGTAACTTATGGTTATTGCATGGTTATATCATCTAATTCTACAGATAAAAATACGTTTACAAGAATATATTATTCTCTTGTCAGCTGTATATTTACAAAAGACAATTTACTACTACTTTATGCATCAAGTTTGAAGTTGTGCACCACAGTTTGTAGTTTTATACTTACCTTCATGCAACACGCTCAAAAGGTCTTTGCTGCAAAATCTTTTGACAGCGACCTACCCGTAAAAAAACGAATAGTGCAATATAATTAGTGATGTATAACGATCGGTAATTTGCGTAAGTGTATGATTAAAATGCCTCTCGCGGGCAAGTAAGTGTTCTAGTCATTAGGTAATGCGTTTTCTCTACAATCACTCGTTACCTAAAGGTTATAGGAAATAGGATCATACTTAGAAATCAGATAATCCTTTTAATACACATACCTTTTTCAAGTCTACAAATATCTGTCGAAATATTTGTAAGCTTTGGTGTTAATTAATCACATGTAAGGAATTAAGAGGTTAAAAAAATATATTTGATGTTAACAATAATTATTATACGTACTAAAGATAACAACATAGACGGTAAATGTCGTTTCGGATTAGACGAATGAGGAAATGGACAAATTAGGAATTAGCCGAAAGCGATTAACAACTGACTTTCATTCCTTTGTTATATGTATTATGATATGACAGGGACATGGATTTTTTGTGATTGTTTATGCTTAGTTCTTGAAACAAAAGTTTTAGGGCAGACATAACTTGAATGAGACATAACTGTTAAGCGAATGAGGCAAATTACTAGTCAATATCAAACTACTCAGCTCTCTGAAAAACATTAACATCGTCAATTGTTCAACATCCACGTAATTAGCAAATTAGGAAGTCTCATTACATTATTTATTTCGCTGCATCTGAATCATAACCGCAGAGTTTGACGTCAAAAAGATGATTGGTACATTCCTATGGAGAAAAGTGAGGGCATTACGCATTCACCGCAGGGTGTGCGTACGCGCAGACATTTCGGTTGCTTTCGCGGACCATTGTCTCCCAATGATCAGCATTATCGCCGCACCATGATAAGTTACATGGACCGAATGTTGCTATAGACCAGAGCACAGAATAACTAATAGTAGGTGCTCTAGTGTGTAGCAATAGCAAAGTATAGTGTTTGGATTGAGAATTTGAGTTGAGAACATCTCAACTGTTATTAAACTAGTTTCAATGAACGAGTTGACTTGAGTCAAGGTTGAGACGTTCTCAACTCGAATTCTCATTTCACAAGGCTACAAAAATGTTTCCATAAAAATTCTAAAATTATAAAAGCGAAAGTATATCTGTCTGTCTATAACCTTTTCTTGCCAGAACCACTGAAGAGAACCTAAAGTGAAGTGAATGAAGACATAGACAAAAAAAAAACCATTAAAAATACTACGTAAAAAGGAAACGAAACACGCATTAACTATTTGCTAAAGATAATATGAATTAATTAGGCACTACTGAGGAACACACAAACATACATACCTACATAGATGCTAAAATCATAACCATCCCTACCGGCTTTGCTGTAGCCTTATAAAAATCGTTGGGAGATAATTCATGTACCATTTTTAAATGTTTTTTTTACGTAACCTAAGCATTTGTTCATTATCTATCCTGTCTACCTACCTACCATGAGTTAGTATAGTTTTTTTAGGAGCGCTTAGTTAGGATTCAAACAAATAATGTAAAGTTTTTCGCGGAGTTTATTGTAACTGTAGTTGCAAAAGGCAATCGAAGGTAAAACTCATTGTAGGCATACTGATGGCAAGCGATGGTGATAAGTATTTACTATCTGCAACTTACTCAACTTTCCAGGAAGGTTAAAAGAGATAAATGATTAGGGATGTATAGCTCAATTTTAAATGATGCAATCAAGGAAAACAATGCTATTCGTTATCTGACCATTAACGAATTAATAAGTCTAATTATCATGATATATTTTAAGGAACCACCATGTATTACAAATTGACAACAGTTTTTCGGATCTCCGTTATGATTGAGGAATTTTTTTCGTTAGTGCAACCTTTTCTTAAATATTTATTTAATAAGGACCAGCAGTTGGTATGTTATTGCATTTCAGTGAGTAGTCATAAGTCAATTAAACGAATATACAATTTATAGGGAACTAAAATTAGATGACAACAACTTTTAGCAAAATAATAGCCCTTTCTTCGTACTTTCATGCGATCGTGTTAATGATTAATTAAATGACATGACCAACTGATACCAAAACGTTTCGCAAATAAAGCCGAGATGAGTTTAATATTAAAACTATTTAGGTTATGTATGCGTAAACTTGCGTATATTTTGTTGCTGCTTTACGGAGCAGTGCCCACAGCATTGAGGTAATTAACAAGATTAATTATTACTAGAACTGGCTTTTTGTACGTAAGAATGTTGCTCTGTTTTTGGTAGTCGATAAGAAGAGTCTCTTGTTTAAAGACAGTATTTTGTAATGTATTATCGTCTCGCTCATCATTCAGTCACACATAAGAAGAAGAGAGAAGAAGAAGAGGTGTACAGATGTATTGTAGTGACGCAGCACAATGAATTTGTAACCGAATTAAATTTCATCATCAACATCTCTTCTTTTGCCTAAAAGACATTCACTGAACAAAGGCCTCCCCAGATCAGATTAAATCAGAGCGAATTTTCTCCTCCCTGCAGTGCAGCCCTCACAAGATCATCCGTCCACCTCTCGAGGGCCGTCCAACACTGTATTTCGGCCCGTGGTCGCCACTCCAGCACAATGTATCAAAGTAACTGTACAAAATCGATATGCTTCTTATGCAACACGACACAATATACAAATATTGTTTCCACTTCAAATGTGTACTCTCCGTTTGCTTGTGTGTGTTACAGTTTGTTTACGCTGAATTGACTTTTTTCTTTTTCTACCTCCACCAAGTAAGTTACTTCGAGTGGCAAGGTTGCTACAGTTTTAAGAAGGTTTAGGGTTTAACAAAGTACACAGATGATAAGGTTTTTGGCCAATGCCTAGTTTCTTGCTAGAACGTTTTTGAAGTAAACTGTAGGTATGCAAGTAAGTATGAAAATAAAGTATTATTATTACTTTTGTTCATGTTATTTTCAGTATACAATACAATTTACATATGAATAAAGAAATGTAATATGCGCCACATCCAGTAATAGAAAACCTTTGTAACAATAGAAGGCAAGTGGCAAAACACACACTATCGCAACTGAGATTGTTATAATTATTATAATATTTCGTAATTCGGCAGTTAGAAATATGAACCTTTTATCACATATCATGATACTTGTATCTTCAATGTTAAGTAATGTATGGCTATTATCGAAGAAACATTGCAACGTTTGATTGCCAATTTAAATACTCAATCTTATTTTAAGGAAAAGAAGAGTTTTTAATTTAAGCTATGCATGACAAGATTCCGTGTAGGTTTATAAACAATTTAGACCAAATCCATATTTTGTTAGTAAAAGTAACTTAGGTATATATAATGTTAGTTCTTATAGATTAAAATCAGTTTATTTGGTAAACAAAACATGGTTTACTGTCCTTGACTAGGTGGTAGATATTACTGCTGATTTGATTTTGAAATTATTCTAATAGATTTTAGTAAGTTGTTATAAACGATATGAATAGGTACCTATGTAGGAACAACACTTATTGTGACAGATACCAAAAATGTAAATCGAAAACATGTCTTAAATTAAATTTATTGTAGTTACATTTATTATCCCTATGTTGGTTTCAAAGCACCAATGCAGAAATCTAGAATATCTCTAACATTTTCCTATTTCTTCTGATTTAATTTGTTGTGGGTCCCGCAACACACGGCAGTACGTCCAGATTCGTAGCTTGTGCATAGCATAGCTGTATTACGAAGGACGTCACTGTTGATTCTGGTTAGGGTGAATTGTGCTAAAAAAGAAGAAGATTATTTGATTGTAAAATAACATCAAGTTACTAAAACTAAATAAAATTGGGAATTTTATTAAAAGACGATCACAATTAAGAAACAATTCTACAAGTATTGTTTAGTTTCCTAACAATTTAACCAAGTCTTTTAAAATTAAAACGAAAAGGTATTTTATAGATGACAATGTCATTCCATCCCAAAGTCAATCAATGCAGAGAGGTCACCTGTGAGTAACAATCGGGAAATAATACATCACACAGAAGAACGGGCAAAGATGATTCACATCCAGAAGTTCCTTTTATCTCTCGACTATCTATTAAATAAACAACTAAGTAATAAATATAGTAATTAGCTTTTAATCGCGACTTCGCCTGCATAGAATTTTCGTCATTTCAGGAACTTTTCGGGATAAAATTATCCAAGTTTTATTCAAGGTTATAAACTAATTGTGTATCAAATTTCATCCAAATTTTCAGTCGTTTTTCAAACATGCAAACTTTACGAAGGTAGCAAAAAATCAAATGAAATATAAATATGTTAAAAGGTCCTCTTGAACACGTCTGGAGGAGGCTTCTGTCCAGCAGGAACTTTTTTCAGCTAATGATGACAGAAGCAATATCTCCTCTCCGAAGACTCGGTCACCGCCACTAGAATTTGGTATTTTTAAGTAATCAAGATTTATTAACATTGATTTTTTTCATCAATTTTTTTAATATATCTCATTGAAGAAAAATATTCGACTCGACAATTGCTGTATGCCTGGAAAAAAATGTATGACACTATGAAATAATGTTTGTTAGTTTACTTTATAATCTTGTAATTTTGTTTCATTGGTTGTCTTCTCTGGTTAGTTTTTGATAGTGGTCAAGAGGTTAATATGAATATTCATGATTTTCCCGATTGATTACGTTTTTCCCGATCAAAAGATCACATTTCGATGTAAATAGGTAACTTGTATGGTCACAATAATGCTACTATTTATGTACCTTTAAAAAATCATCTATGGTGGCAAATAAGCAGACTAGATGGTTACCACAGCCTGTGGACCATACCAGCCCCCTTAGACATATACCATTTTCGTTAACGCCAAGTGAAAATAAAAATGTTTTGGAATGACACTTGCTCTCGCTCGAGGTACGTCATTGTAATGTCATTTCAATACATTTCTTTTTTCTGTTGGCGTTAAGGCTTTGGGAAAATAATATTTGTGTAAGGGGGCAGAGGTATCACAAACGCGACGTCTGCAAGAACCTTTTAACACCCTCTTTGAACAACCCCATGCTATAGTCGTTAGGTGTTTACAGAGGTAAAAATAATTTCGTGATCTGGAGGTAGATTATCTTTATAAAAATTTACAAACTGAAAAATCTACTGCCTTTTGGTTGTCTGGTCGATATTGATCATTTTCAAAAGAGCATATGGTTATTTAGTTTATCAAAGCAAATCCAAGTGTGTTAAGTTGTAGATTTACTTAATACTCTTAGTTTTTATACTACGTCACGGGGACACAAGCAGACGGCTCGCCTAATGGAAAGTGATGTGGGTATAACAAACACAACTTGTCACTATGTATGTACACGCTAATCGAACTCGCTTAATATATGTAGATACGTAATATATTTGTAAAAACTAATTTTTATAAAAAAAATAGTTTTCCTGAAAAACCTCAGGATTTGTACAGGCTTCATTAACATATAGGTACCTATAGGTAGTTTTATATAATGTAAGTTTTGTACGTATGTATAATATATATATGTAAGTATGTATATGTCCTGTTCATAGGAATAACATTGTGTCGCGTTCGTCGCTTCTCACGCTGCCATTTACCGGAATATTGAGAGATGATCTCAAATAGGGTTACCACAGTAAAACATAATATTTTAATAAATATAATTATAAATAAAACTTAAATGTGGTTTATTCTAAGAAAAACAAGGAAACTGATATGTCTATTTTATATTTGTATAATGTCTCAGTAAGGTTTTGTACAAAGAAATTGGTTTAACATTTCAGGAAAAAAAAAACTCGGATTACTAACTCCTTTTATAAGACGCTTTTGTAAGAATATTAAACTCATCGACTAGTCGATTAGTTACAAACTTGTAATAAACGTTTTTACTTGTATGATAGGATAAACAAGCATTTGTTTACAATGTAATTGGATGGTGAGCGAAAATGCGGCGGAAGATGGAGCGTGCTTGCAAAATGCATATGGATGGAAATATCGTTAAACCATATTGTGATTCTCGTGTCGGATATTATAATACTATCGCAATACCGTCAATATCACCAGTATTTACGAGATAGATAACTCTCGGCTTCAAGAGCACGTGGCAAACAACGTTAGCTAGCTATCACCTTGGCCTTAAACTAACTACTTTCTATAAAATGAGTTGTAATTGTGTAATGAGTTGTTTACAATAAGTTGTAAGCTAGTATACGTAGTACATAATTTTTAATAGAAAAAATAAGTTGGCAACCCTGATCGAGTGCATTATCAACAGCGGGCAATGCAAAGGAACACCTGAGCTGGACGTAAACAAGCCTTGGGAAAGTACAGACTCTCAGGTTATCATGCCTACACTACAGTCATGCTGATTTCCTTACTAAATCACTATCTACAAATGTACTCTTAAAATCTTGTTGATAATTAACAGTACTAAGCTTACAACTCGAAAAGTGGTTGCGAAGCAACTACGTTTTACAAACTATTTATATTTTAGTAGTTACTTCATGAATTATTAAGTTATAAAAACCATCCTACGGGATGATACATACTGAAGGTTACCCTCCAACGGGAGTCGCATCTCTGGCTATTGCTTATTGCTACCACTTATTATTAAGTACTAATCCGTTTAGTTTGTTTTGATAGATATGTGGTTCGATAGGTACCTGATTAGATTCATAGATCTATTTTTCAGATTAAGCCACTAATTTATTTTATTATTTATGAAGGTATAGTATCTATCTATTACATATTCATATTTTTCATTGACATACTTCACAGATTCTGTCTATTATAAAGCAAAAAAAACAAGCAACCTGTCATACAGAGTCTTTTCTATGACATATTTTTCTTAGAAAACCATGATTAAAACTAAAAAAAATGACACCGACTATTTCCCGTTCGAATTTAAATTTATCAAATCAAAAATCGAACTGCAAGATGGACATGCGGAGAAAGCGCGGTCATTGGTCGTAGAACACGCTGCGTGCGCGACGGGTACACGCTTACCAACATTACAAACACAATCGTTTCATCATTAAGGTTATAACAAATAAGGTTCATTATGAAGTTTTTTATTGCAAGCTTAGTAAACACTACCCGTACGCTACCGCTATGCGACGCACGCGTAGCTCGATACGTCAATGAGATATAATTGCCCTTTTGTTTGTTTGTTTACTATGTCGTTTTAATTAGCTCTTTGTTTTATAATATTGTTTTCTGTAAGTGAGAATATTATGATAATAAACTGTTTATTTTAAAGAAAAAATAAATAATTTTATGTTACATAAATTATGAAGGGGTTTTTGAAAATTTCGGTTCTCGACCTTTTATTCCTCAGTACGAAAAGCTGTAAACAATGACAGGCTTCAATTTTTTTTTTAAATCAGGACAACCTCTTACATTTAAACAAATTTAACCTTCACAATTTAGTTAATTACTCGTACCTACTTACATGTTATGTACCGCTAGAAGTAGACATAGATAAAAGATTATTATTATTTTGAAGGTTACATGAAGTCAATTTGTCCTTTTAGTAAAAATGTTTTTAAGATCGCCTCATCTTCGTAAGCATTTTCATACGATATTTTACCCCCTACTTTTTTACGCTTAGTGCAACGGTATTGTTGATTAAGGGACGTAATAGCCGAAGGAATCTTCTAGCTTAGATAATTTGGATTATTATCAAGAACTTGAATATTCTAATATATTTATTTTTCACTATCGCTTTTAACATTACTCTAGCATAAATGTAGTTATTACGGCAGAACTAACTCGTATAAACGTAAAGCGAGCAATTTACTGGTTTCAATCTCAACGCCGTAACCGTGACGCCGCCGTTTCAATTAATTCAATTATTATGTGCTATATGCATTCATTATACATTTACTATGAATTATTTCGATAAAATATCACTTCAAATAAACTATATTATATCTTAACATATATTATACTCTATATTTATTATATCTAAACATATAGGAAAGGGACAAGTTTGGTTACGTAGCTTACAACTGTAAACTACCCATGAAGTATAGGTATCAGGTAGGTAACACAAGTCTATGTTGATGAAATCATTCCATACTATGATAAGTTGAGATTATTAACTGTTGGAATACGAAACATTGTTCAGAGGTAGTATTTGTAAGTAATGTAGAAAATATTCTTCTAAAGTACTTAAAAAAAACACCAAAACGTACAATGAATAGGCTACTTTTTGGTTTAACAAAAAAAGTGATTTCTTCGTAAAGGCAGTCGCGGACGAAAGCTAGTAATTTCATAAACAAACGTTTCACCTATCAGATAGAATGATAAGGTGTTTCTTAACCAAATTAAATGGCGTTGCTCAAGCAAGCTATCATAATGAAGAGATTATTAATGAATTAGCACGAACTGGATGTGGCAATTTAATCACGAAATGCGAGAAAAAACTCGTAAGTTTCGTAACGATCGCCCGTCCGCTCGATTGGGCTGATCGATCGGTGATTGCTGCTCCTTCGGGTTGCCATTACAAAACATTTAAAAATAATTTATAGTACTTATATAATAATAAATATAATGTCAGTGTTTTGTTTATATGAATTTAATGAATTAATGTCCGTTTACGTAGAATTGTAAAATGTTTGACCTAGATTTAATTATGCTTCAGACTTTCGATAACAGGATAAACTAGTCCATTCGTTTAAAGGAGACAAATTTTAATGTCTAGTTGAGTAAGTTAGTAAGTATTCTTTGATTTGGCTTTCACCGCAATATTACATTTCATCATCAACAGGTACATTTCATTTGCTGAACAAAAACCATCCTCAAATGTTTCACACCGGAGAGATCCTGGCTGCTTCCTTCAAGCAGGAGCGCCCTGCATTTCTTAAAAGAACGTTCGTCCATTTAGTCTTATATAGTCTTATACTTCATACCCTCATATTTTCGTTTCCATTTGCATTTTTCAAACATTCATAAACTCCAATCTCGTCGGTTACTTAGTATAGTCGAAATGTTGAAGTTTTCCCTAAAAACAGGGTAATTATAACGTCTGGTAACAGTGGTATTCGCGCACCAGTGCAGATGTGGTGCGTCTGCAAGCAGGATGCGCTGCGACACGCAACGCGCCACGTCGCGCCACTCGAACGGAACGTTGCCTAAGATGTATGGTCTAACTTCAGGAATAAATGTAAGACTAACTGTGACTTTGACTGCTTCTCATCAGGCGGGCAAGGATAAGAACATTAAAAAGAGAGAAGCTTCAAAGAAAAATCGCCTTCTATTGCGAGTTCCTTGACGACCTGAAGAAATGCTAGATTGTACTGTTATCTGGCATTTTTCAGTTCTGATTTCCGTCAAGGAACAAAAACCTACTCAAGTATCATTAAACAGATCTTTTTTAGCCAAGTGTGCTGTAATTTTGGCCACACCATGGCTGATTGTGGATTGTAGCCAAATAATTAACTACCTAACTTCCTTTTTAGTCTTACTAACATTTTCTGATATATGGTGACCCTCAATTGCTAAAATATCCAGTCGCATTCGGAGACGTATGGTTAACCTAACGTACACCATCTAAGTAAGTATTAGGATGCTTTTAGCAGTCGATACACTAACACAATACGTATATCAAAGAGTCTGTCAAGTCCATTTCACCCGGTCACCTGTCCTCTCTGACCTGGACATTTGAATACAATGCATCCACATCACCACCGTATTCACTAACCTTTCAATCAAAGTGTATAACTACATATTTTTTGTCCTTTTCAGCATTCTAAGTTATGTGTTGGTTCGAAAGGGATAAAAGGTGTGTTAAGGAGGAAGGTGTAGGAAAATCGTGTACAATTGTATGTGGTTAAAGAGCAGATACATTTATATCAAATTCAACACCTTCAGTTTATTTATTCACTTAGTACTACATGATTTAGATAAAGATTTATAGTTTTCTGTTACCATGGGACTAAATAGTTTCGTATTAACAATTAGGACACAAAGAGGCTTAGCCCATGGCCCCCAATATAAGAGGGGCGTACAAACGTGGGCTCAGAAATAAAGGTCACCAGTTTCTAAAAAGGTCAGAAAAGTCCTCTCGGTGTCTGGCGACTTTCATTGAATTGAAGATCGAAAAAAAAAGCTTGCCAGTCAGCGTAGGAGCCCCTATCCGAGCTGGTACTCAAGGGCTCCGCCTTGGCCTATGGCGGCTCTGGTCATATCCCAACGGTTACACATTGAGTTGAGTTTTTGCCATTGCCATGAGCAAGTAAGTTTGCCGGGCTTGTCGAAATGGTCAAGGTTTAAAAATGCCGGGTCGCTTTCTGCTAATGGCGTTTCAAACGTTTTGCAAGACGCTGAATGGAGAGAGTATGTTTTATTTTAAACACAAAAACTGTTTAATCATGTTTACGTTTTAAGGTCCCTTTGCCTCAGCTTCGCATAAGCTATCTCCATCCATACAAACTTCCAATCATTTTTCCTACTGTGGAGTTGAATTTAATGATAGGTAATAATTTTTTTGTTAACAATTTTAAAAAAGTACTGCTAAATCCTATGAATGTAGTACCTACACAGTGCATTATATTATATACTTACATTTTGTGATATTTAAATCAAAATTTATTTAAACCATATTCCATAGATATCATCATAATTTTCCACCGCCAAGTCACCGATGAGGTATTTTTTATCGATTCTAAAGTAACACAGTTCGCATAACATCGCAGGCTATAATTTTACTGTTGACGTTGATAGTGCATTCTAAGTGTGTACGTTGAAGCGGTTTTAGGGATCCGTAAGAAAAAGAAAAGTGTAGTAAAAAGCTTAGCGTTGATAAATGATGAAAATGCTTTGAAGTTTCCAGAATATCATAAATATATAAATATTAAATTTTGTTTTAACAAAAAAGTTCCCGTCGGACTCGTGGTCACACCGTTTTGCTACACCAGTGTAACTACTAGTAATTTCACTGACTGAAATGGACTTGACTGATTCGTAGATAGTGAAGTGCACGATAGATAAATTAATATTTTATCCAGCATACGCAGTACTATACCTAATATTCTTGTTAACAGTTATAGTATTCTAGTTCTTGTTTGGTAGGTTAGGTAATTCACTTAAAAATAAATTGTGTACAGGACAAATAATATTCCAAATGCAAATAAACAAGCTTAACTATCCGGAACTCTCGTATCGCCAATTCGTCTCGTACTTATTATAATTTTTCAATCTGCTAAAAGAAACTTCAACTGAATCAGGGCATGCAATGATCTAATAAAACATAACCAAACTTGTTGTAGTAGGTTAAACGGTTACATACAGACATACATCATGTATGGAAATAAAGTAAAGCAATATATCACAAGTGCAGGTGAATCCACTCCTTTTTGTTGTCGGTTAAAATATAACACAAGTGTTGTTTTTTTCCTATAGACAAGAAGGTGCAATGAATGCTTTTTTGATACTAATATATTATTGTAAAGTAGGTATGTATAGGGGTTACTTACTTCAGGAATACAATAATAAAGATTTTAGTTTAATCATAAACATAGTCATACATAGAAATTCAGTTGAAGTATCAATTTTACTCTCGTATCCATGAAAATCTTTCATGTTGCTTGAACTTATGCTTGACTGAATTTTATACCTAAAGCATTATAAATACATCTTGACGCCTGTGTAGCCCTTATATAAACGCCCTACCTACCAAAATGTAATCACTAAACCTGCAAGCTGTACAAGCAAAAATAACCATTAACAACGCGAAATAGAGTCTTCTCAGAGATGAGTTTAAGGCATCCGCATCTTGTGCTAGACAAGGACGCAAGACCACTTTGAGATTAGAAGCCATTTCTGACTATTGATCCATACTTTATTCCTGTATTCTTCACCACAATTATCACATACATATGTTTAACTTACATTGACTTGCTTCAAGACATTACACGATTGGGCCTCCTACAAAACCACGTAGTGTATTCAAAACAATGATGATTGTTAGGAAATTTTCAGCGTTTCGCCGTGTTGTTTAGTACGGTATATTTTCTGTCCGCCCAACTGGGTGAAAAGCTAAAAGAGGGTATGAAGGGGGGTTGAAGCCATTTCGTTAATCTCAAGTTATGTCTGCCTGGGGGAGAATGAAATGGGTTTTCTGTGAAAACCTGATGTGAATAATGTACTTTTTCCAACAGACAGCTAGGTATTGTGTACAAGAGTAGGTACCTACAGTTCTTGACAGAGGGTCCTTTGTTTGTACAGTTATTAAGCCTTTTATTCGATATTGTAAATTGAAACTAAACTACATAAATTGTACGTAGGTAGGTTTTGTTCTTTAAATGCGTTTATTTTTTATGTGAAAGCGATAAACGGTCCATACTGACACCAAATAGACTATTTTCTGGTCCTATGACATCTGTCTACTCGAAAACGAAAAGTCTCCGTCTTACCGAGGTGATATGACACACCTTTGACGCTGGTGCGTTGCAGTATAGAATTTCATAGTAAGATTACCGAAAGGGTCGAGTTGATACGATATTGATTAATTTGTGGAACATAGGTTTGATATGACCTTTCGGGTGATACGAGAGAGAAGAAGGGAATAGATATATACGTATATTCGATGGTAAATCTGACTAAACTTTTAAGTTATGTCAACGGTTTTTCGAGCACTGCATATTTTAATTTTCAAGTCTAGAGTAAGAAGGGGTTTTCTTAGAAAGTAGGTATGCCTTGTTCACTCACATCATCACTTACCATGAGGCGAGATTGTATTCAAATGCTTGCCTATCTTATACGTACTAATATTATAAAAAGGTAAAAGCTTGTACTCGTATGTTGGAGGTAATCTTCGAAACTTCATCCATATAAAAACACATATATTTAGAATAGACTTTCATGGTGGACATTTTGTGTCCGAAAACACAGTAATACTTTTTCTACACGGACAAATCCTCAAGCAAAAGCTAGTAGAAATAGGCAACAGTGAGAGTAGGTACATATATTGTTAGTTAATATCGATGTTAATTAGATCGTGATATGTTCGACGGCAAATATAACGATTCGATGCACAGGATGCTATTGCAAGACATAACTCTAGTTGTTTTAGAGGTACGCGTAGTTTTTAAAAAATGTATAAAACGGTCACAAAATGCACACTTTGTCATTTAGCTACAAAAATCTGCTGTGATTTTTCTTACGTTTCATAGGCTTCGGAAATTATATGGGGATTGCTTTCTGGGTAAGTTAAAGCAAATTTGTCGAGTAGAAAACGAAAACGCGATCATGGCGTTTTTGTAGCTCTAATAAAACGCCATCATCTTCAGCTGAATGATTTCCACAGCTGGACAAAAGCCTACCCCAAATGGTTCCAACCAGAGCGTTCCTGGGTCACAAAAAATCTTCATAGGATCACAAAAAATGTAGATTAAAATAATTTGATCTTCTCTGAAACTGGTTTATTTTCTTTATTTCAGCCTTAGCTAGCTTCTTACCGTTTTAAAGCCTCATATAAATGACTTCCTTGTTAACTCATAAGAAAACAAAACTACAAACCTTGATTAATATTGTTAGGTATTTTCAGTCAGATTTTAAAGTTCTTGTGAGAATGTCGCAATAGCTGTGTTGTTAAATAAAATATTGTACGGAACCCTGCTTTAGGTGTGTTTGTTTTTTAAGCACATCGCGTTTATCGTTGATTTCAGGTTAGGATTTTTTCACGATATATTGTGTAAGTTTGCATTGCATCTCATTTGAACGCGTTGGCAGTTGATCCTTTTATGTTTCGTAATCGATTAAATTTATACTTTAATACAATTGGTCTCAATTCCAAACTATGAATTAATAGTTTTATTGCACTATAGTTATACTTGTACTATAGGACTTAACAGTGATATACATAATTACAGGCATAAAATAAAAACATACTTATGCATAACAAAAACCTGGCTGGTTGAAAATAAACCGAAATTAAAAATAGGACGGGCAGATATAGAAACAGTTTGAACACATAGGCCTCCTTTTTAACGGATGGTAGTTAAAAAGTGAAAATTTTAATTATTTAAATATAAAATATTTCTGTACTCGTGTAAAGACATTTTACAGCTGGGAACCCTAAGTATTCCAGCCTGCTTGTCTCCAGAATATTTGGTTCGTAATAAATTTAGCAAAATGAAGCTTTTACAAAAATAAAGATGTTTTATTATTATCTGCATTTCAAGAATTTGCTAAAGTTTTTAAACTTTTAATTTAATAAAAAATACACAGCCTTGCCATGAATATTAAAAAAGGTTTTCTTTGGCAGATATTTTTTTAATATGTTGCTATCTACCCCATTCCTTCTTATCCCCTGACATTCCTGCATCATTGTCTCCAGAATGTTTGGTACCAGGCGCTGCTTTATAAACTGGGAGATTCCACTGCGACCCACCCTCCCCCATCCGTAAATACTTGCGACAATTATTTTTTTGTAAGCATTCGCTAAACATTGCACTTGTAAGTTACATAGTAAGTATTTAACTTTTATTAACAGAACAACCAGTTTATCTTCACGTACCTAATTGCGATTAACTTCTTCTTCTTCTATATAATAATTAAAAGCTGTCATTTGACAGGAACAGCTTCTTTTAACATTTTCAAAAACAAAAAATGACGTCTCTGATATTCGTTAATATGGATCAGTGTTAATATATTCTTGTAATATATTTAATAACATTTATATAGTATGCACAATTGCAGATTCAGTAAGAACAAAAATGTTTTACTTCAATAGTCCAATTAATATTGTTAGAGCTATGTATTATTTATTATTATTAATTAAAAATCGCGATAAGAATGGAAAACATTATTTTCATCATCTTGTTACCTAAGATGTAATAGCAACCATAACAGTTAGCAGTAAAATACTATATGATTATGTATTTAATAAAATCTTTCTAAAGAAGACAGGAGTCTGTGTAGAAAAGATGTTATATGTAATAAGGGGATGAAATCTCTCAACTCCACCTATTAAACGTCCCTCAATCCTCAGCCAATAAGACCAACTCAATTCACCTTTGAATAAATTTCTCTTTCAAAGAGATAGAATTTCGCTCCTTACTTTCCAGCCTGCAAGCTAAAATCCGCGTCAAGTCTACCAAACCGACGTCGGTAAAGTTCAAATTCCAATAACAACAACAGCGACACATAAAACATTTTCTTGTTAATCTGGAAAACGGCATCGATTCTCTAAAAGAGGACTCCCGAAATCTATTTTCAATCTTAACGTCCAAGAGTAGAGTTCAAAATCCAATGTTTTGAGGAAAAGGATATACCGATCTAAATATGGAACATTCAAAGATGGTTCTCTAGGGAAAACCAAGAGTTCCCTCCGAGCGATATTTTCCGTTTAGATTCGCGTTGCTATGTATATAAAGTTCAATGTCGCTTGTACTGGATTGGGATAGGATGTTTTGATTATGAGTCGTGTTCAGGCAGATCGATTTGCTCTGGGGAGAAAGCCGTTCATTGTAGATATACTGGCTACTGAAATGGTGTATTTATTACAAAGGTCTTTTTCTTCTATCGGACCATGAAAAACGAAACATATGTTTTTATTACGTACGTAAATGTAATAATTCCTCTCTAATGCAAGAATTGAATGAATCGATATGACAACAGTTTTGTTGTTTTTACCTATATTTTCTCTTAAACGTGTAAAAACAAAGGGTCAACGCTACAAAATTGTATTTATTTAATATAATTATTTAAAAAAAATATTTTTGTTTCATCATTTTGCACGCTTTGCTTTTTGGTTATTCGTAGTTCAAGACATACTACGGCGCGGCGTAGTAGGGGTCAAAGAATTCGTAGTACTCATTTTGAACCTGTACTACAAAATATTATTCGGTAGATTTCTAATAGATTTTAACTTGTTTTAAAAAATTACAGTAGGAAGTGAATTATAAATGTTCTATTATGCGGGTTCCGGCATTCTTTGAGTTTTACTTAGAAGTTAGGTAAGGTTGGTGATTAGGTTTAATAGTTTTAAATAGGTTCAACGCAGTGTTTTAGCTGTAGTTATACCTATATCATGAATATAACACGAGGGTGCTACGTTTTATTAATATTTTTTTGTCAGTATAACCAAATTTAATGAACAAAAAATAACGAATTGTTGCTAAATATCATGTACTAGTGGCCCGCCGAATTTAACGTTTGCATTTAATTTAAAACATACCTTATAATATTCAGGGGATAATGTAGAATTCTTCTTGTGAAAGAATTTTTGAAATCGGGCCGTTACTTTTTGAGTTTAGCCGCTAAAAACATACAAAAATACAATGGTTTCCTTTGTATTATATTAGTAATAATAGACACGAATGATCTGATACTAAGAAGGCGTGCCAAGATTAAGGTTATTCACCGAAACCAAAGATAAATACGGAAAACGTGCAAAACTTTCCACTCGAAAGAACAAATTAGGCTCCCGAAAGACGAAATCTTATCAAAAATATATAAAAAAGATTACACTTTCAGGGAGAAGTAATCTCAAGTGTTTCTACATCTGAAACATTTTCATTTCATTTATCGATTCTTTATCTTAAACCACTCAACTGACACACTTCCGTCGCATGCGCATCTTTCGTCCCTTTCATTTTGTATTAAAGAGCTGAGACAGAGACAGGGTGACTGTAAGATTTCGATAAGCCTGTGCTGAATTTCAGAAAGAGATAACAACTGTTTACTCGATCGGTTTTTAGGTGGATATTAATGATAAAAGTCGTGTCGAAATCCTGAAATTGTTTTTCGATTTGCTCGTGCTCAGGTACTTATCGTTTGTGGATTTTATCTAAATAGTTTTAGTCATATTTAAAACGAAATACTTTTTGCTAATTATGCTGTTAAGCCACCATGTTGAGTCACAGTCTAGATTGTAATGTTAACTATATTTTTGATATTTGTTTTAATTTTACAAATAAAATAAAAGGATACAGATAGACAGACTCAAACAAGGTATTAGTTTGATGACATAATAGTCTACTAATCGACATAATACTGTAATAGGTTAATTATTGATCTCCACTGCGTAGGAGCACCGCGACTACCATTCATTGATCTATAACTAATGACTATATTATGTAGTATCATGCACAAGCTATGTAATTTATTACACACATCCCTTCTAGAATGCTTGAAAATAAGTTGATACAAATTTGCCAAAATCGGGATTCAAATTGATCTCACAACTACACATTCTTCTGGCATCCAACATGACAGTATTACAATCGTTTAAAAAGTTTCAGTTAGGTAATACATATTTGAGGTAGTTACAGCCTATCTATTCAGTTTTTATATAACACAACCGAACAAGTCCCTGTAAATACATCTGAAGTGAAATACAAACAGACTTATTTATCAATTGAACGAATTATTGTAGCATTATCTTGATAAGGAAGCCAACCTAGTTTAAACGGTGTTATATACCTGTCGGTTATATAACTATATGTTTTCTAGTTCTGGGATATGGGCTAGTAAGAAATCACACAAAGCATTAAAAAAACGAAAATTTATATTCTGACTGTTTGCAATCTAACGGTGATATAGGCCATATCTTAGAATTGATCATTTCATGATGTAATTGATAATTTAATAAAATGGTTGAAGGTTGTAGGGTTCCAATTGTCCATGAGATAAAAGGTTCAATACAGATTGTCTGGGGCTTTTCTAGAGGAGAGTGTGCTCAAAGCATTTCCGAGCTTTATAACGATGCTCATCTTACGGTCACAAAAATCTTTCGATATTATTTTAAATTTTAAAGTAAACAAAGCTATTGATCGTAATTCGTCGAGTTTCTTTAACATTCTTTTTCGAAGTTTTACAAAATGCTTCAGATGATTTGAGCAGAGCAAAATTTATAATTTTAAAACAAATTTATTGTATATTATAATAATAACATCTTTTTTTAGTAATTTTTTCGGCTTGTTTCGAAGTTTTCCAATTAAATATTGTATTTAAATATTAATAATAAAATAATTACGTTGTTTATTTAAATATGTCCTTATAAATGTATAAACGGAGCGTTTCCGAGAATCGATTGAATGGACAGCATTCATTGACACGTACGTATCCTATCATCCTCGTGTAACTGTATTCCAAACATAACCATTCTTACTTGAAACTCCTTTACTAGCAATGGATTTTAGTGCCGAAGCACACCAGATCCCGTTGCGGTCCGGTCGCAGTCCGCGTGTGTACGTTTAGGTGTAACTATGAAACTCTATGACACACGTCAAACCTACGTCGCAAGAACGCTACACACCGCCGCGCCGCACCGGACAAGGACCGCATTTGGTGTGACGTCTTTCATAGATTATACCGCATACGGCAGTACGGGATAGAACGCAACCGGATAAGGTGTGCTCGGGCATTTAGTCTCTTTATATTCGATTTTAAATCTGTATAACATGAAATGATGCTAATAGACTTATTTTTCTTTTTAAACATGACGGGCAAGCAAACAGACTGCTCACCTGAAGGAAATTGATACCGCCGCCTATTGACACGACGACGCCCTCGATGTCTGGAACGTCAATAGCACCGCCAATGCGTTGCCCGTGTAGAGGTAAAGATGCCTCTCATGCCGATAACTACACTGGCAGAAATAGAAAGGACGGTATCAACCCAGACGATCTCGCACTTAGATGTAGTGCCACAAAAATACTACACTATAGTGCATCTACACTATAGTGTGACTGAACCTTTACTCGTAGGTCATGTAAAGTTGGCGTGTTTGAGGATGTGTTTGAATTCAGATCTCGTGAGCGGCGCTTCCGCGAACTTATGCCATGTGGACGCATACCTCAATGCGACTGAATGGATTGACACTCAGGTTAAATAAACACACGGGGATTTATACACCTTCAATACGAATGAATGGCTTTATACAGAATACCAAGTTAGCTAACCTCTGTATCAAAGCCATGCAATCAGCTTACTTTTTGAGACCATTGATGGATATTGGAATCTATCGAATATCAATAAAATTAATATGCATTATTTACTGATGTTGTCTGGTTTGGTAACACACTCCTTTTTATTTCTGCTTCTTTTTTGGTTCATTGTGTTTCGTTTCGAAACATTTTAGAGCCAATGTCAGTACCGGCACGAGAGGTACAACATATTTACGTATAATATTTGGTATCAGAAAATCATATCAAATATAGGCTACGATTCCTAGATAAGATACTTAAAAAACAAACTAAATATAAACGCGTTAAAATGTATAAACAGCAGATTAGAGCGTACTTAGTCATTATTATAATCTCAAACTAAAGGTCATACCAAGCACACCTATCAATTACTCGGAAACGGAACTTCAACGTCTCTCTTTTTCAAAACGAGGCGATACGATATCGTTACGATGCTGATACATATAATGATATACGGAGTAACGGAGTTGATCCGTTATCGAGTTGATAAGTGTGCACTTATGAGGATGACAATTAACAGCAGTTTTCAACAACCATCACAGGTTACCCACCCATAGATAGGAATCTTCTTGAATTTATAGGATATATTGATATTTTATATCTTTAACTATACCTAAAGATGGACTCACGTTTACAAAACATAGTCTTAGTCTATTTAGGCAAGCAACACCTGAGGCATAATTGTGCCTACCAAGAACTTTTAAATCTTAAAGATTAATTTTTTAAAAGTTAAAAGATGAGAAGTTCACATAAAATCAGCCAGAAAAAGCAAAGCATAAGCAGTCAGCTAGCATTCTATTTAGTAACTTTAATCGTGCAAAAATGTGATATTAATGTTTTATGTAATATAAAATTCCTTACAAATTAACTTCATCCCACGATCATAATTTCTCTGCATTATTTGTATGATAATCACATTCGATGCCAACGAACGATACTTCCTTGCGTACTTTTGGCTATTTTTATCAATTCAAAATAATTTTTTGTTGAAGTTTTCTGAAGTTATACACCTCATGATGAATTCATGACATGAGCTCATGACGTATAAGAAATATGACTGATTTTGATTGTGGACATCCACAAATTTACGCCCGTGTTGTCTTTTGATAATTTAACAGAAACCGACGGAGTGAGGCTCTGATATTACAAAAGCTTCTTTAAGTGGATTAAGGGTAAGAATACGTGACCGCACACTCACTCAGTCTTGACTCTCAGACTAGATTTGGGTAACAGTAAAACCGCCAAGTGCGAATTGGAGATTAAACAAGATTTGACACAAATATATTTTATCCCGCCACGTACTTATCGTACTTGAGATATAAAATTGTTAAGGTTGAAAAAAACACAAAAAAGACAAGGTAAGTCTTAAATGGGGCAACTCTTTAGAAGAGGGTTATTGTGTACCTTTATCTAATTTTTAAAGTCATCTCATTATATTATCTTCAATGTACACCGTTTCGATCATAGAACCTACACATACGAGTGTTGTCTAACAATCCCTAATAATTATAAGATAAGCTATCGTGATAGCTAACCTGTACCTGTGACGTTTATTAAACTACAGCCACATCTCCGTGATCTCTCATCAGTATGATCGTCACTCGCGGTGGCAACGGACCCGCCTTCCGCAAGATGTTTTTTTATTTTTTTGGCGTTTATGCCTACATCCTTACAGATACTCATTTACATACGTATAAATACGTACAGGTTTTAAATAAGTCATGTTTCCTGGTGAAATTTATGATAAATATTAAGTTAAAGATTTAAACGTAAATTTTGGATGGAAATAAATCGCACATCTACTAAGAAAAACTATTTACCTGCAAAGGCAAATGTATTGATTCGTTAATCTTTATTGATTGAAATGTTATTTATTAACGGCCAATAGTACAATAGCATCATGTATTGTACATATATGTTTACCTTATTAGGCAATTACCGCATTATTATCAGACGTGGACTAGAGAAGAACTAGGGTTTTAAACCATGTTCAAATGTGAAATGTCAAGTTTCCCGCCAAAAAGTATGCATTTCTGTACTGAAGCCAACTTCGAAATTTAAAATAGTCTTGGACTAAAAGTTCTGGCTAGGTTCTGGCTTGAGTCTAAATAAAGAGGATATTTTTAAATTCGAAATACCATGGTTACAAGCATTTCAAGATCTCCCACAGTTAAATTTAATGCCAGAGTAAATAATTCGTCGACCGCGTTCACAGATTCCAACATGTAAGTAAAGTGTTGCACTGACAAGTCATCCTTATTGTTGGTGGAAAATGGAACTAAAACTTCTTTGAAAGACAACATAACGACTAATATACTAGCGCTTGTCAGGTCAATAAGTAACTTGGTATTTCTGTAGGGTCAGCTAAACAAACGATTTGAATTTAACTAGCGTTTTCGATGCGAGATGAGAATTTCTGATCAATCCCAGACATCTTGGTACGGAGATAGCATCTCTGATGTTTATGTGAAATGATGTGCCATGTTTTGAACTACGCGAAAGTGTTAACTGAATACAGAAGTCAAACATTATCATAATATACATTAGAATTTTTATATTAAACTAACTTTGATAGGTCATGTAGTAGTATATTCTTGTAGAATTATGTTATTATTAAATATGTATATGTGACTTATTGATACTGTAGTTTGAAAACATAGGAGATGAAATTTTTTTGGCCAGCAAGTACCTGTAATAGGGTTGTCAATATAAAACTTTGTAACAGAGGTGATGGATGCTCAACTGAAATGTACATATGACTAATAAAAATAATGAAGTTTTTAATTAATGTCCTTAGATAAAGAAATGTGAGGCTTTTTTTGCTTCTCCTGTAAAGTTTTATTAACTCTTCTACGAGGGTTTCACAGAACGGTGTCGTTACGAATGTTTGACCCTTGGTTTATTAGACAAACGACGTTGTGCGGGCTACAGAGAGCCGCTAAGCCGGGAAGCGAAATACCTAGTCAGGTCATAAATTCTGTCACATGTTTAATAAAAAATAATTGAAACAAGTTTATTCATTATGTAACCACTTATATACCAAAATGAACTTAACAAAACATAGATTCTTATGACACTAAAGTTTATTCAAAATGACCTCCGTGATTTTGAATACAGGCCTTCAATCTGCGCGGCCAGTCGTCTATCGCAGCACGAACGAGGTCCAGGTCAATATCGGCGGCTGCCTTAATCAAGGATGTCTTTAGTGACTCCAAATTGGTATGAGGCTTTGAGCACGCCTTTTCCTCCAAGTGTTGCCATATCTTGTAATCTAACGGATTCAAATCTGGACTGGAGGAGGGCCAGTCTTCGTGCCAGATGAAGTCGATTTCACGCGCCGCCAGCCAGTCTTGTGTGCTCTTCGCTCTATGAGCTGGCGCCGAATCTTGTTGGAATACCCAGTGCCTGTTATTGAACATGGTATGAGAAACAGGTTCCACAAGGTTCGTCAGGACTGTATTTTGATACACAACTGCATTCGTTTTACACCTTTCTCACAAAAATGTACCTCTGTTAAGCCCCAATAAGAAACTCCCAACCATACCATACACACACACACACACGCGGAATACGGTTGCTCGCTTCTTCACTACTGTGTGCATATACCTTATCATTTTGTTTGCTGTAGCTCTCTTCTACGGTAAAAAAAAATTTCATCCGAAAAAAGAATTTCCCGATATTTTTTTCCCACGTACCGCTTCAACAAAGCGCGGCATCTCTTCAGTCTCAGGTCCATTAGGCGAGCATTCAAACGATGTCCTGTTTTTCTTCGATATGCCCGAAGCCCTAAGTCTACATTTAACACCCTTTTCACCGTGGTTCTGCGTAACCCCATCTGAAGGGCCAACAGTTTCTGCTTACGTTTAGGATTTCTTTGAATTCGCGCCTTCACAGCTTTTATCACTGCTGGAGTCCTAACAGACCGAGGGCGACCACTTCTTGACCTGTCATCTACACTAGAGTCTTCATTGTATCGTTTGATGGTACGATAAACGAATCTTTTGGATACATTAAAATTTTTCAGTATGTCAAAAACGCAATAACTGCAACACGGTCTTCTTTAAGCGTCCACTCCATATTTAAAAATGAGTAAAATTCTAAAAAGTATGCATTTTTATTTTCATGAACAATTCGAAATTCGAATTCAATAAACTTTTTTGTGGCCAGCAGTATAAAAGAAAAGTTTTTACTGTGTGACAATACTTATGACCTGACTGTGTATTTGGGAGAGGCCTATATAGCAGTCGAGGTCATCCGGCTGATGATGTGGATGATAATCGCACTGTTGGTGATTTGTCCTAGTTTGAGATGGCTGTTTTGTGGAATTTTATTTATTATAATCAAAAAACAAACAGTGCATAGAGGGTTATCGCGGATACTAAAGATTAATGATTGGTCTCCGTTGCGCTCGGAGCGGAGACCAATCATTAATCTTGGAAACTTCGATTTCGTTACCATTTCGACGACAAATAAACAAAGTCAAAGTCAAAATGTTTTTATTCGAATAGACTTAAAATAAGCACTTTCAAATCTTCTTTTTTACTACCACCGGTTCGGAATGCTATTTCTACGGGGAAGAATCCGGCAAGAAACCTTAGTAGTTGCTTTTTTTAATATTCAAATTCAATATTTTCGACTACAAATTACAGTTTTTCAATACAATAATTCTAGCTACACTCCAACTGTCAATAAGATAAACCTGTGCAGCTAATTAAATTCCTTCCATATATCTTTATCCTCTACATAATTTTGAATTTTATAGTAAGCCTTCTTAATTAAAATTTGTTTAACATATTGCTTAAATTTAATATCTGACATTTCTGTTACATTTCTTGGAATTTTATTATACAAACGGACACAATTTCCAATGAATGACTTACTAGTTTTTGCTAATCTAACTGTAGGGATACGCAATTTATTATTATTTCTGGTATTTATACCGTGACCTAGTCTATCAAACTCATTTAGATGTTTCCTTACATACATAATATTGTAAAAAATATATTGAGACGGTAAGGCGAGAATATCAATTTCCTAAAACATTACGTAGTCACTGAAAAACCCTGCCAGCGAAAACAGTATTTTATTTTCGTGCAAATAGCAATTTCACTTGAAAAGATGAAGTATTATATACATTTTAATTTCTCATTACTATAAATAACCATGAAAAATACTTCAAAATCTCACGCAAGCACTCTTCTAGTAGAACTAGAATAGTGTCTCATTGTTCGCGTCTTATATCTTATCTATGAACTTGAGGATCTGATCGATTCGCATACCCATCGATTTTACCTTTATTGAAATGGCAATAAGGTGTAATATATCAAAGAAATTACTACATTATATTTATGCAACCTAGGTGGTAAACATGAATGATGTCTCGACATTGCAATAAGTGGTGAAAAGTATTAGATCTTGATATTCTTTGTTCTGCTGGTTTGTGCGTTTTTAGGTATAACCAATAAGTATAGAAAATGACAAAACCAACCAAATAATAGTACCGTAAAAAAGCAATAGGAATAATAAAATTTAAGATAAACAACTACATATCACATAAATTTTAGTTTAATGAGATTTTAGCATATGGTATGGTTACCAACGCACATATATAATTACGATATCTTAGTTTAAGCATAGAAATCATCTAAAACATCAAAAATGTCTTTTTTTCCTTCAAGATCATTTCAAAACAGTAAATAAATAACAAACTACTTTCATATATAAATCCACACAGTTAAGCCAGCCTGTTTAACAAGATGGATACATAAGTCAAGTGCTCATCTCCTCGCTGCACCCGATCTGAATGTCAAAAAGGTGCATCAATTGTGCATTCTACTGTCACTAAACCCATCATGATGCCAACTATCTCGTACGACAGAACAAACTGCCAGACAGATGTACAACCCAATGTATTTACAATTTTAATTCGATGTATTTTAAATAATTCCAGAAATTATTGAGTGGGATACGAGATTTCTCAGATTAAATTATTCGAAAATTTGAGTTCGAAAGTATTTAAGTTAGAGGAACAAAAAAAAAAACTGAATGGAATATTTCCTTTGAAGAAATGATTCGTCTATAGATTTGAGAGAACACTACTAGCAAGGATATAACTAAAAGAGAAATACCAAAATAGGCAGAGAAATGACAAAACTAATATTAACCGTACGATAAATCTAACATTAGGTAGTAACGATCCCAATATTTTTTAAATAATAATCAAAATATACGGGTCGACCTCCTCCGTTTTTGGTTTTTTCGTCGGTTAAAAATAATAGCAATAGAACATTTACAAAAAAGAACCAATGAAAATATAAACAAATAATAAAAACAACAGATATTATGGATAATGAAGTAGCCTGTTAAAAAATTAACAATATTAACAGCTTTCTGCGTTGTGCAAGCAAAAAGATCCTGACTCACTTAAACAAATTTTTAATAAGTATTTCAACGATTTCTGGCGCATTGGTAAACTTCTGCGGTTATTTTCCCAAAAGGGAAACCCAGATAGCGACAAGTCATCACAATGGTTCCAAAAAATCGCTCGACCGATCATCAACCACGGTTTTCCATTCAAATGAACTCCAAGAAGAGGGCATATTCTGATTTTTTTGTTGAACTTTACAATGATAATATACATTTCTTTTTTGGTTGTTTTTTCTTTTTAGCGCCAAGACCGCCTTTTATGTAAATTAAAAATATTGTTTTGTATGATCTGTTAAGTGACTATTATTATTATTAAATTTCACTAAGCCGACTTCGTACACTAACTTTTTAACCAACGATTTTAAAGGCTAACTAGCGACAAGTCGAAAAAGTAAGAAACACATTCTGAAAACACTATCTTAATCTTTAAGTACGGTTTGTTTATGTCAGGTTAAGCTTAAGCAAAGGTTACAGAATAATGACGCCGGTAGGTTGTCAATTGGCACCGATTTCACTGCGGCCGGGCACCCATTGTGTTCGGATTCTGCGTATCGACAGATCACCGCTTACCGTGATTTGAATATTAATACCACCAGTTTAAAGTCAGCCATCTTGGCTAACCGTTTCGCTGGATCTCGACACCATGTGATAAAAAACTCTCGTATGTAGATTTCAGGAACTGTAAAAAGAAAGAACTTTTCAAAATTCAAATATCATGTCAGATGAGAAGTTACGACCGTTCTATATTTGTGAAAGCTTATATAAGTTCTCAAAAACTCTTGTCGGCTACTAAATGGACACAAGGCAATATCAAAGATTAATAAACCTCTATTTATTTATAGCTTCGCCGATTTCACAACCTTTAAAACCTAAAAGGATCTTTAGCGTCATCCGCTGGTAAAAAGTGGTTATATACTATTCTATCAATCCAGTCATCTAGCCATTGAGCATCATCTGATTGTATTCCTTTGTTATTCATCTCGAGAATATCGTAACATCATAAAGGATCTAAAATATAATCCAGAACACCTATCACTAGAAACTTTATATGACACCATGCGCTTTGCATCACAAGTGCATGAAGTCGTTTCGTTCTTGACTGAATCGCTCCTGCTATTAGGTATGTGATACTTCCAATGTTTACGAGAGCAGATTCTGTCCTTAGAAATTCTTGTGAAGCGTTTTTTGAAGAGAGTGAAAAACGGAAAACAAATTCTTAGCTAGGATATCATCTCTACTATCGCTATTTCTTCCTCATACATATTGATAACCTGTTTTCCATTACACCATTACATCCAACATCATTTCACGCAGGCATTATCTAAAAGGAATCTAAATGAATCAAAATCATTGGAGCGACAAACTATGTATCTCTGGACGCTCTTATATAATTTATGCAAGATCTGAATGCGTAGGCGCACTTTTCTCACGGACCTCTGCCTCTATGTGTTCGAACTGAGCATGTATTTGTGTTAAATGTTATGAGGTATCCTCTTTGACTTGCCTTTAACGGCATTCCAATCTGGACTTTAGACAAAGGTGTTTGGATTGGTTTTTAATTGGGTTCGTGCGAGGTGTTTCGCTTGTGTGGAGGTAGTAATTTATTTCATTAGGAGAAGGCAGGATACCTTGTCCCTCTGTTTCTTCACGGGCCAGCGGTTCGAAACTCTGAGCATGTTTAGACGGGAGAAAAAAACACTTAATGGCCCCACATCTTGCCTGTATATTTATGCGAAAACGACCCGCAAACCATTAACTCGCTGGAAGGAACACGTATTTTTATCTTTTGTTGGAGTTATTTCCGTCGGCATAAATTACTCAGCTGGAAAAGTTACTGTGACAATATCTCTGTGTAGGTTTCTAAATGAATGGCGGTAATTACAGAATTGCTTGACTAATAATAGGTAAAAATATTAACTTTTTGAACCTAGGTGAATCGTGACCTTTAATATCCGACTGTTCCTCTATAATTACTAAAAAATAATTAAGTTATTGTAGGTAACGAAAATTAGTTAAATGTTAATCAAAGTTAAAAGTCATTTTGTGGCTTTACGATATCTAAATAGGTACATTTGTTTTAATCTACCACCAACAAACAATATGGGTTTTCAATAAACTTTTCAACAATTTACTTATTTTTTGACATAGGTTTTTACCTGTTCTGTTGTTGTTGTTACCGTTCTTGTGTTTTTGTTATTAGGTTGACCTTGTCGCAAAACATAGTTAACTTTAACGTTGTATATAATATTGTTAATCCTTAATAAATAAATTAAAAAAGTAAAAATACCTAAACGAGTTAATACAGAATCTATATACATAATCATGTTGAAGTCTATATTATAGATGGACGGTATAAAACCTTAAACAGTAATCATCGGACAAAGGCATGCAGACGGTTGTATCTTGAAGGTGTATAATTTAGAGTCCAGTCTCTCCCAGGACCCCTCCGCCAGCGAACCGTGGAGAGATGGCCACATCTTGTATAAAGTTATATGCGGAACTTACAGGCTAACAAAACTCCACGGATGTTTATTGCATTGGTGAATCAGCACTTATGAGTAAGGAGTTACGATCCATTTTATTTGGTTTGTAGTTTTAAGTTTAAAATAATTTAAGGTTATTTATTTAACTATTGAATGTACTATGGCTGCAAGTGATTGTACTTTTGACTCTACCCACCCTTACAAAAATGCACAAAACACACACAAACTTACGCCTGTGTATATGTTTACATGTGTGATTTGCATATTTTTTACTATATTCCTTATCTTTCTTAAGGCAATACCTAAGGCAGGAGGGTAAATTAGTCCAGTCATGAGCTGAAATTAAAAGGAGCCTGTGACATATCCCCCCCCTTTCCCCCCTTTTCCCCTTTCAACAAATAAATAAAATCATCTATTTAATTCGCTTCATAAACAAAGAAATCTTCTAACAACTATTAAAATCTAAAAAAAATTTAACTGATACCCTCCATATTTAAAATTGGTAAAAAATATAATTTGACATGTGAGATATTTTATTCTCAAGTACACACATATTTATACAGTGCCCTCATTAACTGTAAGTAAAGCAATAGACATTAACTCGGTTTCTCAAGTAAAAAAAAACTATTAACGCAATGTCGTATTTACCTATGTGCGTAACATACCAACACATTTGCATTATTCATTACATCTTTTTCTTCGCGTCGCCGAAATAGCGATCGTGGTTCTATATTTTTTGTAAAGATTTCTTATATTTTTTTACAATATTAATACCTAAAGTGCTGAAATCATTTCAAAACATAAGTACCTTTACTTGTAAAACCTTTTTTCTTTTGCTTTTTAATATTAATATTTGTAATAAACTTATTATACAATGAATCCAAAAGCTAAATATCGAAAAAGCTATGATTTTTATTCTATATAAATAAAAATACATCTTTAGTAGTACTTGTTTGACTCGATATTGTTATGACAAAAAGTCCCTAATAATTTTAATAAGGTTTTTGTTCAAAGGATCTTCAAATATATACGTAAAGTTAGGTAAAATGTTAAGGAGTTACATAGTTAATTAACAAGAACATATTATTCGGTTATTTAACTGTAGGTTAGTAACTAACAACACAAATATTAATTAGAATTGTTTTAACTTAATTTAGAACGCAACGTGAAATTTTGTCTCATTTTAATATTTGGGTCGGACACGCGATACGAAGGTAGGTTGTTCAGGTGAAATGGAAAGTGAAAAATGATTTCCGGAGATGGTTTATAATTTATGTGAATTATAATAAATAAAAAAGTAAAAAAGCAATCTAAAAGCTTTTCCTTTGTTTGCAAATGTTTGTCTCGTAAAGTTTGTTAAATTATTTATTTTTTTCCTTTACTTATCTTCAAGATATTTGGTCAAGTCCACACTATGCCTTTGTCCGAAAAACAAAGAAAAACATAAAATAATGAAAAACAAACATCAAGATGAACGTCCGGTCATTGGTGGACGCGACGTTGCCACACCGGCATCCCACCGAGATGCGCATCACTTGTCCCTTTCACTCTTATCGATTTTTACTTTTCACCATCTCTTTCTAGACATGTCCGCAGGATCGTCTTGCTTCAAGACGCAACTGAGATAATTTTATCTGGAAGCTTTGAATCGTGCTTTGAACTTCGAACGTTCGTTTTTTGAACGCGATCTGAATAGCCAATGAAAGCTGTTTGAGTTTTATTGTTTTTAACTTGCCAGTGTTTTGACGGATTCATTGGGCTGTATACAATATGTTGAATGTTTATTGAGCTGGATACTGGCTGCTATCTAATGGAGGTTCATGTTATCTGATTTCTCATGGTGAATCCGAGGTCAATGAGGTCAAGGCTGACTATTGTTCATTGTCTCACTTTACAAGATCAAGTGCAAAGCTCTCAACTCAGAAGCAATACGTATCTTTAAAATCTCATTAGCAACTTTTTATCTTTTCATTTTCACGAGATTTACTCTCGTTACAAGATGATAGCTATCATTTACTACTTTGTTTTTGCTGTAAATTCTTACATATTTTGGTATTATGAGTTTTTTTTTGACACAAAGTAGAACAGTTTATTTCAAAATAGGTTTTTGATATTTATTAATGAATCTGCAAAAATATAACGTGTAATAGACGGTTACTGCTGTAATGAGTGACTTTGAAGATGAGTTTTAAGAATATGAATTTTCTGCATGTCCGAGCTATCCGGGAAAAACCCCCTTTTTACGAGCATCATAGGCAGCATAATGACATTATTTCCTATGAAAGAACAAAAAAGGTGAGAAATGTAAAAACTCCTTACTGGCCACAGGTTGACACGCAAACCGAAAGTTCACCTCAGTTCACCTGTCAACACCTCCCGTGATGCTTATCATTAACTACTGTTCATTACGTGAAACAAAGAACTACCTAGTTTTCACGTTAGTTAAAAACCTTACACCTAAAAGCAGGTTCTTAAGGACGGGGTAGGCTTTGAAGCTTAGCTGTAGCAAGCGGCATTAGACCGGTACGCTGTAGAGGCCGCTATTCCCTAATACGAAGGTACCTTTGTCACTTAAACATTCATTTACGAACGATGCACGATTGCCAATAAAGCGGGATTGCTTCCGAACCCCTAGATTAGAAAGGAATTTTAGGATGACGGGTTTTTTAGGGGCTTATTGTTTAAGGGTATAATTTAGTTTAGGTATTACATTCATGCGGCGAATGCAAGAACGATAATATTAAGCTCAATTCTTCAGTACTAAGAATAAAAATTGTATCCAACCAATTAAATGAATATTATTATTAAATAAATTGTATTTAGAGGTTTAGGAGGTTTTATTTTCAAGAGATGGCAACACAATTACGATATGATAATATAGCTATACCTTCTTCAGAATAAGTATATACATTATCTACAAATGAATAATACGTAAGTTCGTATAACAATGACGATGAATGATTACAATAAAGACTTGTTTAAACATGGCCACGAGCCTCAGCCATAATAACATAACAAATGGCCGACAGATCTGATGCCAGTGATAATATTTTCATTTTAATAATACCTAATGTTTTCTTTCGACCGGCCTTTCACACTTTTCATTATGTTTAATTCCCCAATATCAAGATTGCTCGGTGATTCAATAATGTTAAAAATTTATGATGCTTAAGTAGGTACCTCTTTTGTGAAAAAATTAGCTTATGATTTATATTTCTGTCTATCCATCTGACTGTTTGTTTCGGTTTTCTATCGGTCATTATTTTCAGAAATTTTATTTCCCTTTTCGATAACCATTAATAAGGATTAAGGATGTAGGACTTACCCAGGGCGTCTACTGCGAAAGTACGAAAAATGAAGTTTCCGCCGAATTTTCGCGCGTTTCCTAATCCGAAAGTCTTTCCGACCGACCCGGTTTCCATTACGATGCAATGTAAATGAAACTTGTCAAGTTCTTCCAAACATTCTCTGTGATCGTAATAGATTGAAAATCTGAAAAATGATCAGACTAGGGTCATTTTTGACACTTCTGACGTTTTATTTGTCCGCCCATAGTTGCGGTTTCGTACTTACGGGCTTGGTTTACTCATCGATAGAATCATCTGTGAGGGATTAACTTACCTAAGGTTACCAAAATACTAAAGCTTTTACCTCAGTTCTTAAGATTTTAACGTTTTTAAAACGACCAGTAGTAAGTTAAAATGCATTTCGGTCTGAGGTAGACTTCACATGACAGCATCTAATGAAAATTCAAGTTGTGGGCCAACATCATCAGCCAGTAGAAGTCCACCGCTGGACAAAGGCCAAAATATTTCCAACCAGACCAACCCTGTTATTATAATCTAAGGATTATTCGTTATATTTGTGTAGTATAAACTATACCGCCTATATGTAAGGTCCCCCGCCAGCGAGCGGTCAGCGCTTTTTCTCAAAGGTGGCGTGCGCCCGCGCACCTGTCGCCATAGACTTAAGAACGCATTGGAGAAGGTTGATCGTATTTTTTATAGTTAAGCTTGATATCAATTTACAGCCCTTTGGCCACGATTTCAAAGTAGGCGTAGATTTTTTTTTTGTGTAAACAAAATATGGCAATGTCAGATCATTCCAAATATCTATAACTTTTAAAATCTGGTGAGTTAAAAATTACCTTCTTCCTACGTACGACTTACATTTGACTTAACTCTACCTTCCTCCACATCATCATTGTATATGTATATGTATGTATGTATTTTTTTGTAACCAGGTGAGATTATTAACATAACAAGTGCTAAATCTTAATCTTCAGCTGTACAATTAAACAACAACAAAATCCAAAAGTTGGGTTGACCCATGACTGTAAGAACGTTTTATTAGTAAATTTTTGTAGTTTCCAAAGGCTATGGATGCGCACGCGCCGATTACAACCGCTCCTTTCTCCCGAGACAGTTGGTGAGGAAGCCAAGCGACCGTTATTTACTTTATCGAAATTATCAACTATACGTAACGAGAGGGGTCGATCCAAATCAACTAACATAAGGTATTATAGTCTTTGGTGTTGCTAGGTTATTTCCAAATTATTTAGAACTAGCTTAGCCCGCGACTTCGTCTGATCGATTTGAATCTGCGTAGATTTCGTTTTTATCACTCAGAAATCTGAAAATAGAATTAAATAAATAAATAGGTAATAGCTTTTTACCGAATCTCAGCCAATCCTCCAAAAAGTTTTCCGCTTATCTTAGATGACTTGATAATTAGTCTAGTTGATACATATGCCTTGCATTAACACAAATTTCTGAGACAAACTCATTATTTTGATTATTACGTACGTTTATTTCAAACAGATGAGAAACAAAATAAGATTGATTTCAGGATACTGTTTGGTAAACAGTCAAGATCTTTGAACGTTTATTCCGCATTTGATTGTTTTAACGAGTGTCAAATGAAATCAAAGCGAATGAAGGCATTACAATTATTCACTTGACTGCAATTCTCACAATCACGAGGTCCCCGCGGACCACTTAAACCATCAACTGGTAATAGCACCAACTACTTGAACTATTAACTGTACAAATGACACTGATGATACAATAGTAATAAGGGTACAATTTGTAAAGAGATCTGGTCCAAATATGCCATATGCCATACATTCAAATACAATTAAATTAAGCAAAAAGTAAAGCCATGTAAAATCCTTGTATTTGATGTTACAGACAGTATTACAATAAAATGTATTAAGCAGTAAGTACTCAAAGTATTTGAGTAAGAGTTTACTTAAAACATCATGATAAATTCTCGAATATTCAAACTAATCCTAGAGCGTTTTAACGTTGTTTTAAGGTAAGTAAAGCCAATCCCATTAAATATTCCATGGTGTTTTACTCTCTAACTCCTTTGCATGGCGCCCACGTATCTAATTCTCTAAAATCACCCGTTCAATGGTGTCGGCCGACACAATATCACCATAGCAACTTTCTATATCCTACATATATTCCATAAAGGTTTCCTTAAACACTCTTATGGACAGGCAGTAAGGAGTTTATTTGAATATTTTTTTATTATCTTTGGTAAAGCAGACCGCTTCCCCTAAGAGAAGGGCAGTTGAACAGGAAATGAGGTTTTATCCCCTTCCCTTAGTCCGGCCCTGGGCAGGAAGCTTGGAGGTTAGATCGGGTGTAATACTTGGTTTGTAAGCAAATTACCATTTATGTGTAACAGAAGCAGTTCTTTAGGTCTCATTAAAACACCTTTTTGTACAACTTTTTATATAACCAACCAAAGTGACGCCGCCTATAGACACGGAGAGGCCCTTAATGTCTTGGAACGTCACGATCACCGGCAATACTTGACCATACCAACGTAGCACCTAGGAGGTGTGCATACACCTATGTTTGCTTGTATAGTATTCATGTATAGGTACAATTTCCTAAGTTCCTAATACTTTTTCTATAAAGGCAAGCATTTGGCCACAATCTCGCCTGATTGACGAAAGAGGCCAAAGGAACATGCTTGCCTAGATAATACCTTAAATATCAAGATCCAAGAAAACAAAATATCATTATTGATTTGTTTTCTTTATTTTTATGGAAAACACACTGGCTGCATTCTATTGAACTAAATTAAGTCATATTTTATTTAGATTTTTATCATTTATAATATAATGCTAGTTCTTGATATTATCCAAGGTGTTTTCACTGCTGCACTCTTGTAACTTTAGTATTTAACACAATATATGTATAGAGTGGACATGTTGTCATTGCCATTTTTTGTGGAACTTGTTATAAATAAATAAATAAAATGCAATTTAGCTCCTTGCCGAATTCTGTTCAAAGGTTCAGTCGTGAATACGTAACTTATAAAGATAGACTTAGTTAAATTAGCATTTATAATATACTTACGTATTGATTGATTCGTAGCTTTTGTTTCTTTATACATTTTTATTTTTTTACACGGCAAAAGGGGAAATCAAACCTCACAATAATATTAATAGGGTGATCACTGACATTTCACCTCCGATTCGTTTTGGACCAACCCTAAGCGTATAAAAATTAAAAAAACCAAATCAAACTGAATATTTAAAGCAACCAATTTATCTAGAACCATCATGCCATTGAAAGTGCAAACAAAAACCTTACGTTTGAAATTAAATTGGAGGTCTTAATTAATTGGTGTTAGTATAGTATAGTATAGATAAGGGTGCGTTCCACCCCCTTTTAATAATAACATAACAGGTGGGTGATTTGTTATTCATTTGATTTGTTAAAATAAAAACAAGAAGCTTTTGACAATCCTAGCATATGTGAAAATGCTAGAACTACACCGAAAGAGACCAGGGAAATGATTTCCATTGCTTTTCTTTGATTTATTTCCGAAAACAATACCTGTGTGATCATAAACGTTATTTAATAAATTTGTCTGAGTTGAAGATACTTCCACACATTTAATTAATTACCTACAGAAAAGTTGAAGTAGCTCAGCAAGTAAAATGAGTTTTAATGTTACAATGACTATTGTGGATATTTAAAACCATACGAAACAGCCCTTTCGTTATCGTGACCGAAGATAAAACCACAATTTCGTTTTTAAAATAATCCGACATTGCATGACCGCTACGAACTAGCAAGCTACAATCATTTCTTACTGAAGGTAAAGCAAGTAAAATCGCCTTCGGATAGGGGAATCTAGTTAAAAAAGAAAACCATTTTCCAGCTAAGCTCTGCTCTTCTGGGAAGCTACCGCGGCGGTCGCCATGGCAACGCGTCGCATCAACACTCCCGTGTACAATGACACGCACACATGCACACAAACACGTGTGAATATCCAGGTGACCCGCTAAGGTTGTTGGTACACTAGTCCAGGAAGCTAAAATAAAGTCGTAATGAAAGGGAATTGCTTATGCATTGTAAGTTGTTTTATTTTGTTGAACCATCTTTAGAATATTTTACATATAGATAAGGTTATAGACCAGATTAAAAACCTTAAATCAATTAACATTAATATATTTAAGATCTGAAAGATAAGTTAAATACGACCGAAGTCTACTTTACTACATTCGATTTCATAAGTTATGTATTTGCGTCAAAACCAATTCAATTGTTGCCACAGCATTACCATTTACCTCATCAGTACTTTATTTTGAAGTTTTAAATGCATCTTTAATGATAAAAAAGAATAGCAATATAGAAAAAGTAAAACAAAAAGAGATGATTCTAATGCTCTCAGTGCGCTTATGGCTTTAACATCACAGTGTCTATGTGTGCGTTTTCAGGGCAGTGTTTATCTGCTGAAGCCACGTCATCCTTTGTCATTTATACCTACTAAATATACTTTGTTATTTGTACTACCTTTTTACGACTATTTCGCTTAGAATATTAATAAAAAGCATATTTTCATCTTAAATTTCTTGAGCTTTTATTTAGGGGTAGTGACAATCTAATTTGTATAAATGTGATTGAAGGAAATGAATTGTATTATGTTAATTATACAAGTAATATATAGCTAGGTACTCTGAGTGATCTATATACCTTATGTTAATCTGCTGGTAGGAATAAATGCCAACGCATAGTAAAATGTATAAAAGTAGCCAAATAAGTCTTAGTCGGATGTTTCTAGCTACTTAGATCGCTAAAGAGAAATGGAGAAAAGCAAGGAAAACTACATTATACAGCTTGACCTAACCTATGCATACCTACATATAATTAGTAGCCTTAGTGTGTGTGGTTTTCGTGATGATTCACTGGTATTTGCCTTTCATGTATATGTACTTACATACACGTATGCAGATAGATTGTATCTATTCAGTTACACGAGTCCATCATAAAAGTAGCACATGCTAATGGCTCTCGGGGGATGTTAGTCATTCCATTTCACGAAGACGGTTTGACTAAGGTTGTGTTAGTTTTGACAGGCGTACACGTTGTTTCAGTGTGCGTCACCTCGAGTTCGCTCAGTAAAGAGGTACCGCATACTAGAGTAATATGCATGTACATATTTAAACACAACCATAGGCGAACAGTCTTCGTGAGGTGGAACGACTACGCAAATTGCTAGTGATGGACTATCTTTGCGGTTTATGGGGGAATCCTTTTAGAGGTAAACTCTGGTGTCACGCGAACTTTGCTCGAATTGATGCTCTTACTTTATGAGATAATTACTTACTGGTTGGAAATTTCTGGGAATTAATCATCGGGGACTGATTTACTTCGTTTAGGTTAGAAGGTATTCAAGGTAAGTTATGGGGCTAGGTGTATTGTATAAAATATTGTAGAGAAAATGAAAACTGAGGATAGTAAAATACGCAGATACAAGCTGTAGCGTAAGTGTAGCTGTAGTGGTAGTGTTACCGAACTGGCGTACGGGAAATAAAGGTCATAAGCCCACCTATCAATTCGGAAACAGAACATCGGCGTATTGTCTTTTGCCTCGCTGTCAAATCGAGGCGATACGATACCGTTACGATGCAGATAACTGTCTGTTGCAGTGTGGATTTCCATGCAAAGAATACCGAATGGCTCAAGTTGAAACGGTTACGAGTAGGTGTTCAAAATGCTTGTTTTAAGTTACCGCAGCCTGCGGAGAAGCTTTGGGAAATATTCATCTGAATAAAGATCAAATACATTAATTTAGATACTAACTTTTGCTTGCAACTTCGAGCGCATTTTTAACTTTCATTTGTAAAATGCCTGTATCCTTCCGGTAAATGCAAACAAGTTCCTTGTTAGTTTTGACTCAAATCCGATCAAGGATTTAGACGTGCAATAGGGACAGATAGACAGAAAAGTTATTTTGCATTTATAATAAAATATATTATAGTACATTTTGTTGAGGTTATGTGATATTCAAATATAACGACAACATTCTCTTTGGTTTATGTCTGTATGGATATAATAAAAGTTGTTTTCTGTGGTTTCGATAGCTTTATTCCTTTTGATTTACATTTGCTTCTTCGGTTTTTGGGGTTACATACAGTTTTACGGTAACAATTTCAGATTGAGTTTGGTAACTTAATACAAAGTCTAAGAATCAATGGTTAAATGGTAACAGTTTAAAAATTTGTGAACAATATTATAAAGCTGAAAGCTTTTAGAACGAAATATTCTTACTATCTTTACAAATCAATAAATAGACATGGTCTGTTCTTAAGCTATTGAAGTAACAGATGGATAAAAAATTAAGGAAACATTTTGTATTAAAATCGATCAAAATGATTGAAGTAACTGATTTAGATTTTTGTATTGAAAACGTCCTCAAAGATATCCCTTATCTCTTTTACACCCTCAGACAGACTACGTATTTGTCAACTATTCATTTCATTCAGATACCCCCAAACCCTACATACCAGTTTTTTTTCTTACACAGCTCTAGTTAGAAATCAAAGATTGACTGACTGGTAGGTAAGGCAAAGGCATCTCCACTGTGAGTATGCCGTCACTAGATATCGCGGAGGTTATGCCTTCGACATCCACCTCCTTGGGCAGGGGGAACTCGCGGCTGAACTCCCTGAAGTCAGTGCTCGATTCTGTCACTTCTTCGTGTCTGGCGGATACGACTACCAGCTCGTTTACTACCTCTACCGACACCTAGTTAATTATACAAATTTTAAATTGTTTCAAAGGCTGTCCATTTATTGCGATAACTAAGTTTGTAGTGACTACCATAAAAAATAAAGGCTCGGGATTTGAATCTTGAATTTTTAAGCTTGAGCTCTGTTATGATCCTGTTCTTGCTTTGAATGCTCTTATGAAAGATTTACGGATCTAATTTAGGACTCCATTTCTTAGGCGCACTTAAATTATACGAGGTCGAAAAATAAATAATAAGTGTGACGGTAGGTAAAATTTTCAAAATTTTGATTTGTGCTAAAAAAGGGAATCAAAATATAACATGTAATAATTTACCTCATTAGGTTGGTATTGGCTGACATCGAACATGAGTGCCAAGGATCTATTCTCTCCCTCCCCCTTGACTAAAGGGGATGAGACGACGACATTCCATATCGCCGCTGTCTGTATGTGGGAGTCGTTTGGCCCTTGAACTAAAGTTTCTCTACTGTAGATTTTCTTCAAGTGTGCACTAAAATTAAGGGTGAGATCTTTATAGATTTTTCATACTGTAATTTTAAGACACTATTATATTTTATATAGTAATAATAAAGGTTCTTGTTCAAACTTTGTAAATTTTAACCAGTAAAATAATAAAGTAACCTTTTTCATTTTTGGTATATTCAAAGATTCGTATTTTGGACTGATTTTTATTACTAAAAGCACGAGTGCTAACACCATAGCCAACGTAAAGATTGCAATTTAAGATATCATTGTGTATCCTGAATAAAAAGTTACAGATAAACCTGCATTTAATAGTTAATGAAATACCCTTACATATATACGCACCATAGTTTTTTCATTTCACTGTCCAGTCTTCGGAACTCCTGCGTGAATTTTTCTTTAGCGACTGAATACCCAGGGTCAAAGGCTGGTGAGTTCGTATTGATCTGAATTACGAGCTCTCTGGGTGAGCTTGCCTCCCCCATTTTATGCTTCAGATTTCAGGTAATGGTGTTATTTTCTATTGGAATTAGTCCTATTTCTACGGGATTTTAAATTAATTTCACAGCTATTATTTCTGTTTGTGGATTTTTGAAATTTTGTTTGTTTTGTTGTTGTTTTGATTGCTTTATGGTTCTGAGTGTTTGATTGGATTGTAAAAATTTCAAATGACAGGTACCTAAGATCAAATAGTTTTTAATACCTTACGTTAATATTTTTTCTGTCGTTAGATTCCATAAATATAATTTCCATATTAAGATTCTGCCAATCATGTCTGTCCATTAAAAACAATTGTTGTTAAGTTTAAAGCTTTAAAAAGATAAAATCTAACAATTTTCATCACTTCAACATATTAAAGAAAAGGTCACACTCTAATCAAATCTAAATTACCCCATGTTTGACCTTTTCCCGTCATCGCATCTCCCGATTTTCTCCTCGTTACAGTTCAGTGTTGCTAGGAAGGGAACGGCCCCCTCGAGATGTGGTATTTAGAGCCCCCTAGGGTGGCGCCGTGGCAGCCAGATTGTCAATCCCACCCCCGTTGCCATAGCAAACGAAGCCTAAACACAGAGCCCTATTAATCTCGAAGTCAGGGCGTGTCGAATCAGAGGGATGGGCGAATAATACCACCAAGGTTTTGCCATTTTATAGACTTCAAGAAATGTATTATACTCACACCCAATATTTATCACATGCCCTATTAAATAAAACGTTCATCGATAAAGCTTAAAAAACTTTATCCAATAATAAATTATTAAATAGTTTCAGTGGTAAATATTAATTTATGGTAACACTACACTCCGAAGCAAGGAGGGCGCAAACTGACGCCAAATTGGCGGGAAAGTCGCTCGTTTGACAGATCATTTTTTATTCCGTTCGGAAATTTGGCGTCCATTGTTCCACTGATTACCAGGTGGCCAGGAAGTGAATCACACCCTCAGTTTCTGAACTTACGGGGAAAAGCTCACTGAACCGTGAAGAAACGGAAAAAGCTCCGTGATTATTGTGGGTGACTTGATTATAAGTATTTTTCATTAGAATATAACATTGTTAATATGTGAGAGCTATGACACTGCAAAAAATCATACAAAGATATATTTCAAGATTTTATGAATTTAGTGTAGTTAGTATTAGCCCTCCAATTCTAATTATAAATAACGAAGTACCTACTTTCGAAAAAAATAGAAAATATAAATCAAGATAAGAAACCATAATTTACTGATTATTACAAATACAAAGTAACCCTTGTCCTATCTTTTACTACATTCGCAGAATGGATTGGAATGAAATTGGGCAAGGAGACTAATTATTTCGCAGGGAGGAACTTATATAACATTTTGTGGAAAAAAAATAGAAGAGAGAGAAGTAGGAATGGACTTCTACGCAACACTCCCTTAGTTTCGAAACTGGCGTTTTTAATTCCCGTAAAACTTGCGTATCTCAGGGGAAAATGGGCAAATATCATTACCTGTTTTACTACTATGTCCAGCTGTGTTTGAATAACAAACATCAGGCTAAGCCGGTCTTAATAACGTTCTTAAGTCTTATAGTATAAGGATTGTATTGTAACTGTGCACAGTTTTAATTGTGGTATTTGTAAATTCGCATGAGTCAGCCTTTAGGTCTTTTTTATGCTCAGTTTATCTGTTTTTGTTATCGTGCTTGTTAATTTAAAAGTTTAACCCTAAGACACGGGGGTGTAGGTTTTGCTATCGTTATATGCGATTCTTTATATGAGACGCAGTCGACTTTTATGACCAGCCTTTAGGTGATTATTAAATTATATTTTTTTCACGAATGTTGCAAATTCCATCTTTATACCAACCATTAACCATAATATTAGGTTTAGGTAATAATACCATTGTTAAATAAAATTAGTTTTTTTTTTAAATAACATCGATTCTAGTTATAGTTCAACAGCGTCATAACATTGTCTTTGGCTAAAAAGTTTAAACCTCTTTTGAATGGAACTTGGTGGGGAAATTTAGTACCAAAGACATCGGTACTTAGCACCCTGTATACCTTCATACATCAGAGGCGTCGCAGTGAATGATAATCCCATTACTTTCATTTCATTAGCGCTGATTAAAACTATGTGGTAGCTTCCTCCCCTCAATTTGCTCTCCGTCTCGCAAACAATCAGTAAATTGGTCTGGATAAACGATCTTTAAACCAGGGGGGAACGGGTGGCACTATTGGAAAAAGAATGCATAATCGAGATGATAAATCTCATTCGGCATTATCACTTGATGGTAAGAGAAGATATAGCCAAATGAATAAAGATAGCATGCTTGCCCACAAAATACCATTCTATCTCTATTTGAAGAGGTCGAAGTTCCCTGGCTGCAAGTGCTGGTGCCCTGGTATCAAGCTTGAAGAGAGTTCCACTGGAAGTTGATATTGCAAAGCGAAATGCGGAACTTGTGTCAGCCAGTTAATGTTGTCAGTTATAGTCACTAATTTGCGGTGAACGGGCCCGTAATTTAATCTCGAAAGACGAATGTTCGAAGCATTAAACTCGTAGTTTTTGTGTTGCATCTATTTGTAATCAATAAATAGTACTTATTCCATAGTAGCCCTCTCCATGTAACTGCGGCTGGTCATGCGATCGTCCCGTGAGATCAGACGGACACGTTTACTTCAACGAATACAAATACTAGATAATAGATATTGTGGGAAATAATATAAAGAAATTGAGATCAAATTGTTGTTTATTTTGACCAGGGAGAGACAATTTGATCATTCTAGAAGGCATTTTGATTTTTAACTGACATAAAAATGGAGGAGGTTCTCAATTCGGTTGCTTTGTTTTTGCAGGTAACATTGTGATTTAAGCAATGCACGTTCAGTTTGTAAAACTAATGTTTAATTTTACCAAAGAGCTCGAGGGGGGCGAAACATGACGTTATTTGAAATATACTTTATTCGCTTATATTCGCTTAAAATACTGTTATCTAAGTAGTATTCGTACGCATACAATATTGTTACTTTTTGTTACCTGCGATACGATATTCTTTGTTAGTGCAATGCTGAGGCAATGTGCGTTGTGATCTGGATGTATATTATACATTTTATTATCCTGGGAGCAATCATTCCCCTCTAAAAGGGATCCGAGTGCGCACGCGTTTATTTTTAAAGGTGTGCTTTTTTACATTAGCAAGATGAGTTTACCACCCTCATCTAAACACAACACGTGGCGTGAGATGATACTTTTAATTAAATGGACTGAATTAATGCGTTTTACCCGCAACTTGGATCGTTTGTACTAATATTATGAAGAGGTAAACTTTGTACATAGATGTTTTTTATACGTAATTTTCACACACACCACACAAGAAGTGATCATTGAAACTACTCACGACTTATCAGTATCAGTATTATATCAGATTGGAGTTTCAGGATGAACATGGGCTTCATTTTATCTCCGAAAAGGAAGCTAGCAAGTAAATATAGAAGTTTTATAGGCAAACTTACCTAGACAATTCGCAAAAAGTTCTATTATCATTTCTCATATATTTCAGATGACATAAAATTAGATTTAGATTCAAAAACAAAAAAAAAAACAAAGCATAGAATGCGATAAATGAAGGAAAGCATAGGATGCGATCAAAGATTTAACTATGCAAGATGCATCTCCTTAAGCTGACGGCATCCTATATAATTTTTTACCTTTAATTAAGTACTAATGATGGTATACTATTCGTGTCACATAAGGAAAGTAATAAAGAATCTATAAATATGAGAGGTGAAGCACGAACACATTGTCTTAAGTCGTGATGCACTCAACGTGATGCATTGGGCACGAGTCATAGTCATATACCATCGTATTTGAAGTATATACATTATCTACATGCTAGTTCTTAGCTAATTCGTCTGTGTAGTTGAAATTATTGATATCCCTTCATAATCCTAGTTTCCGCGTTAAATAAAAAGTTATTATGTCAGGTTCGAGTCTCATAGTCACATTGTAGCTGTCATGGTCTTCATTATGCCTGGATAGTGGCGACAGATTCGCAACCTGTCGCACTGGGACTCAACATCAACATGCCAGATGCGGTAACACCTCTGCCTACCCCTTTCGAGGGATTAATTACGGCGTTAGTTTATGTGTACGTTGATGGAAAAATTATCTTCATTATACCTACTTGCTGCGACTTGGTATCGAAAGGAAAAATTTAATCTATTCCACTCGCTTCGAATTTAATTTTCGCAACAAGTAACCTTTTTCCTCTTTAGATTTCCCTGTTAGTTCTTTAACAAAATAGTTAGACCTACAATCTATTTTATAGTCAAAACAATAAAAAACATATAAAGGTCCACCACTGAGGTACTATATCCATTAAAACTAAGGAATCATCAAAATAAGTTCACAATGGAAGGACCAATTAAAATTAAACACGACTTTAAATAATATAAATATTTACAACGTATTCAAGTTGAAATACTCAAACTATAAGAACATAAAGATACTGTTATCTTTGCATTTCGTGGAAAATCTTTTTAACATTCAAAAGAAAATGCCAAAGATAAGAAAATATTTTCACTTGACTAATTAAATGTTGTAAGATAAACGCAAACATTTAAAATTATCTTTTGTCTTTATTGCCAGCGAATAGCTGAATGTTATGAAATATCAAATTTCTTTTAATCTCGGCCTTCAAGTACTTGGATATGTTCATCCATCATATTTTAATTAGTTTTCGCGTTTAGAGATCCCTTGAGAAAAATAACTGCTCTAACCGAATTCTTTAAAAGGAGTTTTTTGTGAATGTTACAAGTTGTCTTCAATAAAGTGATTTTCATGACATTTTATATCAGCGTGTTTGGTTACTTATTTTTTAAGGTCTTGATTGAAAAGTTTTATAATTAAATAATCGCTGAATGAAATAAAATCGATCATTTGATGATAAGTTCAAGCAATCATTTGCAAAAACTTAGTTCTTTCGGTTTTAGTATGAATGTGTACGGTGTGTTAAAAGTAAAGCAGTTTCAATGATGATTTTGAACTTGTAACTGATTTTAAGGATATACCATCGAATTTTATTAAGCGCGCGTACAGAACCCGGAAAACAATCACAGACCACACTTGTCAATGTAAATAAGAGCATGCAACACAACCTTGCGCTTCTTCACTTTAATATTGACCTACTTACTTAAGAAAATTCTAAACTTATTATTACACTTAAATGTTTATATAGTGCTAATGTTTATATCATATTGCTTAATCACTTATTGTTTGCGTCATGTAGAGTTGCATAATTATGTATTTAGTATTTTAATAGGATTTTTTAATGAGATACTCTGTCTATTTGTAACACTGAATTTTGTTTCCTCTGCCTAGCCAAAACGTTTTTATTAAGTTTGGAATCTATTTATTTATAGTAGATTTTTTCACGACTTCATTCGCATAGAAGTAGATTTTTGTACTCGGTTATGCAGTTTAGAAGATTACCTCCTTACTCCCTTCTTACCTCTTTAACCTCTTCTATAGGCCTCTGAAGCAAGCACATCACTGGAGAACATTTTTTTTTTTAATGTATGCTTGATTCTTTTCATGTTCATGAATTAAACCTCTAGATTTAATGTCATTAACATTTAAGTATAAGACTTTATATACCTACTTACACTTCTTTTTTTAGGGCAAAACAAAGTAACCCTTTTTGTATGAGTATATACAAAAACTCAAGACTGAAAGTGGAGTGAAATAGAGGCAGGTGAAGTTAACTAAGTATTCCTATAAGTCCTGCCCTTAGAATTCTAGACAATCATCACCTAATAAGGACTAAAAATAAGCACTAATTTGTATTCAGTCCACGCAATCGGCATGTTTATTGAACTTCATATGGCCTAGATTCTATTCTAAACGTGCATTGACATCCCATTCTTTGATTCTCAACTAAAACAACCTAAAACCACACAAATATGAACTCTATCCGCTAAGAAATAAGGTACGGTACAATAAAGTATTCTAATTAAATAAATTGGATATAAAAAATTGAAACAAAAGATACTGGCGCCTTATTTGATTACCAAATATTTAGCGCAGCATAATATTATGCATGATAATATGATAAGACCCGTCCAAAACGTGTCGTGTACATATATTGTACCTCTAGATTTACAGTGCAGAAAATTAAAACATTATAGGCCAGGAGTTAATGCCCTTATTTTGGATATTCCCATAATAATCATGTGAATCGATTTAAAAGTACTTATTTTAAGTCTATTTGATTAAAAATACGAGTATTTTAAGTTTGACTTTGACTATAACTATTGTGGTGGTGGTAGCTTTAAAAGGATTTTGAGCATGGATTTATCCATTTGAATAAAAAAATATTTGACTAGACTTATTGCCCATTAAATTATGATTTGGTAAAAGCTAAAAAACCGCGATCCCTTGTTTCATCCGATCGCGTAATCCCTTCGATGTAGGTTCTGAACCTGTTCTAATATTTGATTTTCAACAATTACTTATAACATAAACTGATTTTTAAAACAAGTTTTATAATCATTTATAAAATCCACTTTCCTTTCTTATTCATATAAAATCCTTGGTCATATGTTTTATTGCTACCATTTTTTCGCCACATAATTTATTTGGCCTCATTTCAGCACTATCTCCTTGTGTAGCCGATTGATAATTCAAAACACGCTACCAACTGAGCATTGTGGCTTAGAAGAAGACTGTCATACTATAGCAGACTTATTTTGGATAAACGAATAAACGTTAGGACTAAAAAAAGAGACTGTTTTACACTGAAAGCATAGTAACTAGCGCCAAAAGTAATTTATGCATGAAAGTTGTCAAAATATACACATAATGCAGAGATGTCTTTTGCATCGGTGGTTGGTGCAAATTTGCAAACAATTTAGGCTAGGAGCAACGCACCTTTAACCTGATTTGGTTAACATATCGTTTATTTGCTCAATAAAGAATGACGAGTAGCTTTAATAAATTTATTCTTGATAACATCTATCTGACTAATTTGTTATCGTTGGCTTAATCGATATAGATCATTAGTTCCCTGGCTACTTTTACATTTTTTCCCTTTTATTGGCCCGTTCATAGTCAGTCAGATCAAACGACTTTTACATTAATACTTGTAAATAATACAAACTCACGCCGTAATCCCTCTTGTTAATAAAATTAAGAAATATAACAAATTTAGTTAATATTTGCTATCAAAATATTGTGCCTTTGAAAGTACACAAACAAAAGCTCTTAAAATATCTTTGTTTTAGTTTTTAAGCATACATTTTCAAGAATTTAATCTTCCTAATAATCTTTAAACAAAACGAGACAACTCAATACGAATGCAGAATGTATAAAAAATATCCAGAAATAAAATGGCGCTATAAGACTTTGAAACTTCTGCAACGATTGCTTGTTTTCTCATAACTTGCAGAATTAAAAAGTATCATAAAGAGCAATGTACATCGTGGTATGGTAAATTTGTTTGAAAGCTTTAAGATTTCTTTGTTTTAGTATAAACATTTATCTAAAGTTGTGGTCAAACTTTTAAGGCTTTTATCATTTCGTCCGCAGGCTCTCCGACGAGAATGTTGCTATTATCTCTGCGCACGCGCCGGTCATAGACATAAGAATATACGAATTCACAACATTTAATATTTCTGCTCTATTTTTATTTTCTATTCTATTCTGTTTTTGTTATTTTTATTAAGTTGAAACTTCATGTCATTCTACCAAGTCGTAAGTGACAAAGTGCGGCATAATATAAAAATATGCTATTGCTCCTTACTTTTGGCGGTAAAATGTTTTGATTTTCGTATGAAAACATTTTTCATTCAAAGTAAATAACATGGTTTATTTCAAACAAGTGTTTATTTATTTTGAATAGTATTAATATGTAATAACTTAAAACCATGGAAAATTTTATGAGTTTTCAAGTATTTTGTGTGATAACTGTGTTTTAAATTATATTTTCTATTTAGATTGTTGAGCTTAATAACTCTATGGTAAGGATGTTGGTCACATCTCGGGGCATTCGCTTATCTGCGTCTGGAGGACTAGTAAAACAGGAGGCGACACCTTTCTGACTTTTAAGATAAATAAATTCTATAGTTTTACTTGACCCTTAACTCTTTACCATGATAATCGTAACGCGGGTGTTTTTCGAACAAAATTTGAGCCAAGAGATTAGAGAAAAGTTGCTTACTACTAGCGCCGATGTAGTTTCTTGTTATTATTATATGCTGTATCTTTTCTTAAAAACATGCACTTAAGTGCATGCTCCTGTGACAGTAGGAATGATGCTCTCGGGATGGCATTCCGAAGTTGACAGCGACACAATATATTGAGCAAAGATTCAGCTAAGAACAGATTTTTGAATCTCAACCCCTAAATGGGATAAATAGGGGGTGAATGTTGCTAAGGACTGGGCCTTGTAGACTTTCTAATGAAACATTTTTCTTTGAAACACTTGTTAGTTCCAATATTGTTTTTTTTTACTTTAGCTACTTGAAGGTATTTATTTAAATTCAGCCCAGAATTTACTGATATTTTCCTTCCCCAACACGATATGAAACACAAGCTTAGTTTGATGATTTGATTTATAGGTAGGTATTCCCTGTTAGGTTTCACATGACTGTAGTATAGTTCGTGACTGTACGTGACTTTGCCGACTGTACGTCACCGTGGGATAATGCTCTCTTGTTACCTTTAATTCTATTATCTGTCTTCCATTCTTAAGGGTTTCTCGCTACTCAGATACTTTTCTTATTATAGTCCTTTCCCAGTCATGTCGACATATCTTTACGATTTTTGCATCGAACAAGCTGATCAAATATCATATTACAAAACAAAAACTTTGAAGAATGACATAGGTTTATTTCAGCGAAAAAATCAGTCGGTAGCGACTGTAATCAGTTCCGTTGAATTTTACTGGATATTTGAACGTGATTTGCTTTCGTTTCAGTTGCCTCACAGTTTGAGAGGAGTCAAGAAATTTGGAAGCCAAGGGATTTGGATGCACGGCCAAGCGTTCTCCATAGCATCTTGTGTGTTATTTTATTTCCGCCTTTACGGTGAGCAAATTTAGGTAACGATGAAACTCGTCACTGCGAGCAAACCAGGATGCATTTACATTTGTCCGTAAGATTGCATTTTGAGATATAAACTCAAAACAAATTATTTTTGAACGATTTTATTACCATAAATTATAAGATGAAGATGGATACTTTCTTACGTAATACTTTCCGCGAACGCTCAGGCTGTGGAATTTACTCCCTGGCATAGTACCCCCAAGTGAACACGCGTGATGTTCTTAAAAAAGTTGTAAAGACGTTTTATCAAGGTCACGGTATTGCCGTTCATAAGCTACGGTGACTCCTCACCACCAGGCGGGCCGTATGCTTTTCTGCCACCTTAATGGAACAAAAATGACCACCGCAATAATCGTGACTTCGTACGTACAAGATGGAAAAGCTCCCAGGCAAACGGTAAACAGCGTTAATTTTGCGTAACCCCCGCAAGTATGTCACTGGCCGACTAGCCACAACTGTCATTCTATTGTATGACATTCTTTACAATGACAGCTAATACCTCCCTAAGTGCATGAGAAAAACATTATACAGTGAGTTAGTATGCTGCGAGATGAAAATTAATAGGTATATATACTCGGCTTTGTAAGAACTAATTTCTAAGGGAATTAACCTACTTTACAGATAATTTAGAGATATTACGGAGAATTGATACTGATTTCATTTGATGTAAGAAGTTCTATGCATTTGTTTAGTGCAGTAGAGGTGGGTTTCTTTTTCTTTTGCAAAGTTTAATTTCTGTAGGTACCATACTATGTCTTCTGTGAGGTGTTACAATTAGCGGAGAAGTGTTAATGAGGTGGCAGTTAATATTATAAAATGCTCGTTACGTCAACAGTATCACGCACTTGCTGTCATCCCGCAACTCAAAAGTCAAAGTTGAAGTAAATATTTGTTTTTATTCGAATAGACTAAAATAAGCACTTTCAAATCGTATTTTTTTACTGCCACAAAATATCTGAACTATAGCTATAATTAGGTCATCATACTGTCATCTCAGCCGGAAAACGTTCACAGTTTTACAAAGCCTACCAAATATTGTACAGAGCAATCCTGTGTCGCTTGCATCCAGCGGCTACTTACAGCTCGGGCCTCTAAGGAAGAAATCATTTTAGCGTTAATGCTAACGAAAATACAATGACGATTTCATGACTCGAGCGCTAGTAAATGTCATTTCAATATATTTTTGTTTTTGTTAGCGTTAACGTTTGCGGAGAATGGTAAGGGGGCAAGTTCAGTACGCCACTCCGAAACATATTAAACCTTGAACATTTCACCTTTAAAACATAAATTCGTTTTTAATCGCCTCTTACAATCCTTTCTTAGCTGACGTTTCCTCCCTAAATTTACCTGCACATTTCAGCATAGACTTAGGTACCTAATAGTTTTGGCACTGCGTTGAGAGTCAGTCAGGACAAACGGTTCTGTGAGTGCAGACTTAACCTGGACTGTAGGTATTTGGCCTTCCTTCGCAAACTGTGTCAAGGATATCCAACAGCCTTCGCTATGCCATCACAGGTACCTTGTCGCTAAACTTGCAAAGGTGATTTCACATTCATGTCAAATCTTAAAGAAAATTTATTTTTACTTTAAATCGAGAAGAACCTGAAAGAAAATGAAGTATTTTTATGCTATGAGATATCACTATATAGTATAAAACAAAGTCGCTTCCCGCTGTCTGCCCTTATATATTATGCTTAGATCTGTAAAACTACGCAACGGATTTTGATACGGTTTTTTTAATTGAGTGATTCAACAAGAAGGTTTATAAGTATATAATACATGCATAATATCCGAGCGAAGCCGGGGGGGGGGTCGCTAGTTTTCTATAACTTATAAAATCATTGTTCATACCAATAGTTACAAGCCTACGTATGTTTAGCTAACCGCCTAAGGTAGTTTATACAAAGGGCTTAAGGATGTTGTTTTTGCAAAAGAGCTGATTTTAAATTAATACTGACGTTTCTTTCTATAAAGGTATTGTATTGTAAATATAGTTACGTACGAAATATAAGGGAAATGTAGGGAGAGGGTGGGATCGAATTTTCCCTAGTTTTCTGTATTACAAAGAGCAGTTTCCCCACCGCGCCGCTGCGCCCGGCGCCCGGCGGAGAGCGCGCCAATCGATACACGCTACCTCACACCTGGATTCACCATCATTCGTCTACATCTTGGATAAAATCAATATAAGAGAGCTGTTTTTGCCTTTCATGGATGTCATCACCTTATAGTGTCAACATACTGTGTTACGTCATTAATAAACAATGTTCCTAATTACATTCCGTTTTTTTCATAAATTATATTATTAGTCAAATTTACTAACAGTTCTCAATACACAGAAACCTCTTTAATGGTTGTTAAATATATATGCATTTTACATTGGCGTTCAAATATTTAAATAGATAAAAAGAAAACATAATCAAAATTATTTTGAGCTAGCAATTAGCGAGGTTTAAGAGGTTTATTTAAAGGACTTCATTTTAAAAGTTTTTTAATGATTAAGCAAATAGGCAACCTTATCTAGGTAGCATAAAGGTAACTTAAATGTAATAAACGTTTATCTACTTTTAAATAAAGGCCCCCATTTAATGCCATTGTTATTGGTCTTTGCAGTTTTGGTCCAATTGGTATCAAGCCACTAACACTATAATGATTCGAAATTTCGCAATCGATTTTCCACGTGGAATTAAATAGAAAAATAAATGTCCCAATGACCTTTCCAACGATGTGCACCCTACTTGTCCTCCGCCAGGTGAGTCACACAGTACCTGTAGATACTGTGCGGCTGTGTGCGGGCAGTCTGCGTGTGTGCGTGCGGCAGACTCAGCGGCGACTGTGGAGGAGGAATCTCTTATTTATTGCTTTTTACCTAAATCTAAGCTAGAAAATCTTTAGTTTTTTACCACTTTGTTCATATGTTCATCTTTGTTAATGAGGGTAAATAATAAAGAGAAATGAAAACCCAAATAACCTAAACATTTCTGTACCTGTTTTAAATTTTCTATATGTTTAATGTTATGATATTTTTTCGAGGTTTAACTTGCCCCAGTATCATTCGACTAGGAAAATAGCTTAGTTCTAATTTCTGACAGTTTTTCGAAATCGATACTTCAGTTTTTCTTTTAGAAAAAGTCCACGCATTGGTAGTTAGTAGGTATATACGCTGAAACGCAACGTTGCCTTTATTATTTTTCAATCGATAATTGCAATTTGCTAAAAATATTTCAAAATTGCACGACACTCTCTAGGGCCTTAGTTTCGAATAAAACAAACCATCCAAATTATATTGACACCTGAGTTCAATATCATGTGAGAGACATTTTTTTAATTTAATGCCTCATGGACTTTAAACCTATAACTTTACGATTCAAAATCGCAAAAAGTAGAAACAAGACTACAAAAATTATGTCTGTTAATAGAAAGTGGAGTTCCGAAAGATAACATTTTCAGTAAAGAGTCAACCCTATTCGGTCGTTGTGTACAAGTCATGAGGGTGGAATAAAAGGACTTTATTATCTTTAGACTAAGGTTGAAATTGTTGTAACATTATGTTGTTTGCTGTATCTGTGTGTACATCATACATATTTTAGGGCTGGGTTTTCCGACACACCTTTATTTTTAAAACGGGGGAAAAGCGTACTTGTTACAAGCTCAAAGTTGAACAATTTAAGACGGGTTAACTTCCATACATGTATTTTATAACATATTTTAGGTACATAACTGTTTGTTTACTTAGTTCACTTGCCTTATAAGGTATTGAAATATGTACTGTGTCAAATAATAGATTATGTTTTATGGAAGTCTTTTTTAATGTCTTTTTATTGTATGTTATCTATATTTGTTAGCCAATCGACTCTACCTTATTTTGGTCAGACGCTTTCTCTTTACTTAATTTGTTTGAGTGATATGTCAACGTGTTGTTAAATATGTTTCTTCCTTCATTCCTCCGTTCGTCGGTGTACGTACCTAGTGCAATGATGTGATGAGTGCAGTAAAGGACCTTACATAAATAATTCATAGTAAATTGTTTGCGAGACGTTGACTGTCTAGACGATACGTATTAACTAAGTATATAGGGACGAGCTATGTATCATATTTAATTTGTTTAGAATATATGAAAGTTTGTTTATTAATCATTTAATTGATTTCTACTCTATCCACGTATTGTAACGATTTACTTAGCCGCTATGAGCTTTATCGACATGTTATTCTACATATATTGTTATTATTATTCCTTTCTCAATTTATTTTCATAACTAATATATTTGTATATGCTATAGATGCTTTAACTACTTTACACCATACACTAAACGAATCATCATTGCTATCATTTGCGTCAAAACCTCACAGGATATTTAAGGAACCCTCTTTTAATGAAATTAAATTCCTAAACATTATTTCTTTAACAAACCTCAATTAAACAAAGTTTAGATTCTCATAGAGGGCATCGCAATTAATGGTTGAGGGTATTTACAAACTGTGCAGCTCTGGGCATAAACAAAAAAATAATGTTCCATCACAGGCAAGTTTGAGAGACGTCTATAATATTCCTTCATAATTCTTTATGACGGAGTACGTAACAACAAGAAATAGAAAAAAAAAACACTTTCACTTACATAGAAAACAGCTGGTGTATAGGAACACCATCCCAGTACCATATACGTAACGTTCTGTCATCTCAAAGGTTCCCATACAATGCATAATGTGAGCAATAAAATTAACAATCAATACGAATGCGTAAGATGTGCATAATTTGTATGTATTGCAGTTGATGAGACGTGGCGCTGAGAAATATGGAGCGGCCATTTTTGTTATGCTGGGGCCACATTAACGAGAAAAGTCTTCGCGATAAATATTAACGCGTTAAATGGAGTGGCCACATTTGAACGGTCAACGTCAATGTCGATTTTTAGCAGTAAAAATTGGCGTTAATCTTGCTTGAAATTCAAGGATTACTATACTGTATATACTCTCAAAATTTACTATACTGTATTTCAAGTGCACCGAATACTCGCGATCACAGTGCACATTGACAAACGTAATGTGACAGCTTTATCGCAATAATTCTTGCGAAACCTCATTTAATGTCCCGCCACTAGACCTATCGCCTAACGTCAAACGGCAATGAATGCCGTTGTAAAATTATCGTGACAAGTCGTAGCTACACCAACATTAAACATCCATCATCGCGATAGTCAACGGCGTTTCCCGGTAATGTGGTCCCAGCATTACACGTTCAATCTTTAGCTTTTCACTTGGATTTCTTACTGGATTCTTCTCCGCAGATCAGCATTGTGGTCAATTTTACTGTTAAACTTTATAATTTGATATTGGTACCAATAACAAATTTAAGGTGAACAGGAATTTGTAATTAAAAAACGGTCAAACGCTGGCTAAAGCTGTAAAAGATAAATACTTATTTATATATATATTTTATGATACCACATCCAAATGATTAATGAATGCTAACAGTACTTGGATGCGAGGCCGTACACAGATTAGCAAGTTTTTCTCATTATGCTACAATAAGTGATAAACGAACGTTGTTGAGAAATTGCTTGCAACTGTGTGAAAACGCTTACAATTATGTGTTATTAATAAATACCATTACGGATAGACAGCAACGAGTATCCTGGTCTGTATATTTGTGAAATAAAAGGAATGTGAAACTGATATAGAAATACATATATATGTTGTATTTACCTAAGCCCTACATAACGAAAGATACGTAAATGAATAAAGCTTTTAAAAACAAATGATCTTAAATTAAAACGAAAAACTTATTACAGATTAAAATTAACTAACTGAAACTGGACAAATCAAGAAATACATAAAAATAAATGTACTGTACGCGGTGACAAAGATTTGATAGATTTTCGTTTCCTGCAACATATAGGTAACAAGCATATCTAAAGATTTTTTTAAAATTAAACCTTTTAAGACATAAAACAGGTCAAGTGTGAGCACGCCTCACTCATGAAAGGTTCGGTTCCATCGTACAAAACTAAACTAAATGAACTTTTAGAAACTTTTTCGAATAAATCACGTTCTTATAATTGTTCTTATAACGACAACAGAATAAACATGCTATGGTTCATGAGGTATGGACAGACGGACGGACAGCGGAAGCTAAGTAATAGGGCTCCTTTTTTCAACCTCTGGGTATCCAAAAAATACATTTTGATAAAACAACTGTTGTGTTAATACTCAGTTCTATCAAGTGTGCCATTTATCAAAATCATCTTGCAGACAGTCAAAGCAATGAATTATATTTAAAGTATAATTTAAACGTATTTGTTCTAAAACTATCTTAATTTAAATTTCAGGTAAATTGAAACCTAATTTGTACCAACAACTCATTTAGAATAACAAGATGAGTTAAATAACTTCTGAACGAATGTAATAAGAGTCATTATTAATTAAACTTTAAATACAGTAACACAATACGCTATTATATTTCATACACATTGTGTTCGCAACCGTGAAATAGGCGTAAAAAACAAGAAGTTTTCTTATGAAAACTTTAATTGCTGGATAACGTTTGCATTTAATTGAATTATAAAAACGTTATCAGTTTCTGTAATATGTAATAACCTTGTGTATGAAAATGAAAGCACTAACGATCTTTTTACTTGGTTATATTTTAAATTATACATAACAAAATGTAGTACCTACATTTCTTAAACTAACTTCCTATGTTTTTAAGCAAGAATAATGAGATGCTTCATGTGCTGTCCTGCTGCATTTTTTTAAATTAAAACCAGGCAAGCATTTGACCCCAATCCCGTCTGATGTTAGTCAGGGATATAGTCTAACGTAGACCATGCCTACCCAGGAGAAGCCTACTCATAGCTGCATATATTTTTGGACGTAATATTTTCAATTACGCGTAAACCATGTGAAAACTTGAAACTTTGCATACAGGTAGACCATTTACATTAACATATAGGATAATTCTGATTCACAAACATACCTTCACAATTTAAAGAAATTTGCAAATTGATCCAAAGGGATCACGCGGACAAAGTGTGAGGCTAAAGCGATTGTTTATTAAAATAAAACGAATAAGTAAGTAGGTACACAGTTTCAATGAAAACCAAGATCAAGTCAGTGTCTTTTGGTATCTTGTCAGGTGTCCTTTTAAACGAATAATACAACTGCCCAGCTGTCTCGGACAACAAATTCAATCAGAAGAAATAGGAAGAAGTAACAAACAAATTCTAGACTAATACAGCTTATTGTAAATATCTTTTATTGTCATTCTAATGGCGTTTTTTAACCCTATTCACATACATTCCGTTGCACCTCTAATCTTATGACAACAAAGCAACCCTATTTCATAAGCACAAAAGGTCAAGAAGAAAAAAGTTTGAATAGAAAAAGGTCAAAGTGTTCGGTGTAGGAACACGCCAATCGGACCTCTTTGTGATGTCCACTTTTGTCCACATTGGTCCAGACGACCCTTGGGTCAAATTACAATGACATCTGAGAAGGGTTAACGAGATATTAATGGCTGGTCAGCAAAGGGGTCAGATAATAAGTCATGCTTAAATTGAACTGAAAGTCCAATACTATTTATTACGAAAAATTTTGAAACACCTTGATTATATATTTTACAAACTTAACTCCTACAAAATCATTTTCCATTATTACTTATTTTACCATTCAAAAGTTTTTGCTTTATTTTAGAAACAACTTGTATTTTCCTTGAATGTTCATACTAAAATCTCTTCAATATTTCTTCAGTATAAATCAGTATTAGTCTCTTTAATGTAAGGCACTATTTCAAACCGAGTCTTGCCGGTACTATCAAAGCGTGTGTCAAGTTTTGCGAAAACATCTTTATTATTCTTTTTATTGTTTGCTCGACGATTAATTTGTTCTGATCCAATTCCAATCAAGTTTTTCACCAAAGTTTTCATAATTTTATCTATTTTCCAATTTAACCTGTTTTCCACTAATAATTTTTCGTTTTTTATTTTTAAAAATTCATTTTGCGAAACACATAAGTTGGGCAGCATTGAAGTTATGAAACAAAATGTTAATGTGAGTTTTCTGCATTGCATTTTCTTGTTTTGTAAATTAATGTTTATCAGCAACTCGATTCAATCAAGCCATCTTTATGTTAGATTTTTAATGCTTATCGATCATAATTTTATGTGATTTTAATTTGTAACGTGTTTTTTTTCTTCTTGAAATATAATATTTTTACTAACCCATGTGTAAAATCAAAATCAATAATGTTTTTGCAAGCCATATCGAAGCTTCATTCTTTTAAATTTTTTGCCTATGATTAGTTTAAATCTAAGTTTCTCAAACATCGGGCAAACTGTCTGTAAGACATTTCATGTTCACAACACAAATGTATATAATCTTCATAACCCCTCGGGCTCAGTCCAGCTGGCGAAATTCGCAAGACCGTTATACCTGCGCTGTTTTAATTGCACAAATTTGCATAAACGGCTAAAGGATGCGCAAAAAAGGACAAAAGATACCTATGATTGATTACAAGTGGTCAAACTGGTAGTAGACGAGGGCTCTGTAACTATTTTGTTGAATACGGAAGTCTTGTTGTTATGAGATTTGCAAATACTGACGTGGACATCCAACGGATGATAGGATCTGCGATCAAACTTATCAAAATAAAAGATTTAGTCAAATTTAAATTTCAAAAAGTAAATACTGACTCGATCGCCAGCTCGGAAAATTTTGGTTGTGGAAAAACCGACAGCAAAACACAGATTCTGCAATTTTGTTACATGTCTATGAAATACATAGGATGTTGGTAAAATTGGTTATTGGTTTTCAAGCTTCAAATTAACAAAGGACACGGTATTATTTGACGGTAGCCATGTTCCGTCTTACTGCTATGTGTAGTTATTTGCCGTATATCTTGCTAAGTAAGAACACATTCATTGAACTAAGATAGAAGAGTACAAAGTTGAATTTAACGGCCTCGGTGGCGCAGTGATATAAATAGCCGACTGCTACGCTAAAGGTTCCAGGGGTAGAAATAGTGTTATTTGGAAGACGCATTGTTTCGCTTATCGGATATATTATTCTTATCTATGTAGTTTATACCATATTGTTGCTTAACACAAGAAACAAGATTCTTCAATCTTTTTATTATTTATTATAAGGGCTTTGTCGCTAAGCGACAGTATCGCCCTGTGAAGGCAACTGCAGGGCTGAGTCAATGTGTGTGTCGTGATGTGATTATTATTATTAATTTATATCTGTGTCAATTATCAAAACCACAATCTCTGAAATTCAAGTGCAGATATGTCAAAAAGGAAGGGAAAAACATTTGGTGTGGCGAAACAAGAAAAAATATGTCGTTGATTACCACTAGCATTCACACGACCGCTAATCCTATTTCAGAAGACAAGCCGTGTCGAGACAGCATCCCTTGAAAAACAAACATGCCGGGACAATAAAAATCTAAATTACCATAAACAAAGTATTATGAGGTGGCGGTTGGTAAAAAGCTCTTGAAACCGGTTTCGTCCGGAAACTGATAGATCCTGCAGTTCCGCGACACCGCTTGACAAAGCCGCTTTTGTTTTTTTTACAATTTGACCGCCGCGTTTGGGGTGTTAAGCGATTAATTGTGAGAAATAAAAAGATGAGTCAAAAGTACAGAATGAATTTAGATCGAAGAATGTAATGGACGTTTGGGCGATGAAGGAAAGGGGTGCGTTTTTTGCTTTTTGTAGTTCTAAACGTTGTGTTGTAAATTAAAAGGAATCTCCGCTTATCTCTTTCTGAGAGATTCTCTATGGAAGTTTGATGGCATTAAAAATATTATTTTAGTATAGTTACCATTTTTCGTAACTAATAAAAAACATATAACATGGTAAATATTATTAATAGAAACAAAGAAGAGTGTAATATGAAAATGACACTTTTTACTACTATTCTATTAATTATCAAAGTTGACGAAAATTGTAACGGTTATACATATACACCGTAACTTCTAAGTTGAGGTCAAAAAATGTGGTTTAATAAGTATAAAATGCGATAAGATCATGAGAAGCAACAGATCATATGGACACGGGTCAAGACTCCAGCATCTTTCTCACAGTCTCTGCCGAAACGAATGATAACGTCAGGGTTGTCAACACTTGGATTATTAACACCACATACGATTCGTTTATTAAATTTTAAAACACAAAAACGGAAGAGCGTCTCAAGTCGATTTATTCTATTCTAATACCAAAATCTAACGTCACTTGGGTTTTATTTATATTTGATATTGTTATATTTTGTTTCTATTCTGAACCGATGTCAACCCGTGTTTTTTTGTTTTATGTATTTGACCACGAAAAATTTTTCATAGTTCATTTATTTGCATCAAAATGTGGTAACAAATGATAATAGTAGGAATTACATAAACAGATCCAACACATTTAGTCATAAATACAATAGACATGCAAATATTAAATGTCAAAGAAAATATCAAAAATTAAATTAAGAAAATGGAATGTCAATATTATATCTAAAATATGTCAATATCAGATTATGCAGTTAACAGATTTAGTAATATAGTAGTTTGTCAATTACAATTAAAGTTTTGGCTTAATAAAGAAGCCATTAACTATATAAAACATTTCTGGACTAGCCTACTATACTAGAGGACTATAAGACTCCGATTAAAAATATTAAATGTTATGTTTACTGGGTTTTTCGATTTCGATAATTATTTTTTATTGTATGGAGTACCTTTACCTTGAAGTTGGTCCCATTTCAATTTGTAATATTCTACATCATCTTAGTTATCAAGACTTGAAGAAATGTAAATTATAAAAAAATAATCTAAATGACTTCATGATATTTATCTGTCGGCGGTTCTTATTTCTTTGTAAAGGTTTTGGTAAAGTTAAGATAAATCTTGCAAATGCACAATGGCGACAACTGGAAAATAATAGAATAATTTTCAAGTTTATAAATCTCTAGGTATATCAAGGCTGTGATACAAATTAGTATTTTAATCCTTCATCTTGCTACGTCTATTTATCATATATTTTGTTCTCATTTGTAGCTAAATATTAAAGTTAAAGCTGAATATTATGAAGAGGCAAATCAAAGTAAGCAGACACGTATTTAAATATTTAGCGCCTCGGGCCATTCAGCTTTACCGCCCTATTTATTGACAAATAAAGTAGTTCATTTAAGAAAAAAAAACAGCCCCTCAGCCTGCCGCCCTGGGCCTAGGGTAAATACGCCCCTGCCTGTATGTACGAGTAAGACATACCACCTTCTTACAACTTATCTGTTAAAGAAAAAAAATCTTTATTATGAATTTCCAGGGTGCACATAAATTAAATTTTTGTGTCAGAAAATACAAAAATACGAGATTCACGCGGGAAATAGCTAGTTTTACAGTTTTAGTAAGTTTAACTTGTTTTATTGGCAGCCCTAATCTGAGTCATGTTACTCAGAAACAGTAAAGGAGATATTGCACGGTAGCTTTATGGGAACAAGTGTCAAGTTAAGATACAGTCGAGCTCAAGTTATGTCATGGAAGATAAGTTAACTATTAGCTTTATTTCTTACTAGCGCTCCGCCTCGGCTTCGCACGGGTGCAATAAGAAGAAAAAATATATATATAGCCTATGTCACTCAGTACTAGAGTAGCTTGTTTTGAAAATTACCTCCTAGGCCTCTTACACAAAGTAACAAACACCTATGTGCATTCCTGTCCTATCCCTAAATACATACATAATATATCAAACCGTAGAAATCCATCGCGGCTTCCTGCAGTACGTTCAAGATTGTCCGACAAATCAATATATGTAACTGTAATTGAATGAAATTTAACTGTTATGAAATTGGTATATTAAAATAAAGGGTTATTTGGCAGAACATATTGTTTAAAGCAGTCACGTAACACTTACATCTGCCTTGTTCACTGTACCATACTGATAACATACACGTTTCCGATAAAGAAACCAGTTACAAAATAACTAATAACTCCAATCAAACAAACGAAAAGCCACCTTATGTTGAAAAACTTAAGGTGCACGAATGTTTACGGCTTCGGTTAAGAATTGATAAAGACAGTTGCTTCTTATGGGGGTGTCTGCGACGTTTACCATTGGTTTTCCAGAGAATCAATATAAACCTAATGCCTTTAAATTAAAGTTGAATTTCGTATGGAAATGAATTCTCATTATTCAGGTCAGACCGAACGGTGTAATTTTGAATTTCGTTATAGATATTCTTATTTATAAAACTTAATGATTCACTTAAAATTGCGGTAGGATTCTTATAAGCAATAGATTATTTTAAATTTTCCAATAAGTCGTTTTAGGTGGATTATCGTTTCTAGTTTTCATTCACGTGATTTGGAACCAGATATTGAAATAGTTAGTTAGTCCTAAAATACATATTGGGTAACCATGTTTTTAATTGTAATCAGAGAGTAACAAATGAAAGCACCTACTTACATTAATGATTGATCTTCGCTGCACTTCTATCAGACCGAAGTTACTTAAAAATGGAGAAAGAAAGAAGAGTTTTGATATTAAGTTTTAAAAGGTAAGCCCGCTATAAGGTTTACTTAATACAATCCTTAAGCAAACCGAGTAAACATCTCAAATCCACAGATTATGAGGAAGCAGCAAATTTGCATGGCTCTGCAAACCCAGAACAAAGGGCCACTGTCTCCACAGGGTCTAACTGACCCGATACATCTAATGGGCCCTTTCAGTCAAGCAAAATTTCCCACTGCCCATAACAAAGACTGTCTTCACACACCCTTTTCGCGCTACTTTTGCATGTGAAACCGTTTTCTATGCTCTATTTTTTGCATTGTCCAAATTTGCCTATGGCTACTACTATTTATGGATTTTTAATATTGTCCTAATATAATAGAGCGAACGGTTTTTTTATAGATATGCTTATTGAAGCTATTGTGAGAAAGTTTGGTTGTTTTTGACCGTTAAGAAGTGGACATGTTATATTTGTTTGAAATTAGGTTGTTCAATACAATAATTTTATTCTAGCAGTTTCTAGATGATTTCATGCATGTAACGTCTAAAGAGATAGTAAAATATTTTTTTTAATTAAAATTATTTTTTAATTGAAAAGGAATATAACATGGGTTTAGATGAGTAAATTATAAGAATTCATTATAGGTTATTCAATGCATTATTAAAAATACACATTCAAAATTAAATCAGATTTATTAAAAACATCGTAAATCCGCAAAACAAGTTACAACTGATACGTAATACAACAAATTACGCAATAAAAATGTCCAGTAAATCTCCTATAAATGCATAGGTTATCGCGATCGTGTATATGCAACCCATACAGCCGTTGGCGCTGCGATCTCGTTTTAATTGTCCATTCAGTGGGCAGGGTCACTCTGACCCGTCCATCGCAGGTACAGCCCTGCCTGACCCCACACAAAGCAAGGGTCATCACTACCCTTTTACACCAATTTCAAGACCCCAAAATCGGTGCAGCGTGAGTGATGAGGTCAACCCGATGACCCGACTGACCTATTCTTCACAAACCTACCCCTTTCTTACAAGGCATTATTTGTAATCCCTTTCGCGAATCTATTCTATTGTTCCTCTATTCATTTCTAAGCTCGGACGTTTGTCTATCGGTGAAATTTTTGCGTGAGAACGCTCTGGTTCTTTGCAAAAGTGTAACGTCCATCAGGACAATGAGCTTTGGCTATAGTCCTTTATGGGAAAGTTCGCAAGGATGGGACTAGTGGTCTCTTTTTAATGATTCGCCATTGTGTTAATAAAGCTTTGATACAGTTTTTGTCGGGTCATTTGCGACCGTTGGCCAACGGAATTGCCGATAGTATTTAAGGCGTAGAAGTAACGGTCAACTGTCACTTGTCTGCATGGCGATGCCGTCGTGCGCAGGCATGCACCTACCAAATGCATGACTCACATACTCACAAGTCATATAGCTCCAAGATAAACACCAGAGGTCCTTCGTTCTTCTTTGATAACTTAACCTAAAATAAATGATCTAATAGACATGTTAGTGTGTTAAGAAAAATACACATTTTAACAGATGTTTTGATACGATAGATATTTTAACAAAATTCGTCAAATTAAATCAAAGTTAAAATTCGTTGGACTTCGCAGAGTAGGTCTTATACATTTGAATTATTGGCAATTTCAAATAGAAATACCTTTACTAAATGACTAATGATACAAAAAGGAAATGTAGAAAAACGCGAGTAAGCAAATTATTTTTTTAGCACTTAGACAAATAACAACTGGCCAGCATTCCATTCAACGTTTTCAATACTCTGTTTAAAAAACTTTAAAAATGGAACGCCGAGACAAACGGCCGCGATGTCCGGCTCCCCGGATGCGGAGGAAACGAGGGAGACTTGTACACTCTGACAAGACGATCCCGACCACTCTTAAACTTTAGAGCATATGGTAGAAATTTGTTGAATATACATATCAACAGATGGTGTTAATGTTGTAGGTGTGTGTAGAAAGGAGACAGTTGGCACGTGCGCAAGCGCAGGTGCCTCCGAAGGCTCACTGAACTCAAGTAAAAGGATTCAGGGCATTGTTTTTACTTTTTGCCACTATATCTAGATTATTGAGGAATTATTTGTGTTTTATAAGGACATACGGTAATTCTTTCACTATAATGATTGGGTCGGTAGTTATATACTTATAATCAAGTAATGGTTCTAGTTCAAGCACATTTTGACGTAACTTTCATATGTAAGCGATTTTGACATTAATATTAGGACATCGATACATAACGTTATCTATACCTACGCCTGGGTGTTCAAATGAATATATGGCAAATCTCATAGCGTTCACTACGCCTATACGAAACACCCACTCTCTTAAAATATAAGCTCCAAGAATTCAATAGTTACATACAGAATATATGGAGTTTAATCAGTTTGTGTTAAAGTATCTTAATATTGTAGAAAGAATGTACATCTTGTATATAGAAGTTATAACTAATCATATATACCATATCAGAGAGGTATGAGAAATAAAACACATTATTGATATGAATCATCAAATAACATCAAGATCAAATTTACAGAGTTTTGCTTATTTTTCATACTTTCAAACTACCAATTAAGAGATTTTATAAGAATTACAAAAAGGTCATTACACTGTCAATATCAACATGCGATATAATGCTGTATCCCAATCATAGGTCACGTCACGTATATGTTGATGGTTTTGACAGTATGGCGATACTGTCTTAATATTACGATACTAGGATCACGATATAGTATTGATAGTCTTCCAAAAGCTGTTTATAAAGTTTATCCTTGCTAAAGTGAGAAAAAAAGTTAAACTATCAAGTCCGTTGATTCACAGTACAAACAGGTGCCACTTCCCATTGCGCCTGCGCACCCTACCTCTCCCACGACAGCGGACTTCCTTTGTTGTCTCTACTACACTCTTTTATTTTATTTTATTATTTTGACCATCTACAAGAGATTAATTGGTTTTACTTTTAAACAAACTATGTTTTATTGGGTACCAAATATTAAAAATAGTTTACTTAATACAAAGAGGTTGTTTATCAGGTCACAATTAAATGAAGAATGCTCTTTAATTCTCCATGCAATCAAATTCTACCGGTCAGTAAATAAATTTTCGAAAGACGGATTTAGTTTTCAGATGTAAAAGACTAGACTTCTTCTATTTTTTTTTACTAAAATCAAGCCCCTTGAGTAAACTAAACATAAAAATTCACAAAAGTATCCCTGTTTCAAAGGGAAATTTCAGTTTATAACATTAAATTAACGAAAAGCAAAATCTAACTTTGAATGTAGGGCATTGTTTCTGTCAACAATAAAGAGTTGACATAACCACAGAGTAATAACATGGATGAAAGAAGGGCATGTATGAGCTTGAGTCATACAATTATCAGTGTATTATAGTCTTGTGTAAAGCCGCCCTATGCCGACCCTTCAAGCAAGGGCAGTAAGAAACAGCCTGCAAGTACGTTAAGACCGTTATTTTACGCGGTATTTTCTTATGATAGAAGATGTAGACGTTGCCAGTTAAAAATAAATAGTAGTTATTTTTTCTATCAAGCAACATATGGTAAAAACTATTTAGAATTGGGATAGGTAGTTACAAACGATTTATACAGCCTAACGCTCCAACGCCAATAATATCATTGACTCGTTTTTAATTTATTTTTTACACAGTAGATTTGTGGCCGGTTTCAAACAGCAATTCTGTAGTTTAGTTACCTAACTCTTTTTATCTTGACTTCATCAGTGAAACAAATTTCAAACAGTATTTGCTTCATTCGCAATTACCTACTCAGTGTCAGTCTACTGAATACCTACTAGTCCTTACCTTACCGTCCTAGTTTTCACATTCATCCAAATGAGGTTAACATATGAACTTCCAATTTGAATGAAGCGCTTTGCGACAAATTTCATTATTATTGCTTGCTGAGATTACAACTCTTACCCATCGGACGGGTTCTCAGAGCACTACAAAATGAATCTCTTGATGTACAGGCATTATAATAAAGCTCTATGTACTTACGAGCACTTCGTTTATTACCTTCAGGTGAGTTTTTCGACACAAGTTTTTCTTGAACATCCTAAGCGAAGCATACAATGTGTGAGTTTGATGAATTTAAGATTAGGTAATATACAATTTTTGTATGATTGTGTTGACATATTATTATGTGGATTATCTGAAATAATTAAACATTATTATTAAATAAAAATGAACCTCACTTTATTTTGCGCTACAAAATAAAAAACATTGAAACATACAAAAATTTACAAAATGACATTACGTAACAAGTAAAACACATAATTTTCAATCTACCAGTCGGTAGTATTAATTGGAGATGGTACAATGTATGGGTGTTATGTAAGCGGATCGATGGCACCTGGTAGCTTCACCTGCCGCCTGTCACACGTGCCGCCTTCATCGATACCGCACACTGGGATCAGAAACATTGGCGGTTAAAAAACGCGTGTTGTCTTCGGTGAGAAAACGCTCCCTAAAGGAGTTAAACGACTTGTACGGTTCGCTGCGGAAGAGTGGTTATTTTTGTTTTCAAAATTAATTAACTACAGTCTAACATAACGCCTTGTATTAATTATAAAATTTATGAAAAATTGTATTTGGGTAATCACCATAATTATTTTAAAAAGGTACCAAAAGAACTATCAAACTAAAGATAGCTTTGTTAAAATAAAAGCTTAGATAAAACAATATATAGATATAGAGGTCAGTAGTTTCGGCACCTTCTATTTTCAGCACCGATGAAAAATACTTTTTAATATTTACTCTCTGTAAAGTAAGTTTTATTTAAACATTTTATTACGACTTCAATTCGATAATTAACCGTTTTAGTTTCAATAACCGCTCATTTCTTTACACCCGTGCGTCAACTTGTATTAAGCCAGCACATCAGGCAATGCACGTAATTGTCTTTGATGGGAAAATATATTTAAGATGAACTTTATAACAAAAACCGTTTATCTTAATTTTTATGTTTCGTAATTAACATTTAATGGTTTCCTATAACAAACCTGTAGAAAGGCATCCTTTAATCAATTTCAACAAGTAATTTCATTTAAGTAAGTGTGGAATTTTATATTATCTATAGTATTAAAAATGCAATTATATATGGTAACAGCTTTAATATAGGACATTCGTTTCAATTATTTGGTAGTAAAACTGTGGTATTTTCTTTAATTGTAATTCATTGTTATAATTTTCAATTTAGATATTTATATGAGAATAAACTAAATGTAAGTTTTTTAAAGGATTGTATTATTAGAAGAAACGATTATATTAATTAATCGTTTCGTTTGTCGCGTTCGTAGACAAAATAAAATAAAAACTGTTAACAAATTAATAATAATGATGAATGTTTAACTACATAATATATTATAATACATATTAAATTTATTTACTTTTACTCATAAATGGTTATATCGCGATATCGACTTACAAATGATTCTACAAAATTTCTGGTTTAAAATAAGAATGGCTAAGATTCTGAAATAAAAAGGTTTTGACGCAAGTAGGTTTGAATAGTAAGTGAATCTATGATATGCTGGCAGGTCAGTAACCATGGCAGACCAGATGTATAGGACATCTGCCTGACTCGGTTCACTGCCTCTAACGTCTTCGAGCTGCTCTCTTTCTTGTGTGTGTGTGTGTATGACTTATAGAGAGGGTGACTTGGCTCATGCATGACGCTATAGGTGTATAAAAGAGGGAAATGTTTTAATGGATTTGTATATTTCTTGTTGAAACCTAAAAGAAAACATTTGAGTTTGCAGTTTTGGTGTTGTTATTTTACACTTCTTGACCTATTAAAACTGTTAAATAGTTATGTAATAAACAAATATATTTATAACCTTAAGTTTAAATATTATGTACTCGTATATCATTAATAATGTATTTTTATGTCCAAATGATAGTCTTTAATCAATTTCAATTCAATAAAAAGATCCCGTAATTAATCCCTCCCCCCTTTTATTTATTCTCTTTTTTTTATCCATAACAAAAGGCAACCGCAATCAATACATACAGCCAAGTACGGAGATACGCATAGTTTAAGAAAAAAAAATCCCCTGGTATATCCTGTGTCCGGTCCGGAAAGTAACTTGAGAGGAAGCCATAGCACCATGCACCCCATGGCAAGGTCAGATGCTAGGGGAATTTGAACCTTATTGCAGGGGAAAAATCAATTTCACGGCGTTGGCAGGTATTGTAGGTAAGTAATGCAGAAGGTAGGTACTAGTTTTTGTACATTTTTAAGTTGCTAAAACTCAAATATTATTGGAAGTTTCTTGTTTTGTTTATTTATCATATCCTCTATTAGTCACTTTAAGCGAAAAGTCTCTATGGTCCAAACCTATTATTTATTACAAAAAAAGTTTTTAATTGAGCGGTTCGGACCAAGGTAATTAATTATTCTTAATGGTCCGAAACAGCGAACATCTTTTTCGTGCTTCATCGGTACTGACTATCACGTAATTGGAGAAGAAATTACCAATATGATTTACATCTATTGACAGTCAAGCACATAGTCGACCGTACAAAATGTATTTTTACGTCATTTATTTATACAATATAGGACTTTCCACTTTAGAATTAAAATTGCATCGTAAGTTCCCTTAATTTTGTGATTTACACATATATTTTTTTCTTTTCTTTCACTTTTTTACAAGTATTGTAATAAGCAGTTATTTTTTTGTTTACATTTCCTCATAAAACCGCAGGCAGACTGGATTTTCCAAACAATTCTTACCTAAATATTGCAAACAAACCTGATAAATAATTAACTGTCACAACGGAAGTATGTCGGTACCAGGATGCTGTGGCGTACCGCATCACACGAGATAAAACACGTTCCCAAGGGAATCGTGTAGGTAAAACATTTATAATATTATTTAGGACAATCAGGACATTTCACTTTTGTTGTTTCATTTAAGTCTCGGGCTATAAGTACTCGGTAACAATGAAGCGTACAATTTACCTATAAGTATTTTTGGTTGGTAAAACTTGAAAATTCTTTACTACTAAGTAATAAAAATCCTGAAATAAAGTAAAAAGAAAAATTATCTCGGTATATGTTTTTTTAATAAATAATGCATTGTTTCAAAGTTTAATTAAGAACAAATGTTTTTTCCTTAAAAATCAAATCAAACAGGATATCATTACATAATTAAACAAATGAATACCTACAGCCACCGGAAGCATCTTCTAACCTTTTGTCTATGAATTGCTTATTAATTATGTAATCAGGAATTCGTTGACAGTTAGAATGGGATCATCTGTTTTGACATTGACTTCTTCGAATTAACTTGCACCCTTTGGTTCCGTTACTAAATAGCATTGATTAGTTAAATTTCAAACGGATGTTTAAAAAAAGTACCGGTAGACATGCTGAGGTAGTCTTTGATTTGGATTTAGAAAATGAATAAAGGACATCCCTAAAACTTTACCGCTACGAATTATTAGCTATAATATATTTAAAAACACACGAATACATACAATTTTAACCAAGCAACCAAGAAAGTAGTAGATACAGAAGTAGTAGATGCTTGGAAAAAATATATATTTAAAAATACAATTACAAGTTTTTACTAAAGTGCTGACACAAGACTAGTGTTACATTAAAACCATAAGATATTTAACGGGCTCAGAAGAGAAATAGCATATTTTATTATTTTATTTAATATACCAATGACTTAAAAATTTAACTGAATAAAGTGTTTTTGATATTGTTTTTTCTATTCTTCAAAGTAGGTAAATACACGTTCACAACCTTATTGTGGCTTTGCCAATCACCGGACAGTTTTTCGGCCGTTATGCTTAGGATCAATTGCGATGCAGACTGTGATCAAGGCATATTAATGTCTAATTACAAACAAGCATGACTTCCAAGAACCTGTGATCTAAAACTGGTCCTTCATTATAGAGACTTAGAGATGGCACGCGTTGTCGATGCGTAACAAATTACAAAATACCAAGTATTAATTTCTAATTTAGCAAAAATAAACTTTATGCCATAGTATTTAGCTATGGAGAACCGCAAAAAAAAATTGCAATGTGCCATGGTAGCGACAAATTGATAGTTAGAAGTTTATTGCGGAGAAAAGAGTTCGAAATACTCTATGGTCAGTTGCTGTAAACGCCTCTCTTAGTTACATTACCTGCCTAACCTATAAAATGCTTACACATTAAAATCTTATTCAAAATATATTATAAACAAGCAAAAGAAATCAATTCCCCAATAGCTACAAAGGTTTTGTCATTTCCGAAAAACATAATCGACAGCCGCTCAGCAATTGACATTTTAGGCAGCCATTTGCATAAATTAACAAAGAACGAATTCAATAAAATGGCGGATGGAAAAAAAGCGGAAACGTAAATCTAATTAGTTTATTGATTTTTAAAATATTTATTGATAGTGTGTAAGAAGTAGGTCTAGTATGAAGGTTGAATTTATATCATTTAATTTTAGTCTTTAGACTAACTCTATTGAATAAAAGTCAAAACTTATAGCAAAAATGATACAAAAGGTTGTTTCCTATAATATAATTAAATTCACAAAAGTAAGTAATAAACTAATAAATTGTCGCGGATATTATTTTATACTATTTTTTTATTTCCATTCAAATCTTCTGTAAATAATTTTACACAATGATGACTCTTCACCTGATTGACATTAATGTAAATTAAAATGTTCATACAAAACATTACGAAAATGATCATGTGAATGAAGACTAATACTCTACTAATACTAAATAATAACAAAAAAAATTCACTAGTTAGACTCTTATAGGATAGGTCAATTTAACACCTTATTAGTATTTAGTCTATCACTTCTTAAGATAAAACCCTTTTTTACAAACATAAACGCCAATAATTTTAATTTGTTAATATAATTTCACACCATTCAAAAAAGGAGAATTTCTTAATTCATTGGCATCTTTTCTTTTAATTTGTTATTCATCAAGGTATAATGGAAATGGTTATTGTTTTATACCCCAAGATAGGTAACAAATCTTTAACTAAACAACTAGGATAGCATAAACGTTGTGTTCCTCTAGGTACCTACATGTAGTAGATTAAGTCCGTCGACTTGGCAGGTGTGTATGTGAGCAGCGCGTGGGCAACACCTTGCGTATGACGTCACGCCATGCAACGGATTATATCGATCCATCTGATGAATCCAAGTCATCGACTTTTGCGCTCCGCTTAAAAAGGGGTGATAAAATCAATGGCACCCGATTGTTGTAGGTCTGGCTGTAGGTTAGGGCGTTTATTTTTAACAAGATAACGCATAAAATCAAATATATTGGTTGGTTTTTGGATTTGTTTTTGCCACTTTTTATCGTAGAATTGGTATTTTTGTTTATTAAAAAAAATTAGGCTAGTATGGCATTAACGCCTAAATTTAATAGTTTTCTTTACCATTTTCTTGTTTCATACATTTTAGAGCGCGTTTTTCAGTAGTCGGTTTTTAGTTTTAATCTTATTTTTAAAGCATAAAATTAAATAACTAGATGAAATGTGTCTCGTATACAATTAAATATTGTGATACAATTAAGAATTCCCGTGTAATAGGAGTCGGACAGGTATTCTTGAAGATCAAAGGATCTTGAAAGGTCAACCCCAGTTATTTCCTACCATTCGGGATAATTCCACGGCTGCCCTATACTATACCTGCATACTAGGAGTTTGTACTACAAGGAATGTGAAACATTGATAGCCAGTTTCTTTACAGTTATTTTTATTTCTATGTTTAATTTGACACGCAATTCTTTTGAGATGTTTTATTACTTGCCCACATCTTTTACCCAACTACGGCCGGCAGAGGCGAAAGGTAGGGTAATTAATGATATCTATGTATGTTTGTTTTTATGTGTGTTCCAACGTATCTCCTAAACTAAAGAACCGATTTTGATGAATCAATCGATTCTTATTTGTGATATGGGTGAGATAGAGTATATTTTGTGGTAAAAAATAAATAACGAAAAAGTTACGCGCCATTTTTATATTGCTACTTGCTGCCACATCGAATGGGATATGGGATTAAATTAAAACTTTATGTACCTACAAAAACCTTACAACTGAAGAGTTTGAATTTGAATTTTTCAAATAAAAGAGGACAAAAATCTGATCTTAAAGAAAAAATTGTTGTAATTTGGTAGTAGATTAAATTATACATATGTAGCTATAGAAAAGTCAGAATTTGTGGTCACGAATTAATCTCGAAATTTAATCGATTTGCGTGATTTTTCAGTTGTCCGGTTTTTAAACTTACTTTTTTACCATACATTACGAACTACGCTGTATTTACGAGAAGCCTGTGTTTTCTACAATATACAGAGATAAATAATAAAGTAATATGCAGATACATACACAAACCATTAGATAATGCTACCCTACTACTAAACCATGCTACAGCTGGCTGCTACGCAAGAGGTTCCGGGATCGCATCTCAGCGGGGGAGAACATTTGAGTTATTTACCAAGTGCATCGTTTCGTTATGTGATGTTGGATGTAATATTACTGTCAGTTTTGTTTATTTCCAAATTATAAAACAAGATTGTATTTTACTCAGGCAGTCAGTATATTGTTATTATTAATATAAGTTGTTCTACAGGGTTTACTTTAGTAAATTATATTTTTTAATTTAAAGGAAACCATTATATTTGACCTACATTTAAAAAACTGCAATTCTAATGAGTCACTACAACTGAGTTATTGATATAAACAGTGTTTTATTTAGTATTTCACTCATACGTCCATCTAAATTCATACTTTACTTTAAAAAAACTAATTTTAAACTCTTTCAGTTCAAGATAAAGTTCAAAATCAAACGATAACTTCCCACAGACGTAGACATACTTGTGACTCAAAGGACAGACGATGTATGAATCATTGTTTTGTCATATTGTAAGCATAGGAAACTTAAAATGGTTTGCTGTACCAAAGGGATTCATTGACTTCTTAGGTATATTTTGATAGTTGAATATTTAACATAGTAAATAAGCTGACCCATCATTTATATACCTTTTAGGTAATGTAATTTTCTAATATTATTCTATCACAAAAAATCTGCAGCAAAAATCAAGAAAAGTGTTAAAACTTTTTACAAAATTGAAATCCTGGCCAAATTTAAAAGGGTTCTATTTTCAATAGATTCTAGATTTAAAATTCTCAACTGCCAACTATCATCCAATTAGAGCCTTTACATAGTATTTTTTAATAAGTAAAAGGGGTCATTGTTCGGAAAATCCCTAAAGCGAGCGGGATAGGCAGGTGTTTGGCAGCTGGATTTAGCAGCCCTTAGGCTATTTACCACCTCTGAGAACGATGGCAACATATTCTGTAAAAAGGTATGCTTATTGACATTCTAAATTCTAATCAGCATTCCTTTCTTGGTAGAACGCACGTTGGAGTTCCTTTTGAATAAAAAATAAAACCTTGTGTGTTTAATTCTGACATGGTAAAAATAATTGTTTTGGTAGGTAGTACGAATTAGCTGGGTAATATTTATTTATTGTGGTACATTCACAGCACAACGTAAAATCTTATAAGTCTAGATATGTTATGAAAATGGGTTAGTTCATTTCATATCTACGAATTACAAGTATGCACATCTTAGGTAAAAGATTTACAATAAATTGTTATAGTTAAAACAATAAGAGTTGTTATAAAAAAATTAAATAATAATGAAGAAAACATCGAACAACACTGACTACAAAACATAATCAACGAAAAATAAAATTAAAATTGCAATAATAAAATAGGAAATCATGATATTTGGTCGAATGGTTTTGTTTTAAGAATTTATTTGAAATCTTTTGCCCAAGGCATGTAAAATGAGAAGTGATTCTCATACAAACTTTGAAGCTCTTTTTATAACTCGTAATTTTTATTTTTGCGACAAAAAGTAGCTTATTAAACTTTTGCTAACCTACTCTAAGATCTAAAAAGGTATCAAAATTAACCAAAATTGCTCCAGAAGTAGTAATTTTTGCATTTATATAAATATGACTGTTTTGAGTCTTCCCAATGAGATCAATTGTAAAAGTCAGATCAAAAGTTGTGTTTGAGCTTTTCATATATCATCTACCTAAATATCAAAAAGATCCCAAAGAAAAAGTTCGGTTATAAACTTAGAACAGTAAATAAACTTGAAGCACGTCACTTTCTCATTAACCTGTAAGTTTCTTAACATAAACAAATAACACCTGCTTTGCCAAAAAAACCGCATTTGACCTAAAGACCATTGCCCGAACGACTTCGATTAACTGTAACTCAATAAAAAAAGGAATTATATATTAATTTGGTTGAGCTTAATGACCGTTATGTATAAGACTTTCGTATATAATAGCTATATGAAACGTGTATTTATTAAAAATGGTCATTATCTAAGTCTTACCTAGTTTAAATGTGACGTAGTTCTATGGCTTTATACAATATGGTGAATTCTATACCTATCAATCAATTGGTACAACATCTGTTAATAAACATTGATAAACATTATTATGAATTTAATCAAATAACGCAAGTAACTAAATCATTACAAACAAAATAATCTACATAAAGTTAAAACATAGATACAAAAACAACACATTCGAAAAGGTCAATTAGTTGTCACCTGACAACAAATATTATTATTTACTTGTTTTCATCTTTAAAAATCAGAGTTTAAAACAACAGGTAGCGATCAGCTGTGTAGACGTAACAGGTTGGTTTGGTTGTGTGCGTGAGTCGAGATGACAGTCCGCATGTGTGCGTTAGTAGACAGATGCTGTAGGACATCTGCCGCGGCGCGTGTCCATCGATGAAACAGTTTTGATATTTATGAGAAAATTTTGATCAAGATTGGTTAAAGAATGTGTTTTCTAAACGATGTCATTTTCGTAAATATATTTGTCATGTTAAAGTTGTATAAAGGCAATACCATGTTCGCCTGTTCGCATATCATTGCTTTAAAATTATGTTCCATTATACATCTATTATTTTATTGATCCCAAACTTCACTTAAAAAGTGGCAGCAATTATTGATAGAGACAGAACGATAGAAAAGTATTTCTATTAGAAATAAACAGACATTAAAACAAATTCAACCTTAAGAACAGTATAGAAAGGTGTATCGACCGATCTTAGTAAAAAAGAACCGGATGAACTAAGAACTTCCTCCTTTTTTGAAAGTCGGTAAAAAAAGACAAAGAAAATTGTTGACAAATGTCGCTTGTCATACCATAAAAAAGGTCACCCAAATGCTCGATGGCATAGTGAGACACACTTCGGTGTCAGTAATTGGAAACAAAGTCGGCAGTTGAAGACACATGTGACATGAAAAAAGATAATTCAACTTTTCCATACAAAAAAAGCCGGATTCTGAAAAAAGTAATCGAAAGTAGCAACTGGCAACTGTGTCCGATTGCCGCCACAGCAACAACGGTCTCCTGTGGTGGTGTGCTGTGTCTGCAATAAAAAGTGGCTGATGCCTGACACAAGACCCACGTTCGCACAGCGACTTACATTACAACATTTCAAAAATATTATAAATAGTTTTGTGCTAGTATCAAACCCATGTAGTCGTTGTATAGAGAGGTCAGCTGCTGGCGGGCGGCGCGTGCGCATCTCGCGTCCTGTCTGCTACTTGTCTCGCTGTGTGGGTTGTGACTCACTAACGAACGCATGTGCTACGAGTTTATAGATTAAAAAAGGCATTATCAAAATATCATACAGAGCCTTTGCCTTCATCCGCGGAGAAGACGTGTTATTTGTCGTCCATTGTCGTAAATAATGTTAAAATAATTTTTGAAATCGGATGACAATTTTCAATTTTTTTGTCTACATACTACAAAATTTACTCATAATAATATAAGTATATAAATCTCACAAAAAAGAATGGTACGTAACAAAACAAAATATTTTATGAAGGTATAAGATACGGTGGAATTGCTTAATCGTGCACTGAACATGGACTTTTTCTAATCGAGAATAAATTAATAAGTAAAAATGTGCCTCTCATGACTTTTACAAGATCGTCTGTCCACCTCATAAGGCCGTTAGACACTGTGCCTTTCGTCCTGAGGTGAACTATTCTTCCTCAGCGGTCATCGATTCTTTGAGCTATTGACCAGAGCATTGCCACTTCAACTTGTCTATTGTTTGAGCTAGTGTGACCTATCAGAAGCATTCCGTGTGCGGCGCGGGGATGTCGCCGCGCAACACATTTGGTGTGACTTCTTTCATAAATTTCCATAGTTAACAACATAGATTGGTCTCCGCAAGATCCGTCACTACCAATCATTAATTTTTGGTTTACAACTTCTCACACGATCCACGCACTGCAACCGTATCGTATATGGATTTGATGTGCTGGATCTAAGGTACAGGTCAAAACAAAATTACTTCACAAAACTTTTAAAGCCGATAAATTGTCTTCCAAAAATAAAACGAAGTACTCCAACACCTTCCTTCCATAATCCTAAACACCGATGTTATTCCTCCTCTGCTTTGCCGTAATCGGTTAAATGTCAAGTACCTCATCTGTCGCGCTACCTGCTACTCGAAATAAGAACAAAACAATAATGGGGTGATAAAAAACGAGAGAAAATTAACTGAACGGTAAAAAACAGACAACAGATGCTGACAAAGCCGGTACAGTCACCATCGCAAGTCGCTAGCTTATGTTATACATCAGTCCTCTATTGAAATGCTTAGCAAGATTTTGAAGACATTCTGATTTTAATCAGTCTGCAGTCAAATAATTTCGTTTGTGTTCAGTTAGTTTGTGGCCACATGCTCATATGAAAATTATTATACAAAATAATATAGGTTTTTGCTATAGGTAATTTATATATATATAAAAATAGTAAAAAGTCTAAACTTCAATATCAAGTCACGAAAGCTTAAATTTACATTATTTAATCACTTTATATTTTAATTAATTTAAGCATTTTTTTAGTTATGTAAAACGAGGGATGAAAATCCATGTTTCATTTCTTTCTAGACTAATGGTAAACGCGGACGAACTAGCGAGCAGAAGCTAGTGATTTCATAAACATGTTACAGTAACCGTTTGTACCTGTACCGGAAGGTAGAGCGCACGCGCCTCGGACCAGTAAAAACTTTGATTGTTGTCAGCGCTATTGATCAGCGATCAACGATCACAGAGTTTTTGTTAACAATGTCTGTCTGTATTAAGAAAAACTATTCGTTAGTAAAGCACCTACTTACATCTGTTTTATAAAAGTCTGACTTTTTAAACGTAGGACTTAAAGTTATAATTTTTTTTAGTTACTCAAGACTGACAAGAGTTACCTACTTACTTATTTGATAAAAAGACAATTTTTAACTAAACATATACCTACATTTTATGTTTTCTTCAAAGAAAGACCAAAAGACATATCACGTAGATACCTAACCTACTTAAGAAAGCTAAATACTTAATGCCTTTGATATCTAATAACGCCGAGAGCACTGCCAATGCGTTGCCCATGCAGAGGTGAAGATATTATACATCTTGTGTCAGTTGCCAGTAATTTTCTACGCCATATTTTATATTACTTAACATGCAATTTCAATTGGTTAATTTAAGATCCTAAGGTAAAAAGATATATTTTAAGATTAATCGTTTCAACAAATTATAAACCCTAATAATCTCTATGAAACTGTTTCGATCAATTCAATTAATAGGTAAACTTGGATAGCTTTCTTTACTTTTGTGATTGTTATTGAAAACTCCCGTTAGACATTGAGACAAAAAAATATATATATATATAATAAATAATTGTTTTAGCTGCTGTGTTTGTTGCCTCTGCAGGGAGTAGTTGTCGCTTAACGAAACAGCCCTTTTTAATAAATAAGTAGGTAAGCACGTACCTATAATCATCATAATCATCATGTAGAAAGATAGATGGTATATCTATCTACTTGCACAGGTTGGTAAATTATATATAGACACCTGTAGGTACCTTTTGAACTTATGTGCTGACTAAATTAATAAAATACCTAATAAATAACTGACAAAAGTAACCTATAAGCAGGCAAAAGTAGGACAAAAGCTGCAAGTGATTACATGAATCATTTAAAAATAACACTTTCATGCATGTATTTTAAGAAATATTCGTATGTAGGGTAGGTACATAAATAATTAATATTAGTTCTTCACTTAACATTTCCACTTTCCCATGAAACAAGCCGTAGTTCTTATTTCATTAAAATAATGATCATTATGACATGGTTTTTGTATCTACCAAAAATAAATAAGGACGAGCATCGTGAAAGTTTGCGCATCTGCGTTCTGTTACACTTTCACTTGAGGAATGAAGGGCTCGAGACTGCACTAATTGACTTCATTTTACTTGAAATTGTTAAAAAAACAACAGCTATACCTACCATAGTATGACGCTGCTAATTAAGATTACCCTCTTACATATTATCTTCATAATAGTCATATACTTTTAGAATAACCAACTAAGAAATCCCCTAGTTAAATGTGTCCCCTATCTAAACCGAGATTTACAAGATTACAGCTGTGGATTGGATGCTGGGCTGTACCAAGCCACGCCCCTCGCGCGAGATCAGCCAATGACAGACACCCATTTAACAAGATACCTACTCTATGTACTTAAGTACTTTGCCGAGGAAATTCGGGTGTAGGTACTATTAACTTTTAGTATTTAGGTAGTTTTATTCCAAATTTTATTTTAGTTTAAAAGTTCAAAGAGATCAAATTATTATTCACCATATTTCTATTTTACTTATAAATTAACACATAAAAATTAAGAAAAATACATGTAGTTACATCATTTGACTTGCCTTGATAGACCCTTAATGTAAAGAAATGTAGGTAGGTAGATACCTAAGGTAGGTTTCAAAGATTTTCTCTAAAAATGGGACGAAGTTATTAACATATAAAATTCTAACAAGATTGATGGTAATAAGTATCAAAGAGAGAAATGATGCAACTTCGTGTTTTGTTCGTTTTCCATAAAACATTGCAAGTTTTCTTAATGTAAGTCTTAAATAAATTCGATTATTGATAAATCAGATAGTAGCGTTCGGGAATCTTCGCGAAAACCGAGAAATAGCGAAGTCGCAATATTTCTCACTAAATCTGCAACTACCTAGGTACTTCTAGATTCGATTATTATGTAATTTCCTAAATATAGAATTTTGTTTATATTGTCAGTGTTATATGTTATCTCTCAGTAAGATATCTGTGCCTACGTGGAATTACAATATCTATAAATAAGTTACCTTTATATTTACAAAACAGATTAACCTTCTCATTTACCTACTCATCTTATTTTATATACTTAGATGGTAGAACATATTTTAACAATTCTATAAGCATATAAATTATTTATTGTAAATAAAAGATAATTTGACCTCAATGATCTTATGTAGCTTTAAAGAGCTAATCACTTACTTGTGATTATTGGTATATCTACCTACACATGCCAAACACATAGCTATAGCTACTTGACCCGTTTAAATTGTATTTAAAACAGCAGTCCAGTCCATCGATAAATTTGTTTTCTCTTTGCTTGAATATCTAACTAGCCTATAAAGTGAGTAGGTGTCAGAATACCCACTTATCGATAACCTCATAAATCTCGTACGATTAAAAAATCGCGTTCAATAAAAAAATCTGAAGAAGCGAAAAATTGCCTGATATTTGTTTAGGGACACTAATGAAAGTACTTCATTGTCTTTACTGATCCTTCGACCATCAAGGTTGGGACTGCTTATGTCTGTTGAGCATAGGCCTGTGTTACAGAGTTTATATCAAAATACCTATTACAGGTGTTAGTTTTTTTTGCATTTACGAGGTTTTCAAAGTACGGTATCGAATATAATTTTAATTATGATTGAAATTAATATTAATTGTTTACAAACTTGCGAAATACTTTTCGGTATAATGTTAGGGTGTGCTAACGCCATCTCTTAAACAGTAGCAAGAATCATATTAAAAGCTCGTCACCACTTTTGTTTCTACTCAACAAAAGATGACAGCGCAAAGAAAAACGGAGCCAGTGTAACAAAAAAAAATATAGGAAATCCTTTTATTATATGTAGAATACCTACGGATTAAAAACCAAAGTTGTGTCGCTTTATGATATATTTGTGTTAACAACCAGAATCTTATTTCTTTAATTAAAATGAGCATCTATCATTGGAAACTTGGAGATGTAGCTTTGGCACGACTCTGCAAAAAAGTTTATGCTAAGGTCCATGTTGTGAAAGATGAAAGAGGATTGTTTTATGACGACAAAGGTATGTAAATTGTATGGTTTATTACTTAATGTTAACTCATGTATGCATGTACATGTATTTAACTCTCCCATCAGTTGTGGTCTATACCATCATTGGAGCTACCCCAAAGAAAGTTTATTCTTAACAAAACTTTTATAGTTCTAGGCATAACTTCTCAAGAAAACGGTGAATTAAAGATAACTGAAGAGTTGTGTTACTATGTCGAGATCAACAGATCAAAGGAAAAGCTGTGGCTTCCATACACGAGTTTGCATCTGGCGGAACGTTGCAGACCTTTCTATGGATCAAATGCAAAGGTCTCACCTCCTATCAAGCCTAAAGCTGTGGATGGGAAACCAAGTGTGCCAAGAAAGGTATCCTTTTAAATGGATTATATATTACAATTGAGAGAAATATTATTTGGAAGTATGTTTTACTTTTACTGAACCAATCTGGATATAATTTGATAGGGACAGACACTTTGCTACATTGAAATGTTTAATTACCAATTTATAGCTAACTCTTATGACTTCTCATCATTTAGCATTATTAGTAGATTAGTAGTGTAGATAAACAGGGGCTTACAATTTAAATTTAAATTTCAGAGAAGACTCCAGCATGACCACATTGTACCCATGGATGTTAAAATTCCTAGAACAAACACTCCAGATCTAAATATGACTTATGACATTCGTCATATGCCTCTCAAACAAGGGAAGTATGAGAATGCTTTCAGCGAGTTTGTTAGGCGCGGAAAAGAAATGCTCTTTGACCATTTCTATGTCCTTCTGGAAATGGACTCTACAACAGATGAAGATACCATGCATTATTTAAAGAATGTTGATGCCAGTTCAGAAGATAAGTTGGAGATGGTCCTCAAAAACTATGTTACGGAGAAAGAAATAGAGAATTATCTGCACCAATGCTGGAAGTTCAACTTTATTAATAAACAATGCAGCTTCAAAACCAGCCAGGAGTATAGCAATGGAAATGTAAGTTTTCAAATGTTAATAATACTTTTGGGATTAAATTTTTATCCAGCTCCAAAATCAAGAAGGAGATTATATTATGAAGTATTTATTGATTAAAATCTCTTTCATTTATATGTTCAATAGATATAGTTTAAAATAATTATGTTTGTACCTTCTCTACCTTTTTATATGAAGCCCTAATATTTGTTTTGTCCAGAAGCATACATCTCCAGAAAAGATGCCAATAAAACTGCATGCAACATGGTGCCTTGTTTGTGGTAAAAAGGAGGATAGATTGAGGAATTGCCCAAACTGCCCGGCTGCCTTCCATCTGGCCTGCAGAAAGGAGTGGCTTGTCACTATTATTCGTAAGTTAGAATATTTTTCAATTCACACAGAGTACAGGATTTGAATCCACAATCTCTTGTTTTCTAGAATTTTTGTTGACAAAAACATATATTCCTGTCATTGAAATTAAAAAAATATAAATTTATTTATTTTCAAGTTAAACCTACTCAATTTTATAGATCGTAAAAAAGCACCAAAGAAGGAAAGCCCGAACCGCGTGACTTTCATAAAGAAAATTCTATCGAGCACTCGCGTCATATCTAAAGTGAAGACAGAAAAGGAAAACATGGAGCTTTGTCCCAGTTGCATGTGGGGACCTTCAATTGGGTAAGACAACAATATGGACAAAATCTCCTCTATATATTGATTACTTGTCAGATTGCTTTTGTCTTAGACTTATGTAGTTTTTTTTTAGATAATGGTGTGTTTGTTCAGCATGCAATTTACCATGCCAAATTTTATCATCATTTATTCAGCAGATAAGTTGTATAAAGCAAATCTGTCTGTATATTTGTGACTTCACATCTATACCCCTGAACAGATTTATTTCGTCAAGGAGATAAATTTATTTCCTTGCCTAATTTTAAAGAAGTATCTATAATATAACAAAAAGTTTATAAAATATCTAAATGTGACTTCTCCCGTATAGTTACGATGACGTCGTGTGGCACAAGCTGGGCACGTGCCCGTGGTGGCCGGCACGTGTGCTCACTCCAGGCTGCGTGCCCTCGTGTCTGCTCAGCAGGACACACTCACCGCATGAATGGCCATTGCGTTATTATGGTATGATATTTTTCTTCATTCTCATAAGCAAACAAGCAAACTTATCCGCTATTAGTTGGTTTCTAAATCTTGTTCGAGTCTAAATTAAGTACAAGTCGAGATGTGCTCAACTTATCTCTCAATTCAGAAACCGGCTGTAACTTTTTCTTTCCTTGATATGGAATAAACACGTTATATAACAATTTCTTTGTTTATTAGCTATCGACTATGGATAGTTACCTCAAGCATTACAGGTATGATAATTTAAATATGGGTGAATTGGTGGTGGAATATTTCTTATAAAGCATGGCCGACTTACTAACCAAGCAAGCATGATTTGGTACGTCACTAATCTGCATCTGTTTGTTTAAAGATGTGTTAAAAATGGCGTCGCCAGCCTTTGGCCTGTGGGGGCAGTTGACATACCAATATGAAGTTTGGGCAATGCATGAATTGCAGTTAAAATATGTTTAAGAGTCTTTTTTGGGTATAGTTTTAATATGTATGGAAAAATCTAATATCCACGTCCAAGGTATAAAGCACCATTACATTACTGTGCTATTTTTAATCCCTGCATCTACCACCTGTGCGATTCTTTCCTTGGCGACGCCCTTCTATGTTTATTTTCGTCTATTTGGTAAACTTGTTTCAAGATTGAAAATGTAAATTTAGAGTATACACAGTTTATTTTTAGTATTGGGTGAAAATTTGTGTGTTAAAAAGTAGCTTCAAACAATAATGCAAGAGGTCGTAACATTATCCTGCATGTGTAGGTACTAACAACTATTCGTGGGGTGTAAGTTCTCGCATGTGCCTTTTCCTGCCATCGCACACCGCCGCTAAAGATCCAGAAGTTAAAGAAGCTGTCTTGGACGCCTGTGATGACTACATTGCCGTTTATCTGACTTAAAAAAAACACAAAAAATGACCAGAGATAAAATAATCATTTTTTTTTGTTATTTATGTGTGAATCACTCACATTTTTTTGACGTACTTTTTGTTTTATATTTTCCTTAGTCTTATCAAACGTAAATTGTAACAAATTCGTTTCTTTTTAAATATTTGATTTTATTTCTATTAAATATGGTCAAATTTAATATAGTTATCATCATGTTAAAAGAATTAAAATATTTCGCGTTCCTTTTTGTTTTTTTCGGCACATAAAAAAGACTTTCTTTCAGAATAAAAAACTTAGTTTAAGAATGTTAAACACCTTCAATTTCTTCGCTTAAATTAAAGAAAGACTATTATTTACATATTTTTAATTCGTCGCTTTTACATAAAAATAATACTTTTATCCAACATCTAGTAAAAGCAAGTTTTATACAAAGTAAAAACAACGTTTGTACTTAGAAAAATAATAAACAAATCTGAGGTTGGCTTTTAAAGCAAAATTACAACTAATTACATAAATGAGGTACACATACAAAAACATACATTATATATTACAAACAATTTTGCTTTAAATGCCATATTCAATATTCTATCACAAAATATACATTAATGTTTGACATACATTTTACCGAATTACAAGTACTAAGCCACGATTGTTCGATTTACATTACAGTATCAATGACAATTTACCTTAAAGGTTACTTTTTTTCGTACATCAACGTTTTTCCTCTACCAGGGTGTGAACCCTGACTTCAAACATTTCTCTCTAACATAGGATTAAATTGTACATCTGTGGTTTGCAATGTAACAGATTTAAACGTCAGGAACTGTTAAATCTAGCATGAAGGTTTTATCTATAGTCCATTTCATATGATCGCTATAACACTATTGATCAGTAGAACAATGCCGGTAGCACGAACCCCTATAGTCAAGTCATAGTTAAGTGAACGTTCTTAATTGTATGAGATTTTGAAAAGTTCATTAAAGATCCGTTGTGGTGCTAGTCAAAAAACCACTCAAATACAATCAATCTGTTGAATCACCTTAATCTATTAGCATATATAATTATCACATGGTTCAATTAGTATAAGATGGATTTCGTATGATCAAAAGACGAATAATATAAAACAAGAATTTTTCGCCTACTTTTGTAATCGTTAAAAAAATTCTAAAAAGTTTTGTCTTTCTTATAACGTTAATAAAATCCGCCAGTGGCAGTGCCTTCTAAAATTTCATATTAAATAGGGAGCATTTTGCAAAGCTTAAAGCAGAGGGCGCACTAGTACATAACGCGTCATAACGTAAATAAACTGCCAACATGCAAAATGTCAATTATTACAAGTTATTTTACAATTTACGCCACTGACGTGAGAACATTGCAGTGTTACTTTCAATTCAATACGTTTAACATTGTCAATAGCAAGTGCTGCCTCTAGCGGATATTGTTTGAACCTACAAATGAAAAAGGCTTTCATCTAATAAAATGGTTGATATTGATCACAGTCATACAATATTCACATACAAGGCGTAACAACACAAATGTTTCTGAAGTGTGTGAAACATTACCTTTACTCAATTTAAATAAATGTCTTTTGCTGCAGAATACAGAACAAAAAGGCTGGAAAGCTTACCTAATTAGACCTATATATTTATATATTTTACAATAATTCATATGACAATACATTATTTAACATAATCAAGCATAGCTTACAGTATTTTCCAAGAAAATTTGATAAACAAAGAGCCAAATAAGTTTTATTCTGATTTCATATTGTTAGTTTTGAAATGCAAAATTGGGTAGCGTAAATATGTATATTTTTATTTAATTACATTCTTGAAATGGCATTAAATGTACTGGAAAGATATTGTAATCATTTGGTTATTAATATATTCTAATATACCTCTTAAATCAACTAATCCAGACTTAATTCAATAATCATGTAATTTAGTTGGCTCATATTTATCAAAGGTATTTTCTAAAAAAGAATGTATGCTTGAGTTTTCTCTCTATTGAAATAATTTTGATACCATGCTTCCAAAAATGAGTTTCACGAGATCAAAAGAATTTTCCGGATGTGTTCCGATACTTTAAATACAGTTTCTATTGTTTAAATAGTTTTGGTAATTACAGTTAATCACAAAAATAGAAATTGATCATTGTTAACAATAAATGCCTCTATATTTTGCTTCAACACAGAAAATAAATATTTTGCTGATAGTTAAAATTGCATTAATGGGTTTTCCTATCATAGTAATTTTAAGAAGACACCACTGCTGAACCGAGATGCAGTGGAGGGAGACTGGCGGGTGTGCCAAAAAAGGTTTCGCTCTCACTTTATATTCAAGGAACGAGAATTTAACTTACAAAAAGTGTAGGAATTGACTGATTGATCACTGTTACTCACTTAATTTTGTTTAAAACATTTTTCTTATAATAATGAGCTTCATTTGACACATTTCATGTTTTTTAGTCCTTCACATTACATACATTTAATTGGTAGATCATGAACATGGTCTTTATATAAAATCAAATGAAAATTCATAATTGGATTCAAATACATATTATTATTCACCATGTGAGTTTTGTCTAACAGCCCTTATAAGACTTAAAACTGATTGAATTAGCATACATAGCTATGTACTACATAACGTATTGTCATTAACACTTATTACAGTCTTATATATTATGTAGTATGTTTATTCACCGGGTCCGATAAACAACGCACTCACAGCGAAACATAGGAACACGACACCACCGATTATTGTAACTGAAAACACAGATTTGTTATGTTAGTTATTAATATTAAAACCACATCACATTACGACACACATTGTCTTAAGAAATTGTGTCACAGGAACTAAGCAACCATATGGTATAAAAAACATAGATAAGAATACAACATTCAAAACCGGTAAGCGAAACGATGCGTCTTGCAAATAACACATAATTCCGCCCCGCCGGGCTTCGAACCCAGAACTTCTGGCGTAGCAGTCAGCTGTTTACACCACTGCGCCACAGAGGTCGTCAAATTAATCATCTACGAACACAGGAACACTTGTATTGATAGATTTACAAAATAGCCCTTACCAGTCCTAACGGAGATCTTCTGCGCGACCATCCTGCCGCCTATGACAGCCAACCCCGTACAGAGGGCGTGGCCGAGCGACCCTCCGACCACCACCCCTACAGCATCTTCTCTAGTAGCTAGCACCACTGTAGCCAACTGCGATCTGTCCCCCCATTCAGCCAAGAAAGTTAACGTCGCAGCCTGAAGCAGAATCTTGAGAACCGCGTTGCGTTTCCGCCGCCTCGTCTCCACGGCTTGGCCTTGCTCTATCATCTCTATGGTCTCCTCTTTTTCTTCCTGTAATAAAAAGATTACATTCCTTTTTTAAATTTAGTTCTTTAATTCAGTGATTTTCATGGTCAGTTTTGCTGGCAAAAAAATAACACATTTTTGCTGTCTATGATTAAAAATACGCGCATGTCATGGTAAGAAATAATAATGCCTACACAATACATATGTTAGTTTAGTTTTAAGGGTCTCGTATTGATGTTATAAAAAGGTTTTTTAATATAGTTCAATAAAACTTTGTGTACGATCTTTTTAAGCGAATCTAAAGTCAGTAACTACGTAACTGATACAAATTTTAATCTTTTCGATTTAATTCGGAAGGGGAAATTTGTCGTGATTTTATCATTAAAGTCATCACTCGAGAGATATTACCGCAAAATTGCATTAAGATAAAATTAATTATTATTATCATAGATTATAAGATTACTAGATATCTTACTTAGAAATATTCAAATCATTCTGATACCAAAGTACATAGACAAGTACAATATTGCAATATTTGAGGCTTATAACAGGTTGAGTGTAATTGGATTTTTATAACAGAAAAAAAACATTATTTGATCTTCGTAAAAGTTTGTATGGTTAGTACCTAGGCACTACTAGCAGACGATGATGCTTGCAAAAACAACAAAATGATGATTCACATGATGTCATCAGTAACAATCCAAATGTATAAAAACAAATCATCCGGTGAACAAAAACACAGGCGAAACAAACATTCGTTAAATATTCAAACGAAATAACATCCGAGTGCTATGAATTGATTTTTTTTTAATTTTATTAGAAAACATTTTTAAGTAAAAAACCCGGTGAGCGAAAACTACGTTATTTTAGAAAATCAAAAAACAAATTGAGGCAAATCGATCGAGACGTTACAATAGGAATTAACGTTGTACTGTAAAGAATACACTGAATCTATGTTATCTTTAAATCAGGGCTAACCAAAACACGGGCGACCCCGGGCCAATCCTATGTTCTAAATAGAGGGGAGGGCCGCAAATTTATCTTTAATAACTCCATAGATATTAACATGTTTTACACATTTATAGTTTCGCGACACAGGGTTGTGTTAATTATGTAGTAACTTATCTGTCAGTGAAGAGTGGTAGGTATCAAATACAAGGCGCGGGCCGCAAAAACATGATCGGCGGGTCGCACGCGGCCTGAGGGCCGTGGTTTGGACAGCCCTGCTTTAAATAGTTTTTTAATTTATGTTCAAGTAAAATGTATTTTACTTTTAAGATGACTGAGCGTAGCTTTATAAACACAGTGTCAATGGATGGCGAAAATTCTAATCCTAAATAGCTTTACTACCTGTTCTCCCCCCATGGAAACAGTCAAAATTCATATTATGTAATATTTATATTGTTACTAATTATTGCAACGCACATTCCCAGATCTGTTTTTTAATTGTATAAATAATGTAGGATCTAGCTTGCCCTGGATCTTACATCTTTAGAAAAATAACTATAGTTAAAGTATTTAGAAGGGTAGGTAACATTATTTAAAGAGAATATGTAGGCATTCGAATTCATTTTTATAACTAAGCAACACGACAAACATAGAAAAGAGTCATAATGCATTAACAAGAAAGAGGTAACTCCTAAATATACATCATCAATACTTTTTAACAAGATACTTGTGAAAATACATATGTTAGGCAAATAAAAAGCTGATGTAAAATAACGAACCTGCAACTGAAACTTATGACAACTATGTAAATATATCTAAATTTGTATGTGTTACCTATACAACAAGTGCGTGGCTTAAATACAGGCAACAATGAATGTGTAACGATGAGACAAGCCAACATTTAGCTACAAACGCAGAAGGTATACGTAAAAGCAAAAAAAACTAAAGCAAATATTGAATTCCTCAGGTGAAGCTATCGAGATCTGTTTAAAGATGATTGCTCGTGCTAACGAAAAAAAAACTATGGTGTCATTCGTACGGCCAGGCATAATGTGGTGTGTTCACCCTGTTGGAGGGGCCAGGGGAGGGCCCTTGTAGCTCCGCCGGCGCCGAGGGGGGCTCCACTGCGGGACTTTCTGGACAAGAAGACCCCGGAGAATGCTCCGGCGTTTTCACCCGCTCATCTTGCTGTGCAGTAGTTTTTGTTAAAAGCATTTATTACTTGCCAGTATTTTGTTTTAGTTCTGGCATTTAATGACTATTTGTTTTATGCCAGTTAACTTACTGGCATTCAATAGTTAGGTTTTTGTGCCAGCAAAGTTTTTGTTCTGGCATTTAAAAAGTATACTTGTCATTTGGCAACAAAATTTTCATTGACAAGCCAATGGAAGAATGGGACCTTTTTATGTTAGTTAGAGAGAAAAATATGGATAAAAAGTGAGGAATTCAACATTTGTAGTACATTATATACTATGAAAAATAATATCTGGCATGAACAGAAAGACCATAACGCAAAAACACAAGCGTCTTGTGTTGCATATTTTTGTTATAAGAACACAGTTTATTTAAAATACATCGACAATGCATCTAATTAAAAATCTGACTATATAAAAAATATTTTACACTCGTTTTAGAATAAGCGCTATATTTTTCTAAGAAAAATGCGTGAATTTTGATTCGTGAAAAGATATTGACTTCAATAGGATTGCAGAATTAACAAAAGTAGGTAGTCCCTTAAATTCTTTACGGACATACAAAATTCCAAATGACACATCGATAACATGTTGATACTACTATTTTGTCCCTAAGTCCGTCCTAATAACTAAACATTTAGTTCTATTACTATACTTATTGATCAGCACACGTGTTAAAAACGATAATAATCCTATTTCATATTTTGATTAAATGTAACATAAAAAGAAAAACGAACATTTTTGGTAGTATTTACCTACCACTTAATGAGTATCTAATATATATAAATCAGGTACCTACCGATTAAATTATATTTATCTTTTTAAATAATCGCACACGTTTTCATTCAAGTTTTAATTTAGTTTTTTCTAACAAAAAAAGGATTATTACCAGATTAAGATAAGCGTGTGAACATGATAGAAACCGATTTGAATCAAAATTTATCTATTTTAAACCGCAGCTCGTATGATAACAAAAGAGGTGTGAATCGGTAAAATCACACAAAGTATAGAGGTGAGGAAAACACTTAATCTTACGTACTTCAGTACTATCGTGGACTGTTAAAGATACCATATTGATCTGAACCAAAAAAGTTGCAGAAGTAACTACGCATCGACAACTGAGATATTGTTTTCGTCAAAAGAAACATTTAAGCTTAAACACTTAATTGCTGTTTATTGAAATTTAGAAAACTGAGAAATGATGCGACGGATTTCGCTTTTTAATTCTCGAAAGCAAAAATACTGAGACTTCTATGGATTTTTTATAAACTGAACTCAACCCACTATTTCATATATATTAGGCGATTCGGGTAATTTGCCTGGTAAGTCTCACTTTTAAACTAATAAGTAATAACTTATAACTGTAATTTATTTATTAAATATCCTTACTACTTATGTGAGCCTCCAATATTGTACAACATGGAACTATCCCCGTGAATTCATAAACGCAATCACACTTTCGTGAAAACGCATTTGTCTTGAAAAATAACTCCATTCTTAGTTAAACCCCATCTTGAAGAAATAGGTAACCTATCAAAATTTTATCGATTTGTTTTTAGCATGATAAAAATGGAACTTTGCGATGCACATTCCTATTTATAATATTTTTGCAGCAAGTTGAATTTATAATGGTATAGGAGAAAAAAATCGCATAAAGACGGAAAGAAAAGATAAAACCTCACAACTACCAACAAATTTCATGTATCATCATGACGTGTTTAGGTTACTACAGATTAATACAACATTGCTTCAGAGATTGCAGTGTTTTTGTACATATTCTTCAGTCCCTCTATTTCACTTGTACAAAGGCAGAAATTGTTTTTTGACAAAGCTAGAAGGAATAGAAACTTTAAAGAAATACCTCAGAATAATATTATTTTTTTTGCTAAAAAGAGATGCTTTTGCATAAATGTAAAAATATTTTGGCCCATACCACGAAACGTGGGTGATAGAAAAAGAGAAGTACAACTAAAGAACAACGCAGATAATATACAGCAATTATTGTTATAGTATAGGGATAGTATTTTGTCATCTAGTTATTGGCTTGATGAAATCTAGCTTATACAATACACTAGCTTAATTGAATCAATACTATAATCTTACCAAGATTCATTGGCATCAGATAGTGAAACATTTAATTCCAAACTTTTGCCAAAGCAAAATTTTACATATTATCTTTTAAAATATAATTAAAAGTATATGTTACCTGATCTTCTCTTCTTTTAAGTTCGCTCTGTACTTCTTCTAACTCTTCTTGCCCCTCATTTGGGTCCATCTTCCATCCATCTCTCAGCATTTTGATACCGAATATCGCGAAGAGCGCAGCACTTGCGTAATACGTGTACACTCTTGGTATAACTGTAGCCACCCATCCAAAGGCCGCAGACAGAATAGTCATGAAGACCAGAGCTGATATAGCACCGGCAAAGACAATTATCCGAGGATGCTTCATAGCCATGATAGCGGCAATGAAAAATGTCTTGTCCCCCAACTCTGACACTATAACGACAGATAAGGAGGCGATGAAGCCCTGCCAGAAACTGCCTTGCATTGCTGATCTCTGGAAAGATGAGAACGAAGAAAATCACTGTAAGTTGTAGCGCATAATTGTGAAAGTAGCACGGTAGTAAAATGGTGAAAGGGATACAGGGAAAATGCTTTCTTATTCCGCAGAATTGTTTGGATTGACAACAATAGACTTCACATTTTTGACAACCTTTTTTTAAAAAGTTAAACGAGACACCGACAGCAAATATTCAGACCTTAAAGGTCATTGTTTACAGGCATTTCATGTTCAGGACACGAAGAAGCAACGAGAAATTGTAATGAATTCTTGACCTTGTAGAAAATGTCGGTCGTCCAATTTGCAAAGGTCGCGATACGAAGTTAATTCCTACAAAAGAAGAGTACTCTCTAATCAACAATCATCATCAAAATGCACGTGTTAACAATTATGTATTATAATCCCTTTTTCAGTACAAATTATTTTTATTTATTTATATCTAGCTAAGCCGCCGCAGTTTCGCTTGATAATCATCTCAACAATTTCATTTAATAATTATTCATTTAGTTTACCTTCATAGATGTATCGTTCAAATAAAAAATGTATATACAATGACTGTTTCTTGCTTATTTCTTAGCTACTAAACCAACGTTGTCATTGCAAATTCAAATAAAGAACTAAACATTTTACGATACATAAAATCCATTTCTATTGCCCCATTTGTTTTCATTGAGAACTTATTTACTTCACACAACTAAACGAAAGTGTTAATATTTACAGAAGAGTTTGCGATAAGTTAAATGTAAGGTTGTACTAGAAAGATAATGTAGTTTCGTGCCACTATGTTACGAATGTAAAGAAAAGGTTGCTATGCCCGTCTATCTCATTCATGGTGCATTTAGCAAGCGAGGCTTAAAATGCCTGTTTGGCAACATTGTATATGAATCTACATATGAACTATAAGTCAAATCGTTAAATGCCCACTTACTGATTGGGAATTGAACTATCAGTGATCCATACTAATAAGCGGACATCTGTCAAAAATTAGAGAAATTATATGTCAACGAATTCAAAAAATGTAAGCTTTCGGAAGAATTGCTTTAAGCAGCCTTTTTAGCTCCGCTGATCCTATGGTTTACCAAAACACCATGGCATAACCGCCACTCTAATCCCACTACTGCAACTTCTATTAACCATGATCAAAGGTTCCTTAAACTCTAGCAACAGCAGCTCTGCAACGAAGAACAGGTTACGTGCCCAGACATACTACCAGCACTGCCTGTACAGCTTTGCTTGTTAACTTAATTGATATTATTAACGTTTGCTTCTTGTTAGCGTGTAGGTATTAAGAGTAGGTATCCAATGATAATTTCGAAAAAGAAAATGGTTTTCGTGGAAATTTCGAAGACAAGTGATTTTTTAAAAGCTAATCCGTGCGAAGCGGCGATATGTTGCTAGTTACAAATAAAGATATCTTCTCTTAAATTTGTGTAGTAACCATAAATAAATCAAACAGCACCACTTTATTGTGATATTTAAGCCTATGACAATAAGTTCCATTTCACGTTGTGTTTTAGCTATGACACGTTTTTCTTACGAACTCTCTACCTTCATTTAGGTGATTGAACTCCAAAAGAGCTGATAAATTAAAATCATTCAATTTCTTCGGTTTTAATTTTGACATATAAAAATTCGCCAAAAAGGGTATCTCGTTTGCTAACTTTTTAAATCACTGATCGGTTATGCAGAAAGTATCGTGCCGTGCGTGTGCCTTTGCCAATAGAGCGGAATTATTTATGGTTAATCCATAAAGCAATGTTTAAAGTGAATACCTATTACGTATACTGCTGCTGCTTTGGCAAATAATTCTTAAAAGAAAAGCACTTCCCGCAAAAACTAAATCCTACCCACTCATTTGCGTCATGCACTAAGAATAGATTCATATTTTCTTTAAAATACACTATGATTTGCTAATACACTATGTACTACCGAAAAAATATTTAGATGAATATTTTTAGGCATCGCATTTTATTGGGACACACCGGCCACTGTGTCCCGTACTGGTGACTAGGATCAACAGAGCTGTCTGTCACATTTGTATCTAATGATCTATTTGTATTTTTCATACGGTCTTTATTATTATTTACGCTTTCATTTCAATATCTTGCTGCTGACGCCGATCGCAGACGGTTAAAAGTTTTTTGTTTGCAAAAAGAGCTATTTTTCTATCCGAAAGAAACTAACAAATTCGACATTTAGTTATTTAGGTTCAAATAGAACCGAGAAAATCTATAAACGAATCGAATGTATCCAGTACATCCATATGTGCCGATGCAATGTTTATAGCATTTTATATGTAAATAACATTGGTTAAGATTTCCTTGGCCTACCTGCCGTAATCAGTAACTGGTCCCGGAATGTGTGTGACATTAGACAGACACAAAAATAAGCATTCACTTTGCGAAATTTCAACCTTGAGATCTAACACATAGAGATGAAATTTCCATGTACAATCTCCATCCAATATTAAAAACCTAAGTAGAGTGTATGGGGAATCGACTTTTTATTAAAATTGTAAGAACTGTTTTTATGCCATCGCTACTTTAACCTGAAATGCAGATGACAAATGACAAAAATGACAAAAAATATAGTCTTATCTATGACCCAGACATACTATTTTTAACCCTGTTAGAATAAAAACAGCTTGAATTCTACTTGACTTAGAAAATAATTATTTAATGTTGCTGATTTTATTTTATTTTGTAGCTTTAACCCTTGAATTGTATGAAAAAAAAAACAAACTATAAACTAAGTACCTCTAAAATTGTGATTTATAAGTAATAGGACGATTCTATTAATATCGAGGATAAATCATAAATTATAATAAATATCCATTCTAAGGATAAATTCCTATGAATCTAATTATTTATTATCTTGTTACTGCTATCGGTATTATTTGGTAAATAAAATAACCGTTCCTATATAGACAGGTGTACATAACCTACCTACATAATTAGTTTGTACCTATCAGACACAAATTGTGTTCCATTCATTTTAGAGGAAGATAAAACCTAATACAAATAAAATAACTAAATGTCATATAACTAGCTTATTTCCTTAACATTAAAGCTCGACTAAGTGGCGACAAAAAATTTATAAAAATGAGGACATTTTTACTAACTTTGTCAGAGTGGAACTTGTAATTAAAATTAATATTTCGAGTCTTTTGACATTTCAAGCGTAACATGGGAAATTAAAATTCTTCAATGTTACTATCACAGCAGATAGTTGTACCACGGGCAAAAAAATTGACCGGGTATTTTTACCGGGTAACGAACGGTATTTTCTACATTGCTTACATTCACGTAATCATTGTCCCAACAAACATTTACATGATTTTTAGTTGAGTTTTCGAAAACAACCCCTTCCTAGGCCAGAAGGGTAGGTAGTTCTTATATTAAGAAGTTGTTTTTGAAAAGCACGAAATACGAATGTAAATATTCAACTTGATTGATACATTTATCTTTTATATTTTTTTTCTATACAAATTTGGAACTCTTGTTTTACCTCTCTAGGGGTTGGATTTTCAAGGATCCTAAGTTACTTCCCGAGACAGGTCAAATGCTATATTTTCTGCAAAAAAAATAGTGTTACGCAGACAAAATCGTAAGCAAAAATTAGAAATAAACATACGATATAGCTTTATAAAATGTTTCAAATATACGTATATATTCGTAAAATGTTTTAAAAGTACTAAGGTCTGATTTTTATTTAATATACTTAAATAGCGTGACTTAAACAACTCTTAATAAAATCGTTTACTGCGAGTCCTTGAGTTAAAACATGATAAACCTACATCTCTGAGCCTGACTAAATAGAGAAAATTTAAATGAAATACAAATATATATTTTTTTCTACCACAGACCTGGATCATTATATCAGTCAACCAAGTTCTGAAATCGGGGGCTTCCGTTATCACTTCTGATGCCATTGTAGTCGAGAACATGAGTTCGGAAACGTCACTAAAATCCGAAAATTCTGTCACATTCATCTTTGTTACTTATAAAACACTGACCACTAACAAAATATTGCAACTTGGCTGTATATTCTAACACCAATGTCCTAGAATTCCCGGTAAAAAAGCACTGCCCGTTTCGCGCGAAAACTAGAAACTGACGTCGCGTATCAAATGTATGAGAGTCTCGGTAACTGATAAAGGTAATCACTCAAACATCTGATAATATCACATATTCCATTTATTTGTAAATTCATTCGGTGCTACGAGAATCAGTTTATTATAGGAATGGTAGCACGCGACCGAGCAGTACGGCACGAATAGATTTACTAGCCTTAACCAAAGGATATGACATAATTTACCATTAAACAAACGCAGAAGGTTACACATATGCCAGTACGCGAATTTTACTACCTATTTTCTATGTAAAATGTAGATCGAAAAAAAAACTCAAAGATCGTGAAAAAATTACATGTAGTTGTTTTGGCTATTGTGTACCTACACAATAATATAGTACAAACTCACAATTAACAACAGCATTTTAAAACAATTGTTCTATACCGTTACCCCTTTTCTTAGACTCTTGATATTTTTCTAGAATAGGTATTGTTTTATACTTCTGCATTTATTTTTAGTTATCTATATTTACGAATTGTCGTACAATAATAACATTGAAAGCTACTGAAATTGTTTTGAACATGCGAAATTAAGACAGATCCACGGTTTTTACGTTCAAGGTTGACGGACGGACGATACAAAATTGCGTGACACAAATTAGGGAAAAATCTATGTCCACTGCCTTTATTTCCGCTAAGTCAGTGTTTCTTAACCTGTGCTCCGCGGTCCCCTGGGGGTCTGCAATTATATACATGGGGGTCTGTAGGCTCATGTTACATCATTTAACATAATGAAGGCCACAAAATTTCGTGATAGCTCCTTGGATAGATCACAAATGGAATTTGATATTACAACTAAGTCGTCATCGACCCGAATATAACTAATTTAGTTTAAATACGAAAAACCAACGTTAAATTTTAAATTTCCGGGGTCCGTGGATAAAAAGGTTAAGAAACGCTACGCAAGGTTATCAATTTATGATAGTTCATACAACCTAGGTTTAGGGTGTAACAAAACACATTAAGGGATTGGTATGGGATGGGCTAAGTCAAAGTTGAATGTTTTTGGGTAGTCTAGCTAGCAGATAGGGAGTAGACATTTAACCTATATGAACATTAAACGCCACACATACTCGTACAGCTACTGCTTTATATCCTGAAAGAAGGTTCATCAATTTTACTGAATAAGAAACGATATTTGAAAAAAATACATAGGAACCAGTATATATGTTTTGTTTTTACTTAAATATTATGTAGAGTTTTTCTTTTGAGTACGAACGTAAACACAAAGTTTTCATTATTTATAAAGTACCTACGCGTAACTAAATTTATTTTTCAATATCTAGGTATATTTTATGTTATGTAAATAAGTATATCATTCGTATGTATATATGAAACATTTTGGCAAAACTTACTGTTGTTCATGTTATTTCCTTGACGGTATCCTTTCAAGATGATGAGTTAAGATTTTATTTTATTTTAACGCTATAATTCAGCCACTTTAAAGATAACATCACATTGTTTGTTACTCAATTAGGTACCTACAATTATAAATAATGTGTACCTGATCTATAGCATTAATTAAATAACAAAATATACCCACACAACATTATATACCTACGAAATACCCACTAAGAATGATATAATTGTACCGATTTATCAAACGTTTTGAAACAATCTACTCTAAGTAAAATAACTCAAAAGTTCTGAGTTCCAGAGGTTTTTTCGATATGAAGTCATCTATAAAAAGTTGCGTAGCGTAGTGCGGGCGGAAAGGGGGCCGCCCCAGTCGGCAGTTTTAGAGGGCGGCAAAATGTCATGATAAATAATTATAATATCTTGTAAATATTTGAACCATTTCATATTTTTGTCACACCTACGATTCGGATCGACTGAAATGAGCAAGGAATTTTTCACGCTAAGAACTGAGAACGAAATAAAAAACTGATAGAATAAAGTCTCGATTTTTCTCATAATCATTTGAGGTCATCTAAGCAACTAGCAAATCTGCAGAAGTCAACGCTGCTGCAACCAGCGAGAGAAGATGGTTATTCGTGCAATTATTTTTGCAAAAAAAAATTCGAACATAGTTCTGCAACTTGTATATTTCAAGATTACAAATCAGTTGATATATTTATTAAATGGCAGAAGATAAAACTGCTGATAAATTATTTCAAAAATGAGAAACTAGATTGACATCAATCTTAATCTATATGGAATAATGCTCTTTATATTCCACGACAAAAGAGAAGGATGAAACATAAGCACATGATCGATTGACAATTCATCGTCAAAATTTAACCCAACATCTCTCTCTTAACTGTTCAATTTATACATGTTTTATCAATGCAGCACACGGCATACGTGACACGTGTAAATTAGTTTACAATAAATGTGATCTTGATTAAATTTTATAATATAATGTATGCGTATTTTATTGGTACCTATACTTTTTCTAGTACTCCTTTTTTGTTATACATCAGAAATGTGTCAGTGGTGCGACCGGAAAACGAAAATGTCAGGAATTTGTAATGATATTATGAACTGTCGGTATTTACGTTAGGAGTTACCATATGTACATGAATTAACCCCTGTCGTCGACCCGAAGATTAATAATTTTATTTGACATAAAATAACGTATTTAAAAATTATTTTAGAAATGCTTGTGTAATTTAAGCATGTCTAAATGCAAAATTTAAAAATATGTCATTTCACGCCAAAGGGGACTGTCACAAGTGTGTGTGACCATCATGTGTTTGAAAGGAGGGGTCAAAAAATCAAAGGTATTGAGGGCCCATATATTTTTAAAACAAGAGGTTTGAAACCTTTTCCCTGTGTAGTGTATATATAATCCCACAGTTCACATCGTTTTCCCGAGGTCAAGGGTAGCTGAAGCTATAGAACACTTCATTAATTTACGTCAGACGTAATGTATTAAATTTGGGAGCTATTTCAGTCGAAGTCTACTCACTTTCGTAGACACGCATGTCAAAAACAAGTCTTTTAAGGGAAAATACCTAGTAAGAAGAAATTTCAGGACTTTTAGAAATCTAGAACAGTTCTTGAAGAATATAAGAGGTAAAGGAAATTCTGTAAAATATAAAAAGTCTTACTACTTAATATCTCAAAATTTGCAATATCCATTAATACAGCCTGATAAAAATAACGAATTATAAATGTTAGACACAATGTACGTCAATTTTAGTTTTTGCGAAAATACTGACGATTGCAAACAAAAAATTGCCAATATTCCTGGATGATTTTAGTTTTTTTGCGAATATCACGTTGGCTTTAGAGGAAGACCAAAAGATCAAACTATTATTAAACAAGCTATATATTGGAGACATATCTAAGATAAGATAGTTACAATATTATAGAATGAAAAAATGTTGATATACATATATGCTTTTAATTATTACCCATTGATATGTCGCGACTTATAGAGTTTTGTGACTTTAGTTTAATTGTTTTATAATCTTTTCTACTTTTTCCACCAAACCAATTTTAACACTGACCATTTGTTATGAATTTAATTAAATATTTTATTGATAGAATTAAACCCACTGTAGCTTCATTGCAGAGGATAAATCCATGCATAACTAGACATCCTTGATTTCAAATTGGAATTCCGTAGCAATACAAAACTGTTTTCATGCCAGACATTACTAAAATATTCAAATAGTGAGACCTTGCTTCCAGTAAGTAATTGTAAGCACATTTTATTGTGTATCTAATCTTACATTTTACAAGTTTATGATGTAGTGTGACGACCTCTGAGGCTGAGTGGTGTAAATAGCCGACTGTTATGTTAAAGGTTCCGGGTTCAAATCCCTGGGGCGGAACTTTTGCTATGTGCAAGACGCATTGTTTCGTTTATTGGTCTCGGATGTGGTATTCTTATCTCTGCGACACAAGAATCTTACTGTAAGTCTGAGACAATGTGTGTGTCGTGATGTGGTTATTTATTTATGATAATACAAATGCAATTTATGTGTTGTTATCAAAATAATTATAACCAATAACAGACAAGGTAATCAACCAAAAATGTTATCAGTCTGCAAATTACATATTATATAGATAGACAGTTGCAACAGAAAACGAAACAGCTCTAATTTTCTTAAATTGCAGCCCCAAAAAAAATATTGGCATAATACAATCGCAACAAGGTAAAGGTAAAGTGTAGGTAGTAAGTACCTACAAACAATATGTCAAATAAAAATATTAAGATGATGCAATCACTAGACACATTCATGTGACTGTCATAAAATTTATTACTACTTCACTGGACTTGGTGGTTACGTGGTTTTCCTCATGGGGAAGAACCCATACTAATTTACTTGAAGTAATTCTTACTTTTATTGGTTGGCAATTTATTGTTTTGATTTAATATAAACGCCATCTTCAGTGCTCGGACTGAACTACTGTAACGATTGATAAGTTTTGGAGTTTTTTTATTTATAAATACTCACATTTTTAAAAGGATAATGAAACATTTGAAGTGAGCATATGGGTTTAAAATAAAAGGATGTTTTTATTTTAAGCTTTCAAATAAAGTGGAGACAGGATTGTTCTGTTACTTTGACAGTAATACTGTAACTAAAAATGTCTTACTTCAGTCGGCAAGCCTGTAGTTGGTAAAGGAACATTGTCCTGAACTTGATCAGCATTCGTCCATACCAAGGTAACAACAAAAGCAAGTGTTGACAGAAAAATACTGCGCCTTTGCAACATTTTGAAATCTGAAAGAAAATTCTATATTAAAGTTGGCTAAACATGTACACATTAAATAATTGACAATTCAAATATCCTAACCATTATTTTACACTGTGTTTTTGATACTTACTGCAATTGTGCAAAATTAATAGCAGACGATAATGTGTAAACAAGAAACAGCAAAACTATCACAAGAGTTGAAACCTCAATCTTTTACTGTTAGTATATTGGAGGCCCAAAATCTCAAATTTTGTAATTTTGCTGTATAATCTACTGTTAGTTTAACATAAGGCAGTGTAAAAGATAATGATTATGAACAACTGTATGTATTTAGGTATGTAACATATTTTGTAATGTTCCTTTTCTTATCTATCTATCATAGTATATTGAACATACAAATTCATAAATCAATGAATTATTATAACTAATAGTTATTTTTACATAACAATGGTTAACATATTAAAGTCCATAGTTACAGTATTGTAAGTATAATTACTTATTTTGAGTTAAGATAAGAATTAAGAAAAACTTTATCCAATTATGAAATAAAAATTAATGAATGTATTTAAACTCAAATATACAAACAGTTATTATTTTCCATGCAATTTAGGTATATCTTCTAACACTGTACTAGCATTCAATTTTGGTGTGTAAAATTAAGTGAGTAATTTAAAATATTTTCGTATTGAATTTTTAAGATAACACTGCAACCTAAGTGTTGTATAAGAAAGCCGAGACCCGTACTTAACTTCATTACGCACAATCTACATAAATGCATGAACCATGCAAACATTACCTATTATTGTGGTTGATTACGTTATTAGAATAGCTCCTTTTATATTGTCAAAAAAACAAGAAATAACCGACAGTTAAACACCCTACATGCATTGCATTATCAATATTAGATTAGAAATTAATAGTAAATGAGATTGGAACGTCAGCGTGTTTTTTGAAGTATACTTACATGCAATTACAGCGTGTTTTTAACAATAAATGAATGCAAAATAGCAACCACTATCTCCGCATACTAAGAACCAACTATAGTCTTTAAAGTTATTTGTTAAATAGAAATGCAACACATTTTTCTTTACTTTAATTCACATAAAACTTACACGCAAACCAAACCAACTCAATTTAGCAATTTTGACATTTCTGTCAGTAAGTCAGTGTGAATTTGACAAGGTGGCTTGTGTTTAACCTTTCCATGTAAGTGTTCCTACCATGAGTTTTACCTTCTGTCGAGTGAGTGTCTTATATTCCGTCGACTTTTATATGGTTTAAAAGCAAACTAATACTACATCCGGGGGCCTACCACCTCCTCATATAGCAGTATTACTTTAAGCTTACATTCAAAATTCGTACCATTTCCTCTTAAAAACAAGCTACTTAATAATGAAATGGTTTGCGATTTTGTGACGTCACACGATATCATTCACTCATAGTGTACCGCGACGTGCTTTGTGACCGAAAATAATTTTACTTTAACCCTGCTTAAACTTCAAAATAGCGATCTTGATATGACTTATTTGAATGGAAGAAAAAGTAAAACTGCCTTGAAAAGTCCATCCAGTTAATTTTTTGCACGGTCTATAATGGTTTCGTCAGACAGGTGTTGTAAAATATTACTACACAATTTATTTAAGTTTCCTTTGAATACTAGACAAAACTGGGAAATAAATATTCGTATTTTCTGTGCAGTTGGACTGGTTTAGAAATATAAGTATGAAATTCATTTCTTGTCTTTTTAAAACTAAACGCATTATCATAATGATTTCAAACGCTTTTCAAATTGTCACTCTTGTAATTTTGATTGAACAAAAACATAACCCTGAAAATCGAAATGCCGTTAGATTATAGAAGATTTAACGGTCCAGAAGACAGTGTTTCCTACAAACGTTTTACTAAAGATTACTTTAAATCCTATGAACAATTATACAGTGAATTACTTGATGAGAATGGACATCGCAGAGATGGGCGCTCAATGGACGAAGCTCGGAACATGTGTATGTTTTGTATGTGATTATCTCAAAAAATCCATAAACAAACTCAAATCATGATCAATTATATAAAATAGAACTCAAATCATACTTTTTTTTGTTTCAGTTGCCAGAACTGATATGGTATCGCAAGCTAAAGGCTCGGCGTACGTTGAATTAAAAAAAACTAAAGTTGTTTGTTCTGTTTTTGATCCTAGAGAAATACCTCATCAAAACGAATTCAGGTAAATAAAGAACAAAAGATATATTTACTTTATTTCGCTTAAATAAATATCTACTTTTACTTTGTTTTTACTTCAGTGAGCTAGGGCAAATCTTCTGTGAAGTGAAGTTTGCCACTTTCTCATGTCCTCGTGAGCGCAGACCTCACGCCCCGGACTCTGAGGAGAAAGCTTTGTCTGTAGCCCTGAGGCAAGCCTTGGAGCCAGCAGTCTGCAGACATTTGTTCCCTAATTACCAGGTAAATTCATATAGGTAAAGAACTGTGTAATGGTTTCTGGCAGTTTCTTTTAAAGTAAAAAAACCTTTTCTCCTTTTTACTTATTCATAAATTCAATTTTACAGTTTAGAATATCCTGATCAATTAAATACTATCTTTATTACATAACTGTTATTGCAGAACTTATTTTAAACTCATTAAAATATTTCTTTCCCAGGTAGATGTCTTTATATACATCTTGGAGCATGATGGAGCATGTTTAGCAGCTGCTATAAATGCAGCTGGATTAGCTCTAGCTGATGCTGCTGTCCCTATGTATGATATAATAACTGCATGTTCTATTGCAGTAATTGGAGATAAAACTTTTATAGATCCTTCCGAAGCTGAAGAACATCTTGCACTGACAAGTCCTGAAAGTTCGGATATTAATCATGGGGTGATAACTATGTCCATGTTATCAGAATTAAAACAGATTTCTGACTACACTCTTGTAGGATCAATGGATGTTGAATATGTAACTAATGCTATGGATGTATTGGAGAAAGAGTGTGAACGAATAGTACCAAATATACAGAAAGTACTTGTCATTAATGTTGTACAGTGTTTTGAACAGAGAAAGAAGCTAGAAGAAGAGGCAAAGGAAAGGGAACATGCCTTGAATTCAAAGATGAAAGAATGGAAGTCATTATTAAATGCTGGATGAAGTTTAAAATTATTTTTATTTTCATTTCCCTTAAAACATACCTTTTTAACCGATTTCAAAATTTTCACAACTCACTGAAGTTACATTTTAAGTACTGGTACAGATACTATTACCCAGTTCAGTTATACAAATTAGGAGCTTAAAAGTTGAATTTACCTTGCAGCATTAATGTTGCTAGGTACAGTCCTTAACCTAAAAATCCTACACCTTATTAATTTTCAATAAAAAGATTAATCTTCAGGTTTTTCTGGGGGTGGCCCACAAGGCTGCAGCATTCTTTCCATGAGGTTGAACTTTACGCGGGCCTTTGATTCATTCTCTACAATGGCAAAGTAACTTAACAGATCTGGGTGACCCATGTAACTGCAGCACGAATCTCTGTGCTGGTTAGTCATCCACTCATACTTCGTAGTATCAGCGTGGCCCGTGCCGATGTACTTGCTTTGAAGATGCTCCAGCTGACTGTGAATGTTGTATCTCTCACTCATTGTGCTGTAAAAGTATGTATTTAAGAGTGTTATCAGTTGAAAAATTAAAATACATAACTTATATCGAATGGCTTCATGGTGAAATTAATACTCACTGTTTTTCCGTTCAACAGTAAAAGTATTAATACAGTAATGAAATAATCATCGATGAAAACCAGAGCACCGCAACGCTTCGTATTAAGTAGGCTTAAGTAGCTTTGCCTCGAATTTTTGACTTTGACGTGACGACCGAATGTCAGTGTCAAAAACTTTTTTGTTTCTTCCTTCAAAGGGCAAGGTAAAATAGTCAATACATGTTTGGTCTAAAATTTATCGACTTAGCTTTTTATCTATTGATAGCAAGACTGCAAAAAAAAAAGTTCCCTAATTAAGAATTTTAATTATGATGGTTTCTGGAAATAGTCTTTCACTCCAATTTTTTAATATTTCGTTTCAATTTTCAACCTAAACTATATATTAAAACAATAGATTCTTGCTACATGATTTATCGTCATATTTTTCAGAAAAACTTCAATAGCCAAAACTAATTTTCCGTTTGCCGTAGATTCAACTTTTGACCAAAATTTCAGAAACTAGGCAACCATTGTTTGACTAGCGCCACATTTGAAAATACAAATTGTTTGATCGATGTTTGTTTTGTATATTTTTGAGCTTTGCTAATTTAATAAATTATGGAAAATGCTGAAAGTTTAATTGATTCAGAGAGAAGCGAAGCGAGTTTACAAAAAAAAGCTAAGAAGTTAATGAAACAAAGATATGGTGATCTCATAAAAAGGCCGACACATTTGTTCATGCATGAAAAATGTTTAACCAAGATCGTAAGTGTCCTGCTGTAGCATTTTCTTAATATATCATACTTATAAACTGAAGCGTTAAGTTTATCTCTTTTTTGCTTTTAGCCTCAGCCGAAAGTTGAAACCCAAAACATTATATTCGCGTACTACCACAATAATCACATAACAAAAATTGAAAATGTAAATTCGCTTTATAATGTTACACACTTACACCTACAATGGAATAAAATAAAAAAGATTGAGGGTTTGGACAAGCTGTCCAAGCTAAAGAAGTTGTATTTGGGCAACAACCTCATCAGCGTGGTCGAAAACTTGGAATATTTGAAACAGTTGGAGGAACTTCATATTGGAAAGCAAAACATTGATTCCCCTGATACATTGTGCTTCGACCCAAGGTCTATCACTGCTATTGGAGTTAGTTATTTATTTTTGTCATCAGTCATTTTGAAATTGGAAGATAAATTCATAATCAAAACATGTTTCTCCTTCTAGTCGTCACTAAGAGTATTAGATGTATCGGAGAATAAACTTACTGACATAATCTGGGTGAAGCCGCTTCGTTGTTTGGAAGTTTTGATTGCAAAAAATAACAATATTCGTGATATTCAGGTAAATTTTGGATATGTAATAGATTTTCAATGTTTTTGTAGCATTTGTAGTCATGGACAAAATTTACATGCATGGGTATGTAAAACTTTGAAATTGCCATGAATAATCTTCTTAATTTTGATTCCAGGAAACAGCAGATAGTCTCTGTACATTGGTTTCTTTAGTAAATATAAATTTTATTGGAAATCCAATGACTAAAAAACATCGTTACAAAGAAACGATCATCGCAAGATGTGGTCAATTGCGTAAATATTTTATCACTTTTATTAGTTTTGTAATTAATCCAGCCGCTAAGCAAACAAAAAACCTAAAAACTAATAATAGTTTGCTAACGGCGCCACCAATCGACTCCAATTTAAATTCTAAATCATATAGAGACCCAATCAAATCTACAAAGTATAAACATTTTTAATCGATCATATCGTTGAGTTCAGCGACTACAATACAATTACAATTGGTAGGTACTCGTGTACCTACACCTAAATAAAGATAGAATGTTGTACTTTTCAGGTGTCCTCGATTCTATAGTGATTCATAAGACTTCCAAAGTTTTCCTGCAAAGTTTCGATAAGGCCGTACGTCTTCGGCAAATGCATGAGAGTAATAAAATACACATGTCGAAGCAAGGAATTGAGGACTTCTTCGATTTGAACATGCTCCCTGGACCGAGAGCCTCTAGCGCTATGTCGGTTTACTCAGATCAGAAGCCTAGAAGTAATATTAATATATGACTATTTGATTTATCTTTGCTTTCCGTTACTCGTGCTAACAGATGCCCGTAAATTTTTAGAATTAACAAACTAATAATAAAAATCAAATAACGACACACATTTTGACTTAGCCCTGTACTAAGATAAAATCTTGCAGGCTTTAAGCAATGTTATGGTATACACTACATAGATAAGAATACAACATCCAAGACCGGTAAGCGAAACAATGCGTCTTGCAAATAACACAAAGTCCCGCCCCGCCGAGATTTAAACCCGGAACCTTTTGCATACCAGTTGACTGTTTACACCACTGCGCCACCGAGGTCGTCAATAAAACTTTTTAAACCTTTATATATTTACTTTGTTTTTAATTTTCAGTGTCAGCCATAGATTCATCATATACTTTTATGCCAAGAGCTTTCTGGTATTCGCGTCCAGCTCCATCTCCACCTGAAGGAAATGCTTCATCTCATGAGCCCCCAGCAGAACCTAATGATCGTATAATAAAATCTACTGGAACAACTGTCAAGGGAATTCTTAAAAAACCAATGCCCATGAAATATATTTAAAAACCTAGACTTATTATAATCTCGTTTTGGGTGTTCTTTTGTTTTATTTGGACTTTAATTAAATATGAATTGATATCTATCTAATCGTTTATTTCTATTATTTAAGAAAATTATAAACAACGCCATCATTTTGATGCGGTATAGCAGTACTCACAATTTAGTAGTTGTTGGCAGTCACAACTTTAGCTCCAGATACGACGTGATTTTCGTGGTTCTTTTTAGCTATTGTAACAAAGATTTTCATGTCCAAATAATTAATGAACAAAGCACACACACACCCTATGCAGCCCATACGTCCATATTGCAAGCTTCGGCAAAGACTTGCTGTATGGGCTTACGTTTTCTATTTTTTTGAATGAAAACAACGTTATTTCATACGTCAACAAAAGCTAGGTTATGTTTGATTGTCTAATGCTGTTTGTGTAATGTAATATTTTGTTGACGATTTTGCCATTAGCGTTGTTGTTAAACACACATGTTCGCGAAATTATTTATTTAAAATTTTGATTAGTTGCAGTGATTTCTTTTTATTTAAATAAACTTACTGTGGTGGTGGTACTAATTAACCGGGGTAGGTGGTGTTGGATTTACAGCGTTTTCTCTCTGACTTTTAAACGATGAAGTAGCGTGTAATTTTAAGCCTCCTAAAACTAGTCGAGCCTGTATCATCTTCTCTTAGCACATGTTTACTATCCGCAATTGATCGAATACTCTAGATTGCGTTACTCTGTCCTAGGAACATACATTGTTCTCTTTACTGCATAAAAACATTAATATGCTTTGAATATGATTGAACACTTAAAGTTTGCTCAATTTCTTTGCTTGAATAAGGTTGAGAGAGTAAAGTCTTGGGGTTTTAAACTCGTAGGTCGTAAAAGAATGTCCATGGTTCTTTTAAAATTTGGATCTACCAACACCTTGCTAAACACCATGCTGACTCTGGACAAATATTTTGGTATCTTTCTACAATATCAAAATGACTTGAATCCTTCCTCCATTCCTTCCAAAAATGGTACAGCATTCAACTAGGTTACTCCAAATGACCACATGATTGAACTATTAATGACTAGTTTGGAAAACATTTGACCAAAATTTTGCAACTTATTACATAACACTTCAGTAGTTATGCTTCAACATTTTATGGTAGTCTCTTAAACTGTAAAAGAATCCGACATAAAAATATGACTAATCCCTTATAATCAACAAGCACAAGCCTGTAGTGTTTGCTGTGTTGGAGCTATTGTTGCTTTTGGACTTTTTTAGGCTGTCTGGTTACTCAAACCTTTTTGTTGATAGGGACATTATGATGGTTTTACTCTCCTTCAAAAATTAAGGATTTTTTCACAAATAATGCTCTTATCATAGCTCTGATTTCATTTGCAACATATTGTCTTTCATTATTTCAAGCTGTGAGTTTCTTAGGATAACTGCTTAGTTACAGGTATCACCTTACAAGTCAATCTAAACTATTTATTATCCATATAACATTAAATGTATTTGTGTCCTAATTTAATTCATGAAATCTTTTATATTTTATAGTAATGCTTTTGTGTTATCCTTAAATTGTGTATTCTATAAATTTCATTAAGTATTGCATGCATTTTTACAGATCTGGCAACTGATCATTTGTCAGAATACCAATATTTTTAATTTAATTAATAACATGTTTGTTCTCAACACTTGACATTGAGTAGTCCTCTTTAAAAACTACTTATATGACAAAATAAGAATTTAATTAAATAGTCATGTTTCTAAATGTAAATAACTTATCATAAAATGCATAAAGAAAACGAAATTGCATCAACAAAACTGCGATTTGTAAAACAAAGAGCTATTCAAATACTTCACGAAGAAACTTCAGGTAATGCTTAATTGTAATTTTAACCACTTAAAATATGTAATTTTTACCACTTCTTTGTGAACTTTTAGCTAATTTGTAAATAATTTTAGAACTATATTTAGACTCTGGAGTGGATGAAATTATTTCAATAAAGCCGCTTCAGTTTTATCGAGATTATGTATCAAAGAATGTTCCTGTCATAATAAGAGGGGGCTGTTCACATTGGAAAGCGATAGAGACATGGAACTCACAATATTTTAGGTAATTGCTGTACTTATATATCATAATCACATAGTAACATGTAGTTCATATTAGTTTCATTGAGTTAACTATGTTGGTAAATTGAAATAAAATAAAACATGTGAATGAAACTTTTCATCATTTATTGAGAGAGTTTTTACTTACGAAATTATATCAAGCAACTTCCATAATTGTCAAACTTGTAACATAAATTTAAAAACGAAACTGATGGCTGTGATGTATGAATAAATAAAAAAACATTTTCAGAGATAAGCTTGGAGATAAATTGGTGACAGTGGCTGTGACTCCAAATGGATTTGCTGATGGAATCACTGAAAACGAATATGGAGAGGAGCATTTTGTCATGCCTCATGAAGTCAATATGACTATGAATAAGTTCTTAGATAGTCTTGAAAATAAAAGGTAAATTTACATTCAGTAGTAGAGAGGAATGTATTTTATTGGTGTAAAATTATACTTTACTCATAGATTTAATGATTGGTCTCTGCTGGCACCGCTTCAATCATTAATCAATGACCATACAAAGTACATAAATACTAATTCAGGAAGTGGCATTTCAATGTGTTATTGTTCATCTAGTTTTTTGTTTTATAGTTTTTATCTGGACAAAATTTTTATGTGAGAGAGCTTGAAATAGAAAGACTAGATCAATTTGGCTGTTTTCTTTTTGTTTTATTCTCAACTGTCTGGTTAAGATATGCAACTTGAAAAAGAAAAACTATAATTTTCCAAGATATCCAATGATTGTAAGCATAAACTGTATACATGGTTTTTTCTATTGCCTAAACAACTCTTTCCAGTAAACAATATGTAACTTACATTCAGCGGCAAAATTCAAACCTGACAGAGGACTTTGGAGAGCTTCTTCATGATGTGGAGCCAGACATACCATTTGCAAGCGAAGCATTAGATAAGAAACCAGATGCTATCAACTTCTGGATGGGAGATGAAAGGGCTGTAACATCCAGTAAGTGGTTTTGTAACACATTTCATTCATTCACTTTCATTTCAGAAAATGTTTATATTGATTATACCATATATGTATTTACATTTTTAGGGTTCCATTCTGTCCATCTGTCAGCAGGCTGTATCTCATGAACCTAAATAGCCTTAACCCTTGAAATTTTTAGAGAATGTCTATTTTTGTTACAACAAAAATATTAAAAACATTAAGAAATCAAAAATTCAAGATGGTTCCAATGCAAAAAACTTGATTTTTTCGACATTTTGGGTTTGCTCTTGTTTCTTTTATGAAATTATCTAAATAGTATAATGTTTAATCTTACAAGGTGGCATGGAATCCATCACGTGTAAGTCCTACTCACACTTGACCGGTTTTTCTAACATTTTTGAAGTAGATTTATGCCTACTTTTTGTTGGTTATCAAAACTTCCTCTGTCGCCCCAGTCATAACAAAATAAGTTTAAAAACTAAAACCCGACAACTGAAAACTGCACTCTTAAATGAAAAAAAACAAGAAAATATTCTCATCTGAAATTGTGAAGTTAAGTAATTAATTTAGCCTTGGTCATATGCCACCTACAGTATAAGGCACTTACTCACTTGTAATTTTTATAGGTTTTAGGTTTTGTGTAGGCATTTGTTGTTGTTTTGTTTTGTTGTTTGTTTGTTTGTTTTTTTAGCTGGGCACTTTTCGCACTTAGCCGCTTAATTGGGCCATTGTACGTGTCGTCTGTCTGTTCCCTATTTCAGCCAACCCAAACACTCCCAGAAGTCCTGCAGTCTTTTCAGATTGCCGAAAGCTTCCGAGAGTGTTTGTGGTGTCTTGAGGATATGAGCCCGTTGTACGGCTACACTTATGCAATACATTATCACATGTGCTGGCGTTTCTTCTACCTGCATGAATACTCTGCATAGTGGTCTGTCAGTTACACCTATAACGAAGTGATGCTTGTTTAGTGCCTGTTATAATACCTATAGCTATACGTAACCTGTCCCTGTTTAACCTGCAGAGGTTGCGACTGAACCTCTTGCCTGCTACCGGAACAGCCGCTTTTGTCTGTCTACAACCCCCTTTGTTATTCCATTCATTTAGGTGTAGCTCTCTTCTTCTGTCTCGGAGCCATGTTTTCGACTGGGACTTGGGTAGCGGCAGTATATGTACTGGTCCGTATACTGTTGTCGCTGATCCACGCCTCGCCGGTTCATTGGCTGCGTCATATCCTACGGAGTTGCTGTGACCTTTTATCCATTGCAGAGTGACGTTACGGTCTTTCGCAATGGATTGTAGTGCAGTGTGGCATTCCAAAATGAGTGCCAAGGTTATGGAGTTATTTTGTAGGCTTTGAAGCACTGATGCACTGTCGGAGATTATTTTCACTTTCGTGTCTCCGACATCCCTGGCTGCAACCGCTTGCGCCGCCTTGCTAATACCTACATTCTGCTTAGAATATTGTATTTAGTTTATCTAAAGTACTTGATATTCTTATGTTTATATCGTTTGAGAAGACTCCAGCTCCAGTGCCGCACTTGGTTTTAAAGCCATCCGTATATATCCTTACCTCCTTAACCCCAGAGTGATCAAGAGTTTCTGGACTGAGTTTAATGTTGTACCCTTTGTCACAGACGTGATGACTGGGTATTGTGTTCGTTGGTGCCTCTAGAAGGGGTATTTCCTTCAGGATGTTCCTTAGAATTTCCGAGTGTGTTGTGCTTGTGTTGGTTTTCCACAGGCTGTTATTTCTTAATCTCAGAGCTGCTGCTGCTGCCTCTTCCTGGATGATTAGGTGTAGAGGTTTTAGATTAAGAAGGTATTCCATAGCAGCCGTTGGTGTGGTTCCCATGCAGCTCGTGGTTGTTACCAACGCTAGTCTTTGTAGACTCTGAAGTTTGGTTTTTACTGTGGTCAGCCGTGTTCTGGGCCACCACACAACTGAACCGTATGTGATTGTGGGTCTGATAACTGCAGTGTATAACCAGAGTGTGATCCGTGGGTTCAGACCCCATTTCTTCCCTACTAGTTTTTACACTGCCAGAAGCTTATGCAGGCTTTTTTTATTACTGTTTCTAAATGAGTACCCCAGTTAAGCTAACTGTCGAGAGTAATGCCCAAATATTTTACTTGCTTAGACAGTTGGAGCCTTAGACAGTAGTTTTCTTTTTTTGGTAAAAAGAACAACTTCGGTTTTCTTCGGATTGACTGAGAGTTGGTGCTTTTTGCACCATTCCTACACTATTTGAAGGGCCGAGCTTAGTACTTTACACAGTACATTTTCCGCCGTACCGTTTATGAGTATTGCTAGGTCATCTGCATATCCAATAGTAGTGTAGCCATTGTCATTTAGACGTCTTATTAAGCTGTCTACTACTATGTTCCACAGTAACGGTGATAGGACGCCTCCTTGGGGACAACCTTTTGCTACCTTAGCCCTTGTAGGAGTATATACTTGTAGGAGTAGTTACCTGAACCGCCCATTTCCCAACCAGTTCGTTGATCCAGCCTACGATTACTGGCTCAGCCCTATGTTGGAGTAGGGCGTGGTTTATGCTGTAGTGTGTGGTTTTGTCAAAAGCCCCTTCTATGTCTATGAAGGCAGCTAGTGTTGATGCTTTATTGTTGAGCGCCGTTTCTATTTTGTGAACCACTTGGTGTAGAACTCTGTTGATCTGCATTTCCTATATGCGTGTTGTTGCGGGTGTAGTTCGTAGTTAATCCCGCAGGTGTGTGTAGGCATATGACCATAAACATCGTCTTAGTTTTGCAGGAAAGATGTACTTAGTGATTACAAGCAAAAAAAAAATGCATTTGTGAAGCTTCGCAGATACATTAACATAATTAAAATAAATTTAAGTCCCAATTTTTATTTTTTTCAGTGCACAAAGACCCGTATGAGAACATATACTGTGTGATAGATGGACACAAAGATTTCATACTAATACCTCCGACAGACCTGCCCTATGTGCCTTATAAGAGATATCCACAAGCAGCGTTCAAGCTAGAAGATGACAAGTGGTCAATACAGCCTGTTATTTCTGATGGATCTACCGATATGTTGCCTTGGATATGTATAGGTGAGGAAAATTATATACATATATAATTAATATTTTCTTTATGAATTGTACATACTTAATGTTGCGGACTGGTAAATCAATATGATAAAAGTTTAAATGTTACTGAACATTTTGCTTTAGATTTCAACTGTTTTAGGGTTTCCTACGTACTTAAAGTAAAAAAAAAAAAATGAAATGTTTGAACAGTTGTTCCATCTCACGAAGAAGGTTCGGCTATGGATGTAATTTGACGAGTACATCATTGTAGTGTACGTAACTCTTTTCTGAGTAAAGTCGAGCTTACACACTGAAATATTAAGTACATATATATACTACTGACAAAGCTACATGGAACATTCTTTGTGAAATGGAATAACTATACAAGACGAAATTTTTTTAGAATAAAAGAATAAATAAATAGCGTTCTTTTTCTCCTTGCAGATCCTCTACAACCAAACTATACAGATTATCCTGAATTCAGAAAAGCCCATAAATACAACATTCGCCTGAACAAGGGTGACTGTCTGTATCTACCTAGTCTATGGTTCCACCACGTCAGGCAAAGCCACGGGTGCATAGCGGTCAACTATTGGTATGACATGGATTTTGACATTAAGTACTGTTATTTTAAAATGCTCGAGAGTTTATGTGAAAAGTATTAAATCATTAAGTTTTTAGTTAAACTAGTCAATGTTACCTGCTGTTAACAACATTTTTATAAATTGCTTGAAGGATCAACATTTTTTGACTAGAAATAAAAATAGTTTTGTTAAATTTTATTTTTATTTATGTCTAAAATAAATTAAATAGTAAATAGTTATTATTAACAAATAGTAAAATGATATTTTCTTTGTTCGGCATCCAACTGATTTTAAGACAGGACTTGAAATTTGACTTTGCATTCTCACATTCTAAAAAACAAAAAAATTACATGCATTATGCTCAGTACACGTATCACGACCCTCGGTAGACCCTCGTAGTTAAGTTTGTTCAAGTACGATATTTTCGCGAGTTCTAAAATCGGTTGTGTAAATCTTATACTTGACTATAGAGGTATGTGGTACGTGCACAGTTGAAAGTTTAAATCAAGGTAAATGAAAATAATAATAAACCTGAGAATTTAACGTTTTCAAAGACCTATTATTTCTATGCCTATAATGCTTTAATGTAACGAAACGAGTTGTTATTGATTTAAAAAATAAAAAGCATTGCAACTTGTTCATGCAGTTCATAAATCACTTTATGTAGGTATAATAGAGAATACTATGCAAAGCTTGAAACAGACGGCGCAATAGCACATAACGTGACTAAAGAAACCACCAAGATGCAAAATGTCAAATACGAATTATTTTCTTGTCACAATTACATTTTACTCTAGTGCTGCCCTCTGATGCGAGAACTATGCACTATTCCTATTAGGTACATAATTGCTTGTATTGTTACCATGGTGTCAGGGAAGGAGTTAGGTCTGGGTGCCTCCACGTTTGCTTGGCAGACTCCTTTCAAACAGTATCCTACGTTGTTATTAGTGACGCACACATCCCCATCACTCCACGCACGCAAGTACGTTACTGTACAAGATGTTGGCCCGCATAGCTGCACTGACACGTTCGCTGACAGTCAAAGAAACGATTAGGTATTATATGTACTTAGGAGTCGTAAATAAACTATTTTACACAGACAGGTCATAAGTATTGTCACACAGTAAAAACTAGTTTATTGAATTCGAATTTCAAATTGTTCATGAAAATAAAAATGTATACTTTTTAGAATTTTACTAATTTTTAAATATGGAGTGGACGCTTAAAGAAGACCGTGTTGCAGTTATTGCGTTGCATCGTTGCGGTTACGCGACAATTCAAATTTTTGACATACTGAAAAATTAGAATTTAACCAAAAGATTCGTTTATCGTACCATCAAACGATACAATGTACTAGTCTTAGTGCAGATGACAGGTCAAGAAGTGGTCGCCCTCGGTCTGTTAGGACTCCACCAGTGATAAAAGCTGTGAAAGCGCGAATTCAAAGAAATCCCAAACGTAAGCAGAAACTGTTGGCCCTTCAGATGGGGTTAAGCAGAACCACGGTGAAAAGGGTGTTAAATGAAGACTTAGGGTTTCGGGCATATCGAAGAAAAACAGAACATCGTTTGAATGTTCGTCTAATGGACCTGAGACTGAAGAAATGCCGCGCTTTGTTGAAGCGGTACGCGGGAAAAAAATATCGGGATATTATTTTTTCGGACGAAAAAATTTTTACCGTAGAAGAGAGCTACAAAAAACAAAATGATAAGGTGTACGCACACAGTAGTGATGAAGCGAGCAACCGTATTCCGCGTGTCCACGGTCATTTTCCATCCTCGCTCATGGTATGGCTGGGAGTTTCTTATTGGGGCTTAACAAAGGTATATTTTTGTGAGAAAGGTGTAAAAACGATTGCAGATGTGTATCAAAATACAGTCCTGACGAACCTTGTGGAACCTGTTTTTCATACCATGTTCAATAACAGGCACTGGCTCATAGAGCGAAGAGTACACAAGAATGGCTGGCGGCGCGTGAAATCGACTTCATCCGGCACGAAGACTGGCCCCCCTCCAGTCCAGATTTGAATCCGTTAAATTACAAGATATGGCAACACTTGGAGGAAAAGGCGTGCTCAAAGCCTCATCCCAATTTGGTGTCACTCAAGACATCCTTGATTAAGGCAGCCGCCGATATTGACATGGATCTCGTTCGTGCTGCGATAGACGACTGGCCGCGCAGATTGAAGGCCTGTATTCAAAATCACGGAGGTAATTTTGATTAAACTTTAGTGTCAAAAGAATCTATGTTTTGTTAAGTTCATATAAATGGTTACATCATGAATAAACTTGTTTCAATTATTTTATATTAAACATGTGACAGAATTTATGACCTGACTTGGTATTTATATTTATTTCTTTTAACGAGTTTTGATAAAAGAATAGGAAAATTGGAGTGTAGGTTCAAAATATCGGTCAACTGGAAAGGTCAAATAAAATTTTAGCAAAAAGGCCTCTTACGCCCGTTATAAAATCCATGGTCTGGCCAAAACTCGGGGAGAGAGCCATTATTTTCAAGAACATCCAACGCAATCTTCTCTGCGCCAACGCACTTCCCAGCAACCTTTCCTTTCGTTGCCGGCAACTCGCAACACACGCCGCACATATTCATCTTTTTTAGAAGACCTCCCTAAAATTATCATAGTTTTATTTTATTAAACTGAGAAAAATGATAAAGGATATCCTAGGTACTGCCTGCTTTCATATTTACAACTTAAGAACGTCCAAACCAAAAAAAAACAAGAGGAATTCGAGCGGGAACTCGACCGCGCACTCAAACGCTCTCTCGGCCGCCCACTCGACCTTGCATGCGAACGGGATCTCGACCATGCATTTCAAGAACCGAGCCGAGCATTCAACCGTTAACTCAACTGTGCTTCTTGACTAACGTAGGACTCAACCTCAACGATCTAGTAGTCTTTTCTTCTTGCAAACTTGCATGTTATTGATTGGGCACTAGCACTCGAGCATACTGACCGGTCCGCCGACGGGGCACTGGCACTCGCGGCGGTGGAGCGCGGCGCACTCGGCGGCGTGGCAGCTGCCGTCGCGGCCGCAGCGTCCGCCGAGCGCGCACCGGCACGACGGGTCCGTGCACGCGCACTCCGCCTGCAGGGACCTGCAATCCTGGAAACACCAATGGAAGCTTAACGGAGGTGCTGTAGAAGCGGGTCTCCCGGATTACCAAAGGTCTTTGTACTTAATTCGAGCCATATGCTTTTGTTTATCACCCTCTGACCGCACGTAGCACTTCATAGTTTGTTTCTTTTTAAATTGAATTTGCTGCAGTGTATCCCATCCGCCTCATCGTCTGTAGTGTGTGATTACCATGAGTTGCATTGGTGTAGCGATAGAGTGACGTGCCTTTATGTTAGAAGACGTGAAACAGAATTAGGTTGAGTTGCGAAGAAAAATTGGCAATAAGTAGGTACTTTGGTAAAACAAGCATCTATATTATTAGATATGAATAGAAATAGAATAGAACTAAGTATAAAAATAAGAGTGAAAACACTTACGATGCCACTGCTGGTGAGATCTGAATACTGACAGTTGCTGGCACAGCACAGACCTTGCGAAGGATGACATGCGGCCGTTGGAGCGACTGAACAACCTTCCTTGTGGAGGGCACTAGAATAAAAAGAAAACGCAAGCAAGTTAACAGCTAGAACTGAGAAACCTTAACTCAAAAGCTATACTTGAGCTGGAGACATAAATTTCTTTTTATACCCGTATGAGTATCTATCAAACGTAAGCGAGCAAAAAGAGTTTAGTAGGGGTTTCCATTTGCAGGGTTTCTGGGAAATTGTCGATGGGAATGTGAGGGTCGAATGGTTTACACTATCAGTGGATGGAGGGTATATTGGTCCATACATTATTTACCAAGTTATAACAAAGGGTCAGTAAGCTAATTGGACATATAGAGATGTAGGAAGGTAGGTAGGCATTTCATGGAATGGAGAAAACGATAGAAAATCGATATTGTGAAATAATAATCTTTATCAATACAACTTTGAATAGGTTCTGTTCTTCTATGTTCTGTTTTATTTTAATTAAAGTAGTCGGCCAAGCTATATTTTCCAATCTTAGATATAGTTGACATACCCGTCATCGTATATGAGGGCGCCACCAGCTCTTGGCGTGCAGCATGGGTCTCGCTGGCGGCAACTATATGGCAGTCCACAGTCACAGGCTTCACCAGACTCTACTATACCTGGGGGTGATAGGTAAATGAATATTTCCACACCATGGGAAGGGTATCGTCCGGGGTAGCGCACATACGAGTATATCCGTCTCGTCGTGTCAGTAGAATCCGCAAATTCGTGCCTGTCCGCAATATCACGCACGCAGGGAGGTAAGCGTAACATTAATTTTTATGTGGGCATGTTGTATTCATATCTATGTAGTTTATACCATATCGTTACTTAACACTGCGATACAAGATTACATCTTAGTGCAGGGCTGAGTCATGTGTGTATCGTGATGTGGTAATTATTATTAATAGCAGCTAGCTTTTGAGATCCCGGTTTCGGGTCCCGGATTCGCGGTCAGTAAGTAAGCGCCGCTTAAAATTGTACATTCTATACTTTTATAATATGATTTTTAAAATAAGGAAATTTCCGCGCCGTTCCCTGTATTTGCTCTGGGATCTTGGTATTAGTAGGTATTCTATCAATTTAAATACATATTTACGAGTATTTCTTTGTTTATTCGTTATTATTATATTTCATACTTAGTACAAGGTAATCTCAGTTTTGGCTGACCATTGATAGTCCAGATAGGTAATTACCGTTTCCGCAATAAGGTCTATCTTCAACTCCTAAGCAGTATCCCATGCTCCCGAGGGTAGTGGAGACCAGTCGCTTGCTGCACAACGAGAACTCAACATGCTTGGCATCATCAGCCGGCGCTGATTGCGAGCTCATGAGGTGACCGCGGCATTCAGGGTTGGGAAAGTTGTCGTCATGGCGAGCGCCGAAACTATGACCTGCTCAGAAGTAGGTAATCATTGTCAGTCAGAAGACGTTTGACTGTTTGACAAACTGTTAATTTTTTTAATTGATGTGCCTCTGGTATGCTTGCTCAAAATTAATCCTTCATTCTTAATACAATCCTCAAATTAGGTACATCACCTATGTAGAGATTTTATACAATTCAAGTTGAGAATTAATTTTGTGCGTTATATTTTTCAGAAACAAACAAAAGGAGTTATTTGCTTTTAGTGCCATATTGCGAGAGCACGAGAGAGCCTCAGCCCTCACAAGATTACTGGATGCAAACGGCTCAGGATACTTCTGTTTTGAACTTTTTATTTTAGGGCGGCCTGTTTTCAGCAGTAGACGTCTTCCGACCAAATGATCAAGCAATGATCAAATGAGTGCATCAATCGCATTTTGCCATTAAAACTCACCCATTTCGTGTGCAAGTGTCAGAGCAGCTATTCTTTCCGGCACTCGTTCCTTTTCATCCACAGTAGCGTGTGCGATCGCTAGTGTATTGTATGACCTGCCAAATGCGCGACGGTCGCACAGCCCGCCCGCCGCGCCGCCCAGACCGCTCCCTAGTGATGTGAAGCTGGACAAGGGTTTAATAATCTAGTAGGTTAGATGGTTTGAGTTTGAGAGAAAAGAGGAAACATGTTAATAGTATTGTTTTTGTTGTAACATTTGCAAATTGCATTTGCATCTTAGACTACACCGTAACTAGGCAACTAGGCATCAAGCGATATCGTTGCCTATTGCCTACCTTACAAAAATCAAAACTATATCAAAAACTAGCTACCTCAAACCAAGCGTCCTGTTAAAAAACGCCCTCCCAGAGAAAGCCACTCCCAAGCACACCTCCGAAAGCCTCCTGACCCTGGAGAACCTCATAAGGTACTCCCGACCGTCCACCACACTCTGCTGCAGGAGGCTACCGAACACACGGGCATTGGTCTCTTCTGACGTCAGCACTACTATGTACTTGACTGAGAAACCTTTACGGAGAGAAAACGTAGGTTTATTAATTTCCTACGTTGTATTTATAAGAAATACTATAGGTATTTTCGTTATCAAGCTGTGGTCTAGACGTAAAGTGATATATAGGGTAAAAGGTTCACTTGAAATTTTAATGTGATCTACAGATTCAGCAACTAATCACTACTCATACATCCATAAACTAAGTAATCGTCAGATACGATTGTCGCCATAAATTAAGAAATGAATTGAATTGATGAGATCTATTTAACGGGTTAGATGTAAAATGGTAACAGAATTATCGTCGTAATATTAGTAGGTGTACTTTGATATATACACAGTCAGGTCATAAGTATTGTCACACAGTAAAAACTTTTCTTTTAGAATGCTGGCCACAAAAAAGTTTATTGAATTCGAATTTCGAACTGTTCATGAAAATAAAAATGTATACTTTTTAGAATTTTACTCATTTTTAAATATGGAGTGGACGCTTAAAGAAGACCGTGTTGCAGTTATTGCGTTGCATCGTTGCGGTTACGCGAAAATTTAAATTTTTGACATACTGCAAAATTTGAATATAACCAAAAGATTCGTTTATCGTACCATCAAACGATACAATGAAGACTCTAGTGTAGATAACAGGTCAAGAAGTGGTCGCCCTCGGTCTGTAAGGACTCCACCAGTGATAAAAGCTGTGAAGGCGCGAATTCAAAGAAATCCCAAACGTAAGCAGAAACTGTTGGCCCTTCAGATGGGGTTAAGCAGAACCACGGTGAAAAGGGTGTTAAATGAAGACTTAGGGCTTCGGGCATATCGAAGAAAAACAGGACATCGTTTGAATGCTCTTCTAATGGATCTGAGACTGAAGAGATGCCGCGCTTTGTTGAAGCGGTGCGCGGGAAAAAAAAATCGGGAAATTCTTTTTTCGGATGAAAATATTTTTACCGTAGAAGAGAGCTACAACAAATAAAATGATAAGGTGTACGCACACAGTAGTGAAGAAGCGAGCAACCGTATTCCGCGTGTCCAACGAGGTCATTTTCCATTCTCGCTCATGGTATGGTTGGGAGTTTCTTATTGGGGCTTAACAGAGGTACATTTTTGTGAGAAAGGTGTAAAAACGAATGCAGTTGTGTATCAAAATACAGTCCTGACGAACCTTGTGGAACCTGTTTCTCATACCATGTTCAATAACAGGCACTGGGTATTCCAACAAGATTCGGCGCCAGCTCATAGAGCGAAGAGCACACAAGACTGGCTGGCGGCGCGTGAAATCGACTTCATCCGGCACGAAGACTGGCCCTCCTCCAGTCCAGATTTGAATCCGTTGGATAACAAGATATGGCAACACTTGGAGGAAAAGGCGTGCTCAAAGCCTCATCCCAATTTGGAGTCACTCAAGACATCCTTGATTAAGGCAGCCGCCGATATTGATATGGACCTCGTTCGTGCTGTGATAGACGACTGGCCGCGCAGATTGAAGGTCTTTATTCAAAATCACGGAGGTAGTTTTGAATAAACTTTAGTGTCATAAGAATCTATGTTTTGTTAAGTTCATTTTGCTATATAAATGGTTACATAATGAATAAACTTGTTTCAAATATTTTGTATTAAAATTTATGACCTGACTAGGTACTATACTACCAATATTATCCGGTAACCCATCCTCATTGAAATCCGTATTTCTGAAGATTATATCCGCTTGCGCCACAGCGTGTAGCATCCTTCGTACAGCGTGGTTCAGACTGCTATTAGCGTCTCTTTGGAAGAACTCCTTATCAGCCAGAAGTAGGAGGTCGCAGATCCTTGCTCGAGCCGCCTCCGACACCTTGGGCTGGTGTTCTAATCGAAACGGGAACCTTGGAGTCCGTTTTGTTACATTCTCCATCTGGCAGTTTGATGGAAAAATCTGATTAAGGTTAAACCCTTGAGAATCGAATACTTACGGTAGTATTCGAAGACAGCCTTTTTGAAATTTGCTCTCATATCGGTCGTGTCAAAAGATTGGAACGCTTGTATTTAGAATTTATGAAACTTGTCGAAAGCACTTTATTCGTTGATAGTACCTATATGTAGTATACAAACTAGGTTAATTTAAGTAGCTTAGAAATCTCGTCTGCATTCCTGAGTCTGAAATAAGTCTATCGGTCTAGGTCTCAGTTCTTTTGAACCCTATTTTATTTACATAATTGTAGAGATTGTTTAATTAATATCATCACCTGATCACACCTGTATTTGGTCCCGTCGGAGACGCGGGACATGTATCGTGTCTTGGTCAAAGTCACCAAAATGTCTTTTTGGATTGTCCAAGCCGTATGGGTCTGCATGTAGCGTTCTGTCACCTAAAAGATTTCACGCATTGATTGATTGAATGTGTGATGCGTCCTAAACGTGATACTAAAGCACAGTTGTGTTTTAACTGCTGAATGGCGAGCAAGATCATACCAAAATGGCATGTAAATATTACCTATACAGTTGGTCAGCTTTTATCAATTTAAATAGTCGTAATAAGAATTTGGTAAAAATAACTGCGAAGACCCAGTTGTCAAATATTTTACAGACCCAAGTGTAAAACTCCATAGAACTGATGGTCGTCTCCAATGTACCCTTCAGCCGAGCCCATTTGAGGATGTTTCATAGGAAACCCATAAGCCATGGTGACGTCAGACAGCTGGTAGGAATGCAGAACTTTGTCATGGTCCAAAAGTAATTCTGAATTGTTCGTTGTTAATGACGATCCTATAAAATATGGCTTGACAATATTTTAAAAGGAAATATGTCTTAAGAAAAAAAGCTTTATGAGAACTGGCGAAAGATGGCGTTTCGTTAAGGAAAGTTCTCAACAAAACAACGGTCACAAAAGTTTCTTGAGGGTTTATTAACCTTCCTACACTTTACACCGAGCAAGTTTTGTATGGACTAAAACTAAAAATGCACTAAAATAATACTCGATAAAAAAACGGAACATGTTCTGCTATGTAATCCAAACCTAAAACGCCAATAGCAAACCTACCAATAGCTTTCTTCTTCAAGCATAACCAGTAGGATTCGGTCCCGAACTTTGCTTCGACAATGTCAAACCCATAAGCTCTACAGATATTATGGTTCTTATGATGGGAAACTCCACCTACAAGCCGGATATACCATAGCAGGTAAATAGAAAAGTGAAGTATAGGATTCATGATACAATATATTTTTAAATGTTTATAGCATTTTAATATAATATGCTGTACTGTCAATGTGACTTTCAAAGACTTCCCTTCTTTTTTATTTTTTTAGAATAAATTTTTATGAAGTCACTAGTCACCTTCAGCATACGTTTTTTTATAAAATTAAAATGTGTTAAACATTTGTTTAATGAAATCCATATTCGATGTGATAGGTAGGTTAATATAATAATAAATAGAGTATAATTTTATAAATAGAGATAAGACAGGCTTAGGTTGGCATGAAAAGGTGCGATGCGAAGTTAGGGCGTTTTCAGACAAGCGTTTTTTCGGGGCGTAAAGGTAGGTGTTTTTTTTCCTTATAAGACCTTTAACTTATGTACCTACATGCTAATATGTAGTACGGGTCGTATCAACTTGTAAATGGATCAACACTGTATTTAATCGTGGCGTCCGGTTCGGTACTCTTTGCATGAAATCTCTTACTAACAGTAACGACGTACGGGGGGGAAACGGACACACGACTCGCGGTATAATCACTAGCGGTTTGTACTCGTCAAATGTCTCGGAAATCTTTGACCGATTTGATGTTATTCTTGAGGACGGGATGGTTAATAAAAATGAAAACCGCCCCGGGTGCCAACCTACGCCACGCCGTCACTGCAGACTAAGGCTGTTTACTGATTTGTCGGTACGGAATCGGTATCTTGGTATACGCGGTACCAAAAGCTACTTAAAAGGATAAGTTCTGTTTTTATGAAGCGTTTTTGATCTGTGGGTTTGGTAAGCGCGGTACAGCCTATAGCGTTTTAGGTAGCTTTTGGTAAAGAACATCGATAGCGCATTGATAAATCAGGAAACGGGCTTATCAGCATCATCGGCATCGGCCGACTCGGGTTCATGACGATGACGTTCAGTTAGTAGGTGTGCTTCGACCATAAACAGTTCCCGGTAGATACATCTTTATTTTTATGACCATCTCAAACGTTAAGAGACCATTGCTCCACTCCTGGGATAAGCTCTATTGACAAAAGCCATAGTAGTCTTTAATATCGTAGTTTGTAATAATTATAACAGGTTTTAAAAAACCTATTTTACTATGTCAACAAGATCACCTACTTCATTTCTGCAAAAAGTAAATTTTAATTTTTCCTTGTGTTAATCAAACACATTTATTATCTATTTCATTTTGCATTCGCATTATTATTGTTTTTTTTTAATTTCAATCAATAAATATGTCATGGGAATTTAAACACTGTATCATGTATTTTATGTCTTAGAAGGGTCTTCAAAAATGTATTCTCTAATAAGTGGCTACCACACTTGATCATTAGATAAATGAATTGAGTTAAATTATAGTCGATCCTTGCAAAATTAAAAGGACAAGACACGGTTTTGATTTTGAAATTGATACCTAATGTGGAAAGTCCGTCTTTAGCATATGTGCCCTTATGCTAAGGACGGGGATGGGCCCAGGGCCCCCAACATTAAGAGAGCTCAAAAAATTTACTTTAGATGTAAATTTTATTGGCGAATTGATTCTCGACATATTTTTAAATGTATATTCTTGATGGGATATAAGTGTAGCTAAACTGGAGTCAGTATAAATAAGTATCAATCAAAGCTCTATCTTCCTTAGCAGTAATTATAATCAAACTGAATACTTTATAGATATCCATAATTATGTATATGCCGTCGTCTCCACTCCTGCCCAGACTGAGTTATTTTTAGTTTTATGCAAATACAAAAGTTCTAAGAATAGGAAGAAATAAATCCCATTAAAATGTCGTCCTTGTGTAGAAAGTTGTTATTTTATAAGCTGTTCGATTTACAGACTTTTGGATCGTGGTTTCAGAGTTAAGCGACGTTAACGGCTCATGACGGATGGTGGAAATCTTTTCTTTCTGTTAAACATGAAAAAAAAATCTTTTTTTGTTTGCGGTTTTTATATTCTTTCAATATTCAGTTTCATGAGATGAGACAACTGATACGAACGGAGACAGATAGAGGGTTATTATAATGGTAAAAGAGGACTAAGTCTTAGTAGGTAATAGGGTCTCATTGGCACCCTTTAGTTACGTAACCCTAAAAATCCAATTCGAAAAGCCTATTTTAAATGGAAGTTTTATTTTGAAAAAAAATTGTAGGTACAGGTAGGTAAACATAAACATAGGAAAACGTAAAATAAGGTAAAACACAATAAAAAATCTATTTTTGTCAACTGGAGACACTGGCGGTAACTTAATTAAAAAAAGGAAATTTATTTCTATTTTAAACCCCACTTAGCTCCGCTTATGACTTAGACTTCGCTAGACAAGCGCGTTCGCGTAGATCGCGTTGATAGTGCGGGCACCTAACCAACAAATAAGCTATAATATTCGCACGTAACGTATTCTTAAGGAGCTAGTTCTCAGGAATCATTAGCTTACCGTCATTCATACTGACTCCTCATCTGAATACGCATTCCATTAATTAGTTAATTGTCCTGCGACGTTTCATATCGAACGTTTATTCGACCAGTCTCAAAGCCCTGAGGCAAATGACAATATCTTTACTATTTTTACCAAATCAAAAGACCATTCATATAAATACATATTTTGGCGAAAGCGTTTGCAATTGGATTTAAGTAGGTAGTGGATATCTATGTAGGTATCCTTAGAGCGCAGTCACTGCAGAGTAGAGTCAAAGTTTGGTTTGTAGATCTCGGCCTTAATGTTACTTAAGCAAAATTAGGTTATAAAGACCACTAGAAAATACAGAAGAACCTGAATTCCCAACTGGGAAGAGGCGATTTGACAACTACGTTAATATGATTCTCACAAGTTGTATGTTCATAAATTCCGCATTAAATAATTAGAGAAATGTTTATGTAAATTTTGCGAATAAAGAAAAAGTATCTAGTGTCAATTTTTAATTTCGACTACGATTTCAATAAACGCTAGGTTACCTGCTTACTTACCAATAATAACAGGAATACCAGTTTGTCTGTTCTGTCATCTCGAGTAATGAAAATAAATTAAGAGATGTGAACAAAGATTGGTTATAACATAAGTCATTGCATTTCTGCGAATCGGGATGCCATTGGTTCGTGATATGCAGTTTTGTTATTTTATTGTTTTCGCTGCCTGGCACAGTATGGGTTCGAGTTTAAGAGTGGAAATAAATTTTAACTAAAGAACGAAATTGCCTTTAAAACATTCGCAATACCTACTTTTGAGTACTATAGGTGCAATACATTACAGATACAATAGTACAGATTTCCTAAAATTTGTTAACTAGCGGAAACTTTTGCTTTACAAATGAAGTAGGTACAAAGATATTTTTTGTGCAAAAATTGTAGTATCATTGGTTGATTGTTTGCTTTTAAATAATTAAATATTATTACCTATATTATATACCTATGAACTCAAGGAACTTGATAAGCTTTCGTAATACTTAACTAAGTCTTATAAAATAATTGATAGAAGAAATTAACGGATATATATATTGTGTTAAAATATCAATGGAAACACCCCCCTAATGAAAAGTAAAGAAGCACGCAATGTGGATGTGAGAACCGGCTCATTTCAAATTAGTTAACGTTTGAGACAGCGCGCTCGGCGCTAGCGTTCCGAAACCAAACTGTGATTTTTTACTATCGGACTTTGAAAAAAAGTTTTGGGAAGAAGTTCATCATGTTAAAAAATACTGTGAGGAAATACTGTGCGGAGGGGAGCGTGCTTAATCAAATTATAATGGCAACTTTAAGTAAGTTTTTTCAAGTTTATCCTTACTTTTTTTACAATGTTGAAAAATATGAATGATCCAATTTAATGATAATAATTTGATAGTTCATGTCTTTTTCTATTTGTAAGTCATGTTAATAAATATTTTTACTGCTGTGTTTTTTAAACTGACAATTAAATTTATAAATTCGAAATCATTACATAGGTATCCTCGCTTCAGAGGCAATTTTTTTGTTGTTCATTATCAGATACTATTTGCGCAAAAAAAAGAGATTTTTAAAGTGATTTAGCACAAATAGATACTTTAAAGTAGTACCTATATCATGTACCTGGTAGAAGGTAATAAGTAGTCATACAAAGTGTTTAAGTATGATTATAACTGTTGCTACTACATATTCTAAAGCTTTCTTTTTTTCTTAGAAAATACTCGTTATCAAGCAGAGTAGATGGTTTCAAAGAAAAAATAAAAATACTCTATCTGAAACTGGTATCATGCCTGGCTTAACAGTTATGACTAAGTAAGTTATGACTGTCGGTTTGGCGGTACAATGTATTCCGGCAGTGGTAATTTTGCAAAAGAGGTTTTCTATATTAAAATTAAAGAAGTAGGTACATATTGTTTGCATATTTGTAGAAGGAAGTTTAAAAACTACTCATTTCGCCAATATTAAGGATGGGCTTTTGTGACGTAGGCTACATTTTGTTATAAAACGTAAGCGTACGAAGTCTCGGTGAGCATCAGGGTGGATCAGCATTAATGTCCTACCAGTATTTAATTCCCCTTTGATAAATTTGTTTAAATATTTGGTATCTTCCTGTTCAATAGCCAAGAAAGTTAGTTTAATAAGTGACCAGCCATTCTGACGTCAGATTTTGGCCAAAAGTTTGAGATGAATAAAGAGGCGCTGAATAGTTTTAAGTTAGTTTTTGTTACAATTAATGTTATGATAAAATGGATGTAGGAAAAGTTTTTAATCTTCAAACTAAACCTATGATTTTAAAATCATAGTTTATAATGGACTGGACATTTTGGAACTTTTAATTTTACGAACAATTATACAAAATTATTTGTAAAATCGCGGGCAAAACTAGTTAATAATAGTTTTACATATTTAGGTATCGAAAGAAAATATCTAAAACTTAAAGTAGGTGAGTATCTTAAAATTCTAGGACAAATTAAAAATTCAATATTTAACATACTTTTTAGATGATTAAATATCATTAATTAAACAAGGCATTTTTATTTATCGACAAAATCAGCGAAAGTACCTACCTATTCTTGATTTTTTGTAAAACTTTCTAAATTAGTGTAAACGAAGTTCCATATTTTTGGCGCAATTATTCGCTAATACCTACCTAAAATACAATATTTTGTATTAACTTTTTAAGTCAAATTAAAACCCTTTGATACATATTGATGATGATAATAGTGCTAATGCTATGTATTATACGTAAATCGATTGTGCAATTTGCACCAGCATCTTATTAAAAATGCGTTACCTACATGCAATGTGAGTGAGATTGACTGTTTATAGTTTATGCCTCAGGCTCGTGCGTAAAAAAAAATAAGATGAATGAGCTATTCCTTGCAAGCCTAGCTTAGCTTAGTAGAAGTAATGAGATAACGGGATACGGCCGTTGAGTGCTATTTTTGTACCAAAAGCAAGGCTCGGCTTTTAGGGTTCCGTGGACGGAATATAAAAATTTATCGTCGGTATTGAATTGAGTCTTGTAAGTGTTGTTAAAAATTAAACTTTGTTATTATTTTGAATATCGAGTACATAATTTAGGCAAAGTTTCATTGGCTCAAAAGGATAAACAAACGTTGACGACCTTAAAAAAAAAGCTCGATCCCAACATTTTTTTTATTAGAATTGATAGAAGAGAAAAACTTATGATACTCTAAGGAAAACAAAACAAAAAAAATCGTTTGGTAATTTTCTATGGAAATTTGAGTGATTGAAATCACAAATCATTCCATAGTTCCCATAAGGTCCGTTTGATAATGATCAGGGAACCCTATTCAAGCCGGGAGCAGCCTCTTGCCTGTGTTTATTTTAAATACATTTTATTTTATGAACATAATTTTAGTGTTTTATTTTACTTACTCTGCCTTGCACGCGGCGCTCCGCGTTCATTATAATCTTTTTCTAACTAACTCCCTCGACTTGTTACCATTAAGCAGATTGTTCTGGTTTTTATCCTACGGGAGATGCGCAAATTACCACTCTTGTACACTGCCTATGTAAATATCTACCTATAATAATAAATATGTATAATAAAGCTCGACTCGAGTAAGTAAAACATGCTTGAGTTTGCACATGATTCCTTAGCCTGAAACTTTTATTTTAGCTTACTGAGTCCAAAATAGATTTTCGTTTTAAACTTTTATCCAAAAAAAAAACGGATCGATTAGACTTATAGTTTTTACTGGGATCCTGGATACTGAATATATATTGTTGTGAACCCCATAAGCTCACTTTAACTATAAGCCAACATCAACTAAAACTGTTGTTTTATAGGTAAAAATTGTTAATTACTATTTTTATTTAAAGTCGTCGTGAGTTCATACAAAAATCTCATAAGAAAGAAAAAATATTTTTTATTTTGTCTGGAAATATTTTCGAAATATTTCATTCTATTTATAATCTCACTCAGATGTACGTGTTGAGCCGCTCTCTTGTTAATTTTTTTATTTATATTGACATTCATATTAGTCCTTGATACTGCAATTTGCTATTTTTGTCACATAATTTGTGTTATAGTACATGTTGTTCTTGGCAATATTCAGTTTGGGCGTACAATAGGTACGTATCTAAGCAGATAGTTTAATAATTCTATCCATTTTAAAAGATTTGTAGGGGATAATATTGATTGAAGTTAATGAAACAACTGTAATGTATCAAATAGTCCGTCATTAATATTTTCAACAATGTAAATTGATGATGTATTTAAACGCAATCTTATAACGAATCAATTGTTCTTATTTTATATTTTTTACTATGTATTTTTACTTAATTTTTCTCGTCATATATCATGTGATGCAGATGTTTATTCAGTAAAATCTATGCACAGCTTAGGTTGAAATCTAGACTGTTTTGTAGTCAATATTGAAAACTCAATGTCATGGCTCTATTTAGTAGGTAGTGAAAGATTTTTGTGCACTGCAGTAGGTAGGTATTGTATTTAATACGTAGGGCGTAGTGTATAATTTTAAGTACCTAGCATTCGTACTATCGTAAAGTCTGAACTGGGGTTTCACTTTTCCCGGCATTTTTGCGTGCCCGGGAATCGGCAGATATATTTTACCATTCCCGGGAATTCCCGGGATATAGGAATTTTTAAAACTTATTTCAGAAAAGCTAAAAATGCGTTTAAATTTTTTATAGCTTATTTTACAGTGTCATTAACTATGACAGATATTTAAGAGCAACACTTTGTTTAATAACGAACTTATATAACTTAGTTTTAACTTTTTACTTGTTAAAAAATATTATTTTTTAAGGAAGTTATTTAAAAAAATAGGAATTCACACATTCTAATAAAGATCATCAATACATGTATGCCGAATGCCTCTTTGTACGAATGCTGTTTGGTTCATTGTCTGCCCAATGGGTATTATTCATTATAAAACACCCACACGCTGTAAAACATCAATATCATTGCTCTAAAAGTAGTAAATAACAAAAAAAAATATCGAGAATTCTCATGAAGTCATAATTTTTTGAATTTTTTTAAAACCCTAGCCTGAACACAGGCTAAGAAAAGTTTGGGTAGGAAGAGTTCGCCAAGTAGATAAGACCGCCTTACAAAACACTGAAAGGAAGCAAGTTTATGTTTTCCTATTTGTGAGTGTTCTATATATCTTATATACCAAATTTCATATGATAATATGTGTTAAAAATGTGTTACGTAACCCTGTCTTTCTGTCATTTTCACGTCGAAACCGCTGAACGAATTCGATAAATTGAAAGGATTGAAAAATGAACATAGGCTACATTTATCGCGAAAATAAGATTGACGGAGGTGGAATAGAGGGTAAAACCGAGGGGAATCAGTTATCTGTCAATATACTCAGACGAAGACATACGGATCAACGAGTCCATAATACCTGTAGGTGGATTATAATGTATCTAAATCGAATACAAAAGTAAAAAAATAATTTGACAATTATCAAAATGTTATATGATGTTATGTGAATGTTTATGGTATCTTGTTTGCTCTACGATTATTAGTTAAGCGAAAAAGCAATTAGAAATAATGTCGTCTCCACTTATTTATGGCGCCCATCATCCATAAACCTATTTGAATGCAATTGTCGTTTCTAATTATAGACGAATTGCTGTACTTATATTTTTAGTCAGTTACTGTGAAAAATAGAACTTACCTAGTGCATTAGTGAAACGCCGACGTTCAACAAAATGTCGGCCAAAAACCAGTCAAATAGGTCTTACGAAGAGTCGGTCGTGGTCGTGGAGCCTTATGTAAAAGTATACAATGTATATATACAATTATACATTATACATAAAACTTTACAAATACCTGCTTTCTTAGCGAGCATGATCCAGCATGGCCATATCATCCTTAGCCATTAGGTGAGATTGTAGCCAAATGGTTGCCAACATTTAAAAAATAAGTGAAAGAAACCAAAATAAATTTAATAGTATAAAACAGGTAGTGCAAGTACTATATAAAAATGTGATTGAATGCTTGAAAACAATTAATTATATAATTGTAAAAGAAAGCGTTGAATTTCGTTTATTAATGTCAAATTATTATACTCGTATAGTTGTTTATACCTACACCTAAATGTGTGAAATAAAACCACTTGATTAAACATTTGCTCATTTTCATTTAATTTAATGAGGGTGAATGGAGAGTAGAAAATTGTAAAAGGTAGGTAGGTATTATATTTGAAATAATTTGTAGTTTGTCATATCTGTCTGTTTGTCTTATGAAAGTTTGAATTTAATCTACACTCGACAACTGGGATGTCCATTATCATGCATAAAACAAATCCATCTTCAATGAAAGTCAAACGGTCCTACAACTGTCTATAATCTCAGTTAAATGTCTTGCCGCTATTATTGAGCCTTCCTCATCGTCCCAGGGTTCGGCACGTGTCCCCAGACCAATACCACCTGTCTGTCTGTTTTCCATCTGCCTGTTTTCTGGTGTTCCACGGAACGTACCTCTATCATGGGCATCTCTGCTGTTTAATCCAATCATCATCAGGCCTCATTTGGCCTCAGACCAAATCTGCTATTACCTGTAAATAAAACCTGACTCCAGCTCTGTCATTTCAATTTTTGTGATTTTTAGCAAAATTAACTCAAGCTATCCGATGGCATTATTATGCCTGACAGAAAAAGTATGGATTTGGATTTATTTTAGAATTTATCTCACAGTTGTTGTGCTTTATTTAACCTCTTGAACATCTCGGAGTTTCGCGCTTTTTTCAGACGAAGTAAAGGTCAGATTTCTAAGCGTGACCAGTAATTTCTGACCTTAGTTTTCCTATTACGTCAATGTCCTGCGATTTTCGTATAATGTCTGATCTTCCTATATTTCTTGACAACTACTACAAATTATAATACTTGTCATGCTTGGGCTATGATTGTTACGTTGGTATACCCAGTTTCAATTAATGTACAGTCCGAGCAACTTGGGTGGCGTTTCAATTTGATATTTTATGGTTATGCAGTAATTATTTACACTTACAACGATGAAGAATGTGGCTATAGAAAAAATATACCGAAGTTAAAAAGTTGGCAAACAATTTCCCAGAAGAGTCGAAATATTAGAAAAATATAGTATAAAATAATAGTTTTTTTATTGAAATAGAAACCTGTCCAAAAGTAGACCAAAATATTTTTATTAATAGCATTATTTTTGTTTGGAACCAGACCATATGGAAATTGAAAAGATCTCCTTTTATACGTTCCCCTTATTTTGTCCATGATTGTACCTATATGTATAAGCATTAGATACCTACGTTTTGTAAAAGAATGCGTGTAACGGATTCGTCAGTAGTCGTATCATTGTGTGATTACATTTTTACCGGACATTTTTTTCCTTATAGCATTGATCAATATGATATTATCCAACAATATCAGTCCTTTGACAAGCTTTATAGAATAACAAGACATACATATAATAGACGAGTTTATAATAAGGATACTTAAGTCGGAAAACTTGCAGGGTTTTACTAAACGGGATAGATAAGGAAATATTAAAAAAAACATTAATATTTTCCGAACACGCGCGTTAAGTGCTTTTAATTACATAAGTACAACTTTTATGTTGATGGGAATTTTTATGAACACATCATGTTTATATATTCTATTGTATCCTTGTCTTGTATTGATATATTGAAATAAATTAGTAGGTAACCTGTTCTTTGCCATTTTCCAAACAGATGCATTACTTTTAATTTTATTACTTAGATATATTTTGTAATTACATTTAAATGTTTATATTAATGTTTTATGCATATGAATCACATTGTTATGAGAAAACATGTTTCTCAACATATTTACAAATTACAAATTATCTAATGCTATTTCTTCGAACTTTGAAGACAGCTCATAACTAACAATACCGTATCTGTACCTATAACACCGAGCCTAAATAAGAGATCGGATTCCTAAAAAATATTTTCCTGGATAGACCTTGGAATTTTAGTTCAGTTTTGTTAACAATTTGTTACCTTTGTAATTCTCGTAATCTTTGGGTTAAAACCAAACACGATTTAGGCATTTTTGTGATTAAAAACCAAAAATCAAGGGACAGTAGAGGGTACATATTTTGAATTTATTTAGTACCAATACCAATTTAAATAGACAAGATAGCAAGTACAGTTAAAATTTAGGCCGTTAGTTTCAATTCATTTGCACAATAAATTCCCGCTATAAAAGCTAGTCATCATAGAAAGCACAACTGCCCTGCGATCTAGAATCTTCCTCAGACTGTCTGACGGCATACATACAATGAATCAAATCATAATCAGACCCTAATGAATCGGCATATCACCAACATTCCTCTACATGGTCTTTGGGATGAGCAAATTTCGTCCCTATTCATATGTGATAAAGTTTTGCAAGAATCTTATTACAGGGAGTACACGAAGGGAATGCATTTTGAACCATGTTGATCCTTGGACGATGCCAATTGATCTACTTTAATTTGCAAACCCGTGCTGTCCCAAGCCCTATTGAACTTCATTAAGTATAGAAGGGAAATTACTGAAAGTTTATAAACAAAGTCATTTGGTTGTGTGTATGTTGTAAAGTATATAGATACGAAGACTAGAGTACGATCGGCTAAATTTATTAATTTCAAGTTTCATGAGATACAAAACAAATATTCGGAAAAAATATTCAGGCAAATGTATGTGGCTAGTGTTTTTTCATGTATTAATTGATAAGCTTCGGGCCTTTATCTTACTTGATGGCCGAAGACGGAGCATTCCTAGATACCTGTAATGCCAATCTGCCTAAAGTTATTGGCTCGAATCATCAATAGATATGCCACTTTGCATACCTCGTATACTATCACTGAACATGCATGAAAAATATTGCGTTGTGATGCAAGTGAAAAGAGGATTCTCTTTGTGAATGGGTTTTAAGAGCACTAAGCACGATCCTTGAGAGTTTGAGAGGAACTCATGTCAGATATGTTTTTTCACTCTTTGTCAACAAAAATCCAACTTTGTGCCTATCCTTGATCCACGAAACAGAAGCAGATCTTTATCAACAAGATCATCATAAATTTTTCTTCCTTTCAGTGGTTCTACCAGTCTTCTCTTACGGCTCGGCAGTAGGCTGGATGTCACCCATGAGTTCCATGCTCATGTCCAACGACACACCTGCTTCGGCACCAGTAGACCACGACGTCATCTCCTGGATGGCATCCGTCCCTTACCTTGTGGGGACACCTGCAGTGTTTCTCTTTGGATACGTTGTAGATAATTTTGGAAGGAAAAAGGCGTTGCTATTGACTTCATTTTCTATGGCTGTGAGTATTTTTGATTATATGTAGAAAAAGCAATCATTTAAGTGAAATATCACTTGATGGTAAGTGAGGGTGTAACATGATTGCCCAGAAACGGCCAATTTACTCTAGAATCCAGAGGACCAAGTTGAAATGCTCGGGGAAAGAGCACGTTCGCCGAAAGAAATCTTCATAGCAATGTGACCGATAAAACTTGATGCAAAGTGCTTTTTGCAAATAAATTTTAGGTAGCTGGTAGGTTAATCTAAACTAATAATTATACAAATGTAATAATATTGCTAAATTATAATGTTTTTATAATTTTCTCCGGTTCGGTTTATTCTTTTATTTGTTTTAATGAAATAGAATAAGCAATGGGAGTTAAATTACTGATAAAAAGGTGGTAATAATACCAAGTAAACAAATTGGAAAATGAGAAGGAAAACCAATTTAAAAAGTAATATTTACTTCAAGAACAAAACAATTTCAGATTCAATCAATTTATTGATCCTCTTTCTTTTCTGAATTCTTAACTCAAATACGATTTTCAGTTCAAGGTTTCTTTATGATTGAATAATGAAATGATTATTTGTATTATGAAACCATGATTTCAGAATATAAAGTCGCGTGGGACATCAAATAGTTTAAACAAAACATACCCTTGGTTAAGCATGACCGACTAACTATTTGTTTTGTTTACTAATATACAATTTTCTTACAAGTCTTTATTAAATAAATCTTTTCAGTCTTTTTAGAATCGTACTTGAACGAAAACAAGTTATGTACCTATTTAGGTACATATATGTTTGGTCAATTTGAACAAAGATTCTACACAGGTTTAAAAAAACCTAAAAGAGCATAAACAAACACGCCGCATGCTTAAAAAAGCTTCTTTCAGGTCTGCTGGAGCTTAAAGCTGTACTCCACTGAGACCTGGGCCCTCATAACAGCAAGAGCCATAGTCGGACTTGGAGTGAGCGGTTCCTATGTCGTCACACCTTTGTACATCAAAGAAATTTCCGAAGATAACATCAGAGGCACCCTTGGCAGTTTGGTGGTTCTCTCTCAGAATCTCGGCAATTTGGCAGCGTATGTGATGGGGGAGTATTTGAGCTACAGGGCAATACTGTGGATCAGCTTGGCTGTGCCGTTGCTGCATTTGCTGGTGTTCACAGCTATGCCGGAAACCCCTTCGTATTTACTGAAGATCGGGAAAGTTGAGGTTTGTATTTTAGTCTAGTTCTTATGTACCCTTTCTTAAAGTATCTAACAGCCGATGCTAGTCGTCATACATATTTGTAAATATATAGTGGCTATGTGAAGAGTATTTGGAGAAAAATATGATAAATATAGATCTATAGTTGCTTACACTATACTTACTAATACTACGCTTGTAGGTACTTATTCTGTGCTAATACGTTGTAAGTTTGGCACCAACTAACTTTCAACTCCAATAGCATCACTGTAGCACTAAATGAGCTACCTATTTTAGTGAAGCTTATGCCACTTGTTATATAGGAAGCCCGTGACGTGCTAGCGTGGCTGCGGTGCAGACACAACACCGAGCCTGCAGTGGAGCACGAGCTGCAGACGCTACTGGTGGAGCTGGAGCAAGACAAGCCTGGACGGTTCATCAACACGCTCAAGTCTCTTGGTCAGTATACAATCATCATGTACAGACAGCCAAACACAAAGCTTCACATAACAAGTGCTATACCTGTCAATCCTTATGTTGGACAACTTAAAAAAGGTACAAAGTTCATACAGGTTAGGTCACTCCATGACTCCTCAATTTTCAGAGAGCCCCTGAAGTGATAAGATAGGTGCGTTGCTGGCAATTAATGGACTGTGCGTCACTTTATGTAGCAACGTTACCTCTTGGCCGATATGCAACATGTACAGACTACATAAAAATTGTCCTCGAATAAACTGCCCAAACTGACTTTACATAAATGGAAAGGTCTCGCAACTCGCAAAGTTCAAACCACAACTATTCAAAATATCATACCTTACATCTCCAGCTTTAAAAAAAACTCTTCTCTTGCGGATATAGGTACGTATGTCTGTCTATACCTAAATCCTAAACAGAGAACCTATATATGGAATTGCTTTAAATAAACTTTTAGTTTTTGCATAAGATATTATTGAATAGTTTAATTAAATATGGTTTTAGATGAACTATTGTGTCAGCATTATAAAGAGTTAATACTTCGTTCAAAATGTCTTTCATTCGAGAAATTTGTTACCTACACGTTCTAGTAAATGTGGAAAACCATCACAATCGCATAAATACATAGGAATCGATTCAACAAACATTATCGAATCCCACGTTTACATGAAATGATTGCGCGACACCTGTCCATTCTGTAAACAACCAATTTCCCACTACTTTCAGTTACAATAACAATGGATATTGAGTGTTTTTGCCTGAATTTATTTTAGGTTTTGTTCCCATAAAATAAACTGACAATTAAGTTAAGGTACAGCTTCGATCTTAGTATAGGTACGAGTATGTACTTATAATGTATTTAGGGGTTTCTTTTAAAATGTTTACTGACCTTAAGTATATTAAACGGATCACTGGATTCACAAGCTCCAAAACAAATAAGTAGCTTTCTAGAACCTTTCTTGTTAGTCATGCAAATTTGATCGAATCTTAAAACTTCCCTAGCCAGGATCTGAACTCAGGACTTCTCAGTACTACGTACACTATACCTAATTTATAGAATTATACACGTATGGGCGAATGTGATTTTATTGTGTTTCTGCGAAATAAGAAATTTACCCTTACAGGATGTTAACATTAGACACTGCGACGAGTATAAAGGTAAACCTATTATTATTTAGGTGACGCCATGGCTTTGCTTGGAAAATTGGGTCAAATTTCAAGGTGATATTGCATTAAAGATATATAACTATTGGTATAGAGCTACAGAAATCTAGGTTATGGTGCATGATCGCACTGGCGTAGTATTTTTTGCATATATTTTACTATTTTTACCCCAGAGGAAGTCCAAATCCGTTACGTCTAGGAATCTAAGGATGCACTACTACTTAGATGCAATGAATAAATAAAACTAACCTTTTTTCCAGTTTCCGACAGGAGCACCTTCCGTGCATTTCGCATCACCCTTACCATAACTTTGGCTCGGGAGCTATGCGGTTGTTTAGCAGTGCTGCACTTCGCTTCATTGATATTCGACAAGGCGAGCCGAGGCGAGTGGGTTCTTACCGCAAACCAGCAGGCCGCCATCTTGGGATTAGTGCAGCTGGTCGGCTCGTGCACCGCTTCTACTTTAGTAGAGAGAACCGGGAGGAAGGTTAGTGGGGTGAAGCTCTGATCAAATGTGCCTACTACATACGTATACTGTAAACCTAATTACTATCGATTTGAGAGGTTAAACTTAATAAAGTTGGAGGCTTCTATGGTGCAGCAGTGTAACTGGAACTTTGTGTTGTTTCGCTTGCTGGTCTTTAATTTAGTATTAATCTATATACGTACTATGTGTAACATAACATATTCCCGTTAGTTTTTAGCTTCTACGGCGAATCGACTGCTGCCTTCGCTTTTGCACTGAGGAAAGTCTCTAATCGGTTTCATAATTCTTCTGAAGGGTGTTCGGGCACAGCATGTGCTTCATTACACAGCTGCATAATTTGTTGATTCTTGGATCAAAGGACGCCGCTATTGATCCTGGTAAACAGGAGATGCAGTGGTGAACGGGGTGGTTAAATAGTATCTACGATATTAAATTATACAATCTTACTGCAGCTCTGAGTCGATGCGTTTGCTGTAATGTATACAAGTATTATTAAACTTACGTACTTGGGGACATCACACAGCCACTGGAAGAGAGTTTTCAAAATTAGCAATGCAATAAACTTCCATGTTTAAAATTTACATTCTGCTCTTTTCAGCCGCTCCTAGGCTCAACCTGCCTGATGTCAGGTATAGCCATGGCAGTGCTTGGCGGTTGGTTCTGGCGCGGGTCCACGGAAGCCTCGTGGCTGCCAATAGCGGCGCTCTGCCTCTGCATTTACTGCGACGCAGCCGGCCTACAGCCAGTGCCGTTTGTGATCATGACTGAAATGTTCTCATTCCAGGTGGGTAATTTATAACGCTTTAGGTATTGGTCTGAAAAGAGAGCTGTACCGGATTGTGTCTTGAAATTGGTAACGTTTGCCTTTTTGAATAGAATTGATAGAGATTTTAATACTTGTAAAACTAGATATGACAGAAAAAACTTTGTACGTGGGTGATCATCATCATCTATTGGTTCAACGGGAGAAGTTCTATTCACAAATATAAATTATGAATCTACTTTACATTTGAGTTTACCCTTAAACCCTTAATCCCCCTTACCCTTTATAACTTACAGTTATTATTATAGAATTAAATTTCTTAATATTTTTCGTAAATGTTTACGAACTATTCTCTTTTTTTCAGCTTCGCGGCACAGTGACGTCACTAGTCATTGCATTCGCCTGCGCCTTGGTATCCATCGAGCTCCGCGTATTCCAGCCCTTGGTCGTTGCTCTCGGAATACACATCGTATTCTGGATGTTCGCTAGCGTGTGTCTAGTCAGTACCGTCTACATCGCTCTTTACGTACCAGAGACAAAAATGAGAAGCATAGATGAAATCTACGCGGAAATCGGCGGGAAAAAAGACAAGATGGCCGGCAAAGATTGCGAAGCTCACGTCACAAGGCTGTAAGACAAGCTGAAATAATTATTTATTTAATTAACGCTACTCATTCTATGCAAAACTTTGATATAATAAATACCAGCTTGTCGTATGTGCTATTACCACTATAGTTGCTTAAAAATAGATGTGATAAATCTAACGAATTGAAGTAAGTTGAGTAGGTAATAGCAGCAGCAATTTAAAAAGTAATAACGTAAAATAAAAATATTATTGAAGATGAATGGAGTGAGATATAAACAAAATACTGTCTAACATTTATTCAAGGGGCAATGTGTAAAACGACATGTTTATAGGATTATAGAGATAGAAGACAAAACAATACAACAACAAAAACTTAGCTTCAACAATGAAGGAGCATAATTTATTCACATCATGAGGATGAATACAAAAATGAACAGGATTTTTTAAAATGTCAAAGATATAATAAAAACAAAAGACAAATCAAAATGCTCCAATCAGAACAAATTCAAAATATGCTTGCGATTCCATAGTTGTATGCGAAATCTATGGTCCTATAAATTTCGTAACATTAAAGCCAGCAATATCAAGTTTATTTAGATAACGTAAATGCCCGTACATGATAGCCGTTACCCGCAAGGGAAGCTAGCCGCGCGTCCAGCCGCTTTTACATTTTAATAAGCAGCCTCCTATGATTGTACGCTCTTAACCGCCAAACAATTCCATCCGCCGTGTTTGAATAGAGGGGTGTGGCCCCCTGGACGGATAAACGTCAGGAAACGTCATATTGTCTTGAAAACTCCGCTTCTGAGCGGTTCAACCGCTTAACTTATTTCTATTGTGGTTGCCCAGATTGGCCGTAAAGGCGGTCAGCCGCGGTGCCAACCGTTTCTAGCAGTAAAACCGCTGAAATGAGTCAAGGTGGTTGGCCGCTAGTGAGAGTAGGCGCTAAAAACCGGCTTAAAGTAGTAGCCAACCTATCAAGTCCGAAACGGAACTGGAACGGTATCGTCAGGATTAGATTTCGATGCTGATAAGTCTGTTGCAGTATGCTCGAGTAGATGCAGCTCTAAATAGGATCAACCCGTTTTGAAGTTTATAGGTGTGCTTGTGTTATGTTTTATAATTTGTCCAGCCAAAACACTACTCCTTGTTATTGTAAGTATGTGTGTGTTGTTCATAGCTGTGCAGTTTTTAGTACTTTAAGTTAGTTAGTAATGTAAAAACGATTGTACATAGATTTAATTTTAAGTCAATATTTGTAGTAAATGTAAGTAGGTATAGCAACAAAAATGCAAGAACAAAATACATACTTAGAAAATGTTCTAATTGATAATTGCTTTTTATTTATTTGACATGTGACATTATTCCCTCTTAAAACTAGGGTAGGAACAATCATCGCGGCACTAATAAATAATATGGTCCAATAAATCATAAGTTTAAAGTAATAAAACCCACAAACACAAGCAATGGAATGTTTAATTGCAATGATACAGTTTTTTTTAGGTGTAAAGTATCATAAGTATATATAATTCTATACAAAAAGAAATAGTTATAAATATATCTATTGTAAACTTTTACAAGAGTTGGTCTTGTTTTTAAGTTCTTTAAAATACGATATTTTATTAAAATTATGTTCCTTTTCATGCTGTCTAAGAATACTCGTTTCATATATAACTTTATATTATACATTTTATTCGTTGGACTCACAACCATTCTGGACATATTGAGAAGATTTTGTTTAAAATAGGATTTGATACACAAGTATTAGGGTACTGAAAGAAAATGGCGCCTGAACTACAGAATACCAAATAGTACTCCTTAGGTGCAGTGTGCTAAAAAAAGACACATTTCGCACAAACAAGTGACAAGTTGCAGTTTATATAGTCAACAATAAAACATCTAAAACAAGACCATCTCTTGCATTGGAAATTGTAGTTCGGATTTTTGAACGCTAAAATTCATATCATCCTGGTAGGCAACAAAAATATGTCAAACGTTCAACCACATACGAAACCAAGCTTCATTTAAATCTGTTTTAATTTGTAGAGTACAAAATTCTACAGGTAAAGGTAGAAATTTCAAAAGTTTTCAAATACATTCGTATAAATTCAGAATCGGAGGTTTCGAATAAACTTTATCATTTACAGTTACATTTTTCGCTGACCATGACAATAAAAAACACCTGCTTTATATTTTAAAAGTTAGGTAAGGTTATCACATAATGATACAAACTTGAATTCGACGCACAATATCAATACAAATATTTTTTTATTCTTCTGGTCAACTTACATACATTAAGACGACATGTAAATATGTAGACATAGTTTAGCATTTGTATTTTATATTGAAGTATATAAGATAAATGTAGGATATCTAAACCACAAATATTATACTGACTAAGTGCTTAGAAATTTGTGCTTCTTCCCTATGAGTAGTATCATTTATAATATAATAATATATGTAATATGTTTATATATCTTATAATTTAATAGACATATATCTACTGTAACTATCCTATTACAAAATCTAATTATCCAAACGGTATAAAAGGTTACATGTACTTATTTTAAAATATTAATTATGGTAGTCTGATTTTTTAATGAAATTATAGAAATAGATAATATTTCTCTATTTTGGAATTATCGTTATTTTCGAAGAAAAATATAATATAAATACGGAGGACTAAACAAATATTATTTTACCATATATACTGGAAACTAAGGTTTATTTTATTTTTAATCAATTCTTAAATAGGGTGTTTTCCTGTCAAATATTGTTATTGTAACAAAAATAATAACGTATACTGTTATTTGAATATGAATGATCTAAAAAAACTGTTTGTCGAACGCGGTGCGAGTTTGAAGGAAAAAATAAATCTTGTCTAAAAATAACTCGTAAAAGTATTTCGTACTAAATATTTTATATTAACGCTTTTGTCTATTGGTAGAATATTTGTTCATAGACTATGTTGTTTTCTGAGATACTGGTGCAGCTCTCAAACGGGATAAAATTGCAGTGAAACACCCTACTATGTCTATTGAAGCCACTATTTTCCGACATTATTTCGAAAAGAAAAAGTACATAACTAAAATAACTAACATACTTAAGATTGAAATGCGTCAAACCATTTTTATTTTTAATTTATATCACAATGGCAAGGGCAAGATTTTTAAACCGCACAGTAGCATGAAGCATTAGAAAATTGCTATCGATAGTACAATCAATCTCAAAACTGACAAAAAATAATGTAAGTACATACTTTAATTTCCTTAATTATTGATATAATTTTGAGGCTGGCTGTACTGGCAAAGCCGATGATTAGCTTTGAAGTAGTAGAAAATAATTCATAGCTCAATACATAGCCGCTTTTGATTTTAATGAATTTTAAAAATATTGCACTAATTTTATGACTAAAATAGGGTCGATTCTGATTGATTTTTAGTATAATTTTACAACAAAAGAAAAAATATAAACAACTTTAATTTTAGATTTCTCTAGAATAATTACACAATTGGTTTCATTTCATCCACTCGTAGCGGCGCTAGTAGTAAATGTTTAAAACATTTAATCCTTTTTAAAACTGTCAGCGTTAAAAGAGGTGACTATACAGAATCGACCATAATATTATGATATGCAAACGCTTAACAACTAAAACATGAATATCATTAAATGCAAAGTTTATTCCTTTACAATTACGTTTTCAAGTACAATCCACATTTTTTTTCTACAGTCAAACATTAAATAGGAATGAAAAAAACTAAGTACTATTTTTGGTTCGTATCGATTTGGTTTCTTCATTTCTCCACAATGGCTTTTATAGATCAAGGTCACAAAAGCAAAAAATAACAGAGTAACTGTATATTGCAGCAAAAAAAACTTTTACTTCAATTAATAATAATAACCACATCACGACACACATTGACTCAGCCCTGCACTAAGTATCGTAAGAACTTGTATCGCAGGTGCTAAGCAATTATATGGTATATACTAAATAAATAAGAATACAACATCCAAGACCGGTAAGCGAAACAATGCGTCTTACTAATAACACAAAGTCCAGTTCCCGCCGGGATTCGAAACCGGAACCTCTAGCGTAGCAAACGGCTGTTTACACTACAACCTGCTGCTGCTGCGCCACCGAGGTCGTCACATTGTGTATTACAAGTAAACATGTGAAAAAAAGTCATACATAGTTTTTGATAGGTGATATTTTTGCTTTACTTGTGAAAATAACATACCTAATTTGACTATATTTGTAACTGAGACTGGGTATTATATTGTAATATTCATATAAAACAATTGGTTTTAAGTGTGACCTTTCTCTGTCCTTTGACTTTTTGACTCAGTCTTAACATTTTTGCTTAAAGAAAATAAAACTCAACTCGCGAATAATCTAAAAAGGGAGAAAAAGATTCGTTACAAGGATAGTAAGTGAGTGATTGTGAAGAATAGAAAATTTTTACTAATATGTTTTAATGAAGGATTTTCGACCATATTTTCAATAGCATAAGGTCTCTACTTTAATCTCAATCCGTTGTTTAAATAAAGAAAATGCAAATGATCGATTTTTTGACAGCGAAAAGCATTTTTTCCAGGAAGTATAAATTGACATTTTTGTACGTTTAGGAAGGAATTGACACATGGAAGACAGAATAAATGATATCACGAGAATGATATTACAAAAACGAATGCGAGATTTTACTTAAAAAGAGCTTACTTTATGTTTTTGAATCCGCTACTAGCAAGTGAAAATCTCACACATACAGTGATGGCCAAATAATTAAAGACACTTTCTATTGAACTGCATGCAACATTTTTGACGGTAAAAAATATATTGAAAATAAGTATTAAGTGCACATCAATTGTATTAAACAATAGTCTAAAACCATTATCTTAAATTAATGACAATAAACACTTGTTTTTAACAATATCTCAGATCTAATTCATATTTTAATTAAATTAATTTTTTTTTTTTTTTTTTTTGTTACTATGTTTTTAGTTGCTTTAATGTTGCTTTTAGTGATTTTTGCGAAACGCCTTTGAAGTAGAAATTTTCTTTTTCATAAAATTAATATTTTTTTCTACCATGAACATCGTCATGATTTTAAATAACTTTTGTGACCATTAATGGTCATGAAGAACTATTGCAAATAACTGGTGATGCTCTTGAAGATGTTATCATGAATTCTATCACTGATTTCAAGAACTTTTATACAACCTAAAGCATTTCTAAGTAATTTAACATTAGAAAAAAATAACTCCACTAAAACACATATAGTCAATTTCAGAACCTCCTACTTTTTTATTTGGTTAAACGAAGAGAGAGTTTAACTCGGAATAAACAAAGAGATTCCACTTTTACGAAAAAAAGATTCTGAACATGGTAGTAAAAACATAGACAGGCCCAACATAAAATGTTGTGTGCAGTTTCAGAGATTGTTTTACATTTTTTGTCCACCACTGTATTTGCAAACAAAAATATTCACATGCATTTAAATTAAATTCGATGTGATGTTTAAAAATACTGTTTAAATGTATTAAAGAGTAGAGTAGATATTGAATATTAACTTTTAAATAAGTTAAAACATGCTTGATGAGGCTGGAAGGGGGTAAGAAATACTGCTGACAGCTAAATCTACTTTTGAAAAATAATCCTTCAAAAGAGTATTTATTATGCAGTTCATTTTGTATTTTAAATGCGACATTAACATTTCACTAACTACAGGGTGTAATAGAAGACTGTGAATACTGAAAAAGTCCAACACATTTTTATTCAAATTATCAGTGTGTGTTTTTGACAGTATCATACTTTCTGACCTTCACTTTTGCTAATGTTTTTAGTGATAAATAATTTTTCAGTATTCCACAAACCTTCCTTAATCACCCCGTATAAATACAATACTTTGGATGCACATATGAAACACTTATTATTAAAAGAGTACATGTATAGTAATAATTCACAATTATCGTTTAAGTGTATTTTATTTATAATTACATATAATACGTTAGACAAAGTACACAAACCTAGATAATTTGGAAAAGTTACTTTATATTTTTATTTATACTTTATTATACCGTAGAATGTAGGAAACTATATTTCGGATTAAACATTCATATGATTTCACTTTTATGTTACAAATGTTGAGTAATCCAAAAAAACGTCAGAATTAATAAGAAATTCAGTATAATTTTTTAATACATTTGAAGTTTCTTGTAAAACGGAGTATAATACTTCACAAAGATAATACAAGTACAAGTATAATATCTTACGAAGTCCCCTTTCACTATCGTTGTTGTTAGCTTTATCAGGCGTGTACGTGCACGTTGTTTCAGTGTGCGTAACCTCTTGTTTGCTCAGAAAACTTACGCACACTAGAAAAATATGCAGTCATACACTTGACAAGGACACAAGCAATAAGACTTCTTATGGGATATTAGTAGTAATATGATTGAATACGTACGTTGGTTACTTCGATACGTAATTAAAGAGGTTATGTTCTAGGGTAGTAATGTCCGGTGCGGGCTGGTAGGGGTGGGGGGGTGTCCTGTAAGAAAAACACGAACTCTAATTACAACGAAAATAAAATAACATGTATTTTATAATGTGGTAAACTTTGGAAGTGTATACGTAGGAGGTAATCTTAATAACTCCTGTTCGATTTCAGAGCAATATTTCAATTGTATTTGAAATGGAGAATGTATTCATCTTAAAATTCCATTCTGCACATATTTATTATAAGGTCTATTGAGTAAACAAATAATCCAAAGTAAAAAATAAAATAAAACTAGTAAATATTTGACAATAATTAAAAATAGACAAACCTTAAACGCGTGCTAAATATTCTTATGATTTGGTTGTAACACTAGATGTCAAACTCTGTGAAAAAAACATACAAGCCAAACATAAAAACACAAAAGAACTAAAGTACCATACAAAAAAGTCATGCAACTTTAAAAAAAAAACAATCATACTGAGTAAGAAAAAAAGGCAAAATAATCTATTTAGACACAGCATATTTAAAAAGCCTCAAAAAAATAATGCTGGTGTTGAAAAATAGTTTTTATGTCAGTGACATTAAGGTCTACCTGTACATTGTTGTCGTGCAAGTAATGCCGAGGTGGCTGCGGGCGAGGCATGGGCTCGTCACTATCTTCATCCTCCTCGAAATCTACAAAAGAAACCATTTCGAGCATAATTAATAATCTGTATAGTCTGTAATATTATGTTGCAGGATCATTGGAGGTAGCGGATTGTCAACAGCAAAGGTTTTACGTTCCTAACTTAATCTAATATTTTTTGTATTAGGTTTTTCTGCCACGAACCAACGGGATTTTTGCAAAAAAAAACTTAAATCAACTAGGAAATACTTTGTTGTAGGATAATATACTATAAATAGACAATGTTTGATATACTTTGTCTCTGTTTGCGATCTTTCGTGATTTTGCGACAACCCTAGGATTTATAACGTAATTCCCAATACATAAAATCCAAACACGCACAGCTCAAGTAGAAATTTGGCTCAAAAATAGCTCGATTCATTGATTATGCGTAGGCATTTGCGATTTTTGAAAATTCTACCCTTAAGCGGCAGGAATAGGGGATAAAGTTTCGTGTCGAGATTTCTTATGCGAAGGCGGGATTCATAATTTTATATATTCCGACTAACGTCCATAAAACCATTAGCATTAGATGGCCTAACGACTCATATATCGACGCAAATACCTTAGTATTTTTGTTATGCAACGACGTTGAACATCAACATTTTTATAGATAAGAGCGTCCTTACCACGATACAAGAGTCCGAATGTTTACTACCAAACTTATTAGTATGCGGTGACCATTTATCAAAACGACCATTCATATTTATATTGTTTTGAACTGTTTTATTAATTTATTGTATATCGCACTACAATTAACAGTTTGTTCTATGATGACAAATATCATCTACGGCCACTATACCTTTTGCCTATTTGTAATACGTAAAATTAAAAAGAAAGTCACAGAACATGACACAAGTTAAAAAAAACATGCTTACAATAGTAATTATTATCATGCGACAAATATTATTGATAACAAATATGGATGCTACCTACTTGATGACGGATAACATTGATGGTTATGGTTATAAAATAACAATTGTTAACCCTATTATCTTTTACGTTTTATTTAATAAATGGGTATAATTTTTGAAATAATTTTTTTTATATATTAAAACTACTTTGCAAACACTGAATATGATGTCAAACTATGACAGAACTAACCATCGTTTCTTACTCTTTCTTTTATATCCATAAGTAAGGAATAGTTTGTTCACATTAACATATCGATATCTGTGACAGTCATTATAGATTTCAAAAATGCAGATCCATTATTGCAAATTTGAATCTTTGTCAAATCATATTTTAGATGCGATGGCAGATCTTTTTTGTATTAACTTGGGCAATTAAAATCTAATTATTCTAGTTATTTAGACGTCAAGTCCAGTATCATAGTTGAGATTCGTTCATACCCTAAGCCTACTCTACCATGAGCTCGTGGTACTTTTGAATACGACAGGTAATTGTATCTGACTTTGACAGATAACTACAAGTGATCTTAGTTCTTCATCTTTCAGTTCTATTGAAACAAATATGTAACTTCAGTTGCTAGCGGTAACAAAGGTATAACTCAAGGTAGACACAGGCTGAATATTTAAGATGTCCACCCTGCCATAGAGGTGGGGAAAAAGCATAGATGAAGATGAAGCAAAAGCAAAATGTAACAGACTGTACCTCGTTTCTTCCTCGCACCGATCGATCCCTTCACAGTGCCTTCTGTGTCCGAATCTTCTGGAAAACATTCATCAACAACTAAATACACACTAATAATAAAAAAGTGCACATATAAAACACACACATACGTAAAAGGTGTAGAGTTTAAAAAAAATTAAACTCTTACATGGATATTAAAATATATGTAAATAATTGTTATTTAAAGTTCAATAAGCATGCCATTTCGTGCAGAAATAAAATGATTTTAATCATGCCGAAATGTGCATCGCAATAAGTTTGACTTTTATCTATTATGTTACATAACTAGTCAGTAGTCGAAGTAATAGAAATACACAGAAACAATTCAAAATGCTATGTTTTAGTTTAAACTTTAAAAAAATATTGAAACGAACTAGAATTGAAAGATTTATAAAAAAAGAAAAGATATATAATGTAAATTCGTAACACACGTTTAAATAAATTAAAATGAAATGTTGTTTTAATATTTTTAGTCAAACAGACTATGAAAATTCAAGGCAACCTCTAATATTTTTTCTTTTAGCAATAAGCATACTTAAACATTGTCGGTACTACACAATTTTATTTATATCAAAACTTTAGTTAAAGGGAAAATCATTGTAAACTATAATTCTCATAACATTACAGTTTTTTTTTGTTAATTCACAAACATGACAATGAAAACAATTACTTATTGAATAATAAAATGTAAAAAATAAATAAAAATGGAAACCACTTAACAATTTATTCGTCGTGAAAAGTAAAAGTTGAAAATGCTTTTATATTCAGAAAAGTATTAGAGGTTGACTGGTATATAAACAAGTATATAAAAATAGAATGTAACTAACCTGAGTTGAGTTCCCTGACTAGAGTGGACATGGCGTTCGTGACTGAGTCGGCGGCGTACATCAGGTCGCTGCGAAGATTGCGATTGTCAATGTTCACTGCGGGGCAAATTGTATATGTTACATTAACCGGAAAAATACGGCTATTACATTAACTGTAAAATCACATTTCTGCAACCATAACAAGGATATGGGATTTCTTGCCAGTATCTTCCCCAACACAAATTTTCCAAACCGGTGGTAGAGTCATTTTTGAGAAAAATTTAAATTCATTTGACGATTTTAAGTTAATAGAATAAATTTTGATTTTTATACAGCAGGCATAGTGATAGGTAGGGAGGACGTGGTAGCTCAGTTGGTTTCGTGCCTTGGTTTACTGACCGACCCGATCCGACAGGTCGAGTGTTCCGAGTCTTAAGTCACCGTACATTGTAGCTGCCATGTTGCACATTGTGCCAGGATAGTGGCGACAGATTCGCAAACGGTCACTCTCGGACTCAACAAAAACATGCGTAAAGCGTTGTGTATCACCTGTGCCTACCCCTCTTGATGGATTAATTAAGGCATGAGTTGTTATGTGTATGTAGTAGGCATATCTGTTACAATAACTAAAATCAATAGTACCGGAATATATCTAAATTGGATCCAATTTTTTGCCAAAATAACCGATGAACCGATTCGAATTAAATTTGGAAGTGTACAAATCCTGACTGGACTAAATGATAATTCCTATTGCCTTTATTTTAAATTTTTCTCTTTCATAATACTGCCTTAGTAAATCACCCTGTATAGTCAAACTTACTTGTAGTGGGTCTTTGGTTTTGATGGAAATTCCTTCCGTTGTCGCCCATGCTTTCCATACCTCCTGAACAAAAAAAATACATACATGTTACATTCAATTACTACCTCAACTAAGCTTTTTTATAGGGTTCCGTATCCAAAGGGTGAAAAACAGAACCCTATTACTAAGCCTCCGCGGTCCGTCCGTCCGTCTATTAGCGAGCTGTAAACCACAATAGCCAGGCTATTTAAATTTTCAAAGCAAAAGCATTTGAGTTTCTTGGACTTGTTTGTTAAAACCCGACATTAGTTCCAACCCAACATGATTTTCAAAAAAAGGTCACAGTTTTGTATGATCAGTTTTAAAGTCTCGCGAGCATACAGAAACACTGCCTAACCCCCCTGATGAAGATCCTTGATCCGATCTGCTGTTCGATGCTGACAAGTGTGATTCCACCTTAAATATACAAATAAGTTTAAATTAAGTAACCTTACCAAGGCTATGCGTCATGTCGATTCGTTCCCTTTCACCAAGCGAAGGAGTCTGCGGAGCGCTTCTAACGGTGGCACGTGGTAATGTGTCCCTGTTTGTACATAGCAAAAGAAATTAATTTAAAAATGAATGTAAATGAGGCTTACCGATAAAAAAAAATATTATTTAAAACATAATATATATATATATCACATTATACCATAGGCCTTAATGTATCATTGAAAAAAAAAAAGCATTTTCGTTTATTGTTACGTATTTTATACAATTTGCTTAGACAATAGAAAACTATAATTGTTAACTGAAGTTGTTATGGATTGACTGGGGTTTATCCTGAATTATTAAGGCTGAATTATAACAGTACCTTTCAGGCGCGCTGGGTTGCGGTTGTGATCCCGGTAAAGGCGGGCTTTTTGTAGACCTCGGTGAGGAGTTGGGAGTCGATCTGGGAGACGCCTGCTGTGTCTGATGACAAGATAAATAATATTTGAGGGCTCCTAATATGAAAGGACTCGGAGACTGTACCTGGTGTCATAAGTTTACTAATATTTGTTGAAAGGATATTTCCTTCGGTCCTCGACTTGAAGGTCCAACATGTTGTGTTAAATAGTATTTTTTATAATAAAAACAAAAAGTTATGTTATATATTACAACATTTTGTTGAATTTGAAGGATAACAAAAAAACATGAGCATTTGTCGCGATAACTAACCCTATAAAACTGTATCAGTTAAATTATTACCAGTCCGCATAACTTTAACAAATAACTCATTGAAAATTACTATAAAAACTCCCCCCAGCTAATATTATTTGTCAGATAGACACATCCAACAATGAAGACTACATTTGTCCTCCTTTTGGCCGTTTGCGTTCTCGGGCTTGCAAGAGCCGAAGAAACCAGTAAAATTGCTAATGAAAACCTTCACGATCTTAAAAAGTGTTTAACAGAATTTGTGGCGAACATTACCAAGTGTCTAATATCATTAACTGAAAAACCTCAACGATATGATATGGTGCTGATAGGTACAGGTAGGTTTAAACAGAAAATGACATCGTTTGGCTACATGGAAATATGTTTGTGGTTTTTATAAATTTCTTATTTTTCCAGATCCAACGTGCTATGTTACTGCTATAATGAATTTGGCGACATGTATGATGTCCGGGTTTGCAAACCCTTTGGAAGAGAACGAGTTCCTTGTTTACAAGAAAGCTTTCGCAAACAAGAATCTATAAATTCTAATATACGACGAATAAATAAACACGTATATTTAGATAAGATATTTTTTCTTTCGATCATTACTTAATTTTGTGTTACCTTAAAAATAAAACTTTAAACCTACATTAATTTAATAAGTAGTAAGTTAGAAATTATAAGAGCACTTTATGATGAGATACAGAGGTTGTGTTTTTTACTTATTGGTGGATGTACATAATTTAGAAGAAAGTGGTATCTACAATAACCTATAGACTCATCTGTAGTCGATAAACTTTCAATCTCTCCCGACTATTCCGAACATATGTCATGACAATTCCGAACATATTTCGGGCTAAACTTGGGATTGTCAAAACAAAAAGTCTACACTTTGGAATATACTAAAGCTAAATGAATGAATGAAATTATCATGGATATGAAATAGGTTTTAATTCACGATCATAAACATTTTTAAACAAAATTTTATAAAAATACCATGAATTTTCAATTTCGTGAACAGTGAGGAATAAATTTTGTAGTGTTAGATTTAATGCACAAATTAGTACTAAGCGCTATACGGGCATTCGCTCAACAATCGCTTTATTAAGGTTCGAAACCCTTTTCCAGCGGATGTGTCCTGCGCACTACAATTTGAACCTCTACTAGAGCGTTTTCTAGGCAACCACCACATTCCACCGCAAGTGTCATCGCAACTTAAGAATATGGCCAAATAAATGCTTAGGATGTTCTCATGCCACGTATATGAGAGAAATGCCACTTAAATGACAAAAAAACATTATCTACAATCGATATCATTCATTATGAAAAAATAAACATTTTTGAAGGTAATTTATTCTAATTCACAATGGAAAGAAACTACATATTATAAGCATAAGCATTCAAAAAAAATTAAAACATATTATGAACTTTCGCAATGACTTAGGAGCCACCAGGCAGCTGACCTGCTATTCAAGCTGCAATTGATTTTTCAAACTGTGCTATCCGAGTATCCGGTCTTATAGCCCAATGTTTAACTATATTGGTATTTATACTTGGAATAAGTATATTATTTTGCATTTGAATTTTAGATATTCACAAGTTTCAGGTGAGGAGCCACTGTAGGTATACATTTTTTGTTTCAATAGGTTTGTAACTAGATTTTATTATTGATATCGAACGATTCGTCTAGGTCTGTCGGTCACAATTCCGATCATAATGCTATCGATACCGGAATGACTCAGGGTTCTGTTCTGTCATACAACCCGGGATCTGTCTGTCCGGGTGCTTTCTTTCTTGTGTATTTAAACAACGTAGTTTTCCTGGTATATGCCGTTGAGAGCACAGTAACTGATATGTTTCTTGTGCGAAGGTAAAACTGGAAGCAATCCAGTTTAGAATTAGCTCTTAATCAGTCTAAATAGATACAACCTAATCCCTTTACCCTGACTGAAGGTTTTACCAGGTGTGCCTATGTAGGGGTATGTAAACAAAATCCTTGCCCAAATCTGCAGCATATATTTAGTATCACATATCTTAGTATCTTTCCAACGGATCATAATTACATACTTCGAGGTAACTTATCAAGTTTCAGCAAACGTAGGTCCGTTTTTATCGAGTATTCTATCACCTATAGGATGAATCTGACAAATACCAACAAGCAGCTTATTATTCCATAGATAGGCGTCCTAAAAGTTCATTTGCGATTCTTACTTGATGCAGTTTAATTTACTTTTATTTCACAAGAAACAGATTACAGTAAAAAGAACTGACATACGTCTAGTTATTTCCTTAAACTATGATTGTTTTGTAGTCCAAAAACTCGTGTGACTATTTTACATTTTAGTATTTTTATACAATGTAATGAGAACACAAGCATACGGTTCACCTGATGGAAAGTGATAGCACCGCCTATTGACACGACGATGCTTCTGATGACGTGGAACGCCAAGAGCACCGCCTATGCGTTGTTCATTTATAGGTAAAGATGATATACCTCTCGTGCCGATGACTACACTGGCTTTCCAATCCTTTGAAAGACAGCGAAATGCTTTACTACTCAGATGATCTCGCACGTAAGTAGATTGTGATCAAATACTTATGCATAATAATGCATAAAGAAAATAAATACGTTATTCTTTATGGGATTTATAATACACGTGTAACATAAATACTAAAAAACAATATTTACTCATGAAACATTAACATTCCAGCAATATGAAATGCGTTCGAAACAAACTCTTATCAAAAATAAGTTGAATTCCTCTTCATTAATATTACTTTAAAAACCAATGCGATATTCAACAAGGAATCAGTTTAAAGAGATCTCCAGAATAACAGACTTCATTTTTAAATAAACTACCAATATGAAACAGATTGTTATTGTAGCTCTTATTGCCGTAGGCGTAGGGTTCACGATCGCAGCTCCGGGGCCTTGGTACCATAGACAAAATGATTTTGATAAATTTATGGAATATTCAGATGAATGGTCTTCAGAAGAATTTTCAGAGATCTATGACCTATGTGAGTATTTTTTCATCATCGTGTCATTATGATATCCAAATACAATTAAATACACGAATAATCTAATTGCTCACTAAATAACACATAGATCTTTGAAAAACAAATGATACGAAATTCCTTCTCTTTATTTTTTTCCATTAATGTGCCAGGTAGAAAAGTTTGCTCCAATTACCAATCATAATGCTCAAAATCTCACTCAGACCATTGTGATTGGTCAATTCATAAACGCATCTTTGCCTCAGTAATATCACAATCTTTCTCTTAAGTAAACAATTTAGTTTAATACATGTTTTTGTATTTCAGCTCACTATCTTGAAGAAGCTCCCTACAATGTATTTGGTCTTAATAATCATATTATACTGAACGTCTTGATTCAGATAAAGAAGATAAATTTCGAGATAAGAGAAGACGAAGACTATGAAAGTTTAGGTAAGTCACAATAGGTAAAATGATTATAAAATGTATTGATAAAATATGCATAATAATCTTTGGAAAATTAAAGCAAAATTATCTCCCAAACACAGCCAAAGGACACCCTATGGATACTAATAACCATAATGCATGAGATCAATTAGACATTTAATCTGGGTGCTTACTATAACATCTTAAAGCCGGGCAAAAATTGAACTATATAAAACTTGTATTATAAGCCTATATTAGCCGGGCTCGCGATCCGTATTTCAATGACGTCAATATCCATACTCCGAAGAATTTTTGTATAGCTTTGTCTCACTCTTCCACTCGCCATGTCGACGGTAGACTTAGGTACTGCCTGGGAATGGGGTGGTTTTTTAAAACGTTGTAGTAATCCCCCTCTCCTTATATATTACAGAGGATGACAGCGACTTAAGTGAAGATAGTATCTACAAAGTAAATGGCCTGGATCTCATAAACAAGATTCTGCATCTGTCTTTGCTAGATATGTTGCAATTAATTGAAATGTCACGCCACATTGATGAAGTAAAAATGACTGTGGGCGAAGATATAAGTAGATAACTGATTTCAATACAAAAATGGAGGAGGTTCTCGTCATAATCATATGTATACTATATCTGTTTCGGAATAATTTTGTTTAAATAAATAAGATGGTTTTGTAATTCTCTTACAAAAACACAGAATTAAGAAACATATTTTTAATCCATTGTTGTTTTCATTTAGTTATATCTTTTACTTTTGGCGTATTACGTCTACTGGACCCTTCAGATTTTATTTACATCTTTTTTAGGATAATAATTAAACTGTCTTTTATATAAGACAAAGTAATGTAGAACCTATATTTTAAATATGTACAGAAAATAGTTAATTTCATTTCAGTAATAGGGATGTTGACTCATTTGCGATTTCAATATTTAACTATGTTTAAAATATACTTTTTGCGAATCGGGTAAGAAATTATTTTTATCCTAGGTTTTTTAAAATCTCTTCCTAAAACGTTTTACTCTTTACAAAATCTATGAAACTACCGGCAAGTGACAAAATTTTAACCCATGTACGAGTATTTTACACAATTACATAAATATTTTGTTTTTGTTTCACAAATCCTTTAATCATTCATTTTTTCATGATTGTCACAAAAAAATTCGATGTATTCAATTACCGTATTAATCTAATACTTTTTTTTTTTTTCACTTTCAATACAAAGCAGCGATTTTTTAATTTTTCAGTGGTTTTATTTGGCAAGAAGACTTAGGTTTAATAACATATTGTTTTAAGCCACTCCAGCTTTACCAATTGAACATTTTGCTTTTTTCTATTGAAGTAGGTTATCTAAGCTAACTTTTACCTTGAGCATCCTCATAAGACCTTCGAGCTGGTGCATGAGATGCTTTCTGGAGTCCTGCAGCGCTGACAGATGTCCTTCCAGCTCATCCTTCCTCTGTCTCAATGCAAGCAGCTCAGATACGAGTGGAGGAGCCGCCCCAGCATTACCACCTGAAGACTCCGCTTCTTGCTGACGTCTGCATAAAATGATTTAGACTAAAGTTCCTTGACATTCTTATTGTAGACGTCTAATCTACAACACAATGATTAAGTTTAATTAAAAGGTATTTAAAGAAGTGATATTTTTAACTAGTTTATTTATTTACGAAAATATTAAAAAAAACAAAACCTTGATAATATCACCCCCAAAGAGTTTTTAAACACTTATAAACACTGCTATGTTGGTTTCTAATTTTCTTTACATATGTGTGTGTTTTGAAACAACCACTTCAAACAAAAGAAAGTTATAATCACCTGAGCCTAGCTATTTCCCTCATGATCTCTCTATTCTTGGCCTCTAGTTGCGATATCAGTTCGCGTTGCTGACGTGCAGCGTCTACTTCGGAACCGTCGCAGGCTGAACGACCCTGGAACAATAAACACGTTAGCAAAATATTTGGTAGAATTTTCTAGAGTGAATTGGATAAACCGGCATGAATAAGTCATCGTTTGATTAAATAATTTGCTAGATATAGAATTTGCGCTACTTCCACTTGATCAGTCACGATTTGGCTAATATAAAATAAGAAAGATCGATGTGAACAACCTATTTTTCCATCTCTCTAGGATTGTATGAACGACACTAATGGGCTAAAGCCATATCAATAATAAAATATTAATAATTAAATCTACAGGGTTTTCTAATTATTGCTCTATTCGTATGAATTTTCTAATAATTAATGATATTACTCACAAGTTCAGGTGTCAAAGATGCTGATCTCCCAGCGCGAGGCTAAAAAACAAAGAAATAGTGAAACTTTTTATTCAGAATGTCTTATATGTTGTGAAACTCTAGTTTAAAAAATAAATAAACGTAGCCAATGTTCGATATGCTATTCTATGTTTAAAGTAAAAAATGAACAAATAGAATAGAATTATTTGTCTTGTGTTACAAAGAATATACAAATAAAATCAAATAACACAATTTTTTCTAGAAATGATATGGCAAATAAATATAGTACGTTAGATAGCTGTAGTATTAGAGTATAAAATAATAAAATGTAAGTATTAATACCATAGTTCTGTTTTCCTGCGCCAGCCTGGCTGCATATCGAGCTATTAGTCTGTGTTCGTCATCAACGCCTCGGGACAAATGTTCCGCTAGACCTATTTAAATCATCATTATTTTTTTACTTATTTTACCTATAAGCAGAGATCAACATATTACAATCAAAATGTATGAACATATTTTTTTTGTAGATAAAGTGATTAAATTTGTTTGTGACTGCCCTAGTTTTTAAATTTAGTTTAATTTCTGACATAATTTAAAATAAATATTATGTACTTACTTCGATGTGTGGACCTTGATGACCTTGAGTCAAGCGAGCCAGTATTGACGTACCCGCCGCCGTATTCGGGGAACCCGTTGTGCGCTGGCACCGGTGATGGCGGCCTAAGGACAAACAAAAATAAATAAATATTGTAATGTGAAATGATAAGTAATGGCCGTCCCATCTACGAATCCGTGATTCATGAGTTTTTTTTTGCTCGGAATCCTAATTCAATTTTTTTATTATTAGTAGCCTTTGCTACAAAACATAGCTATTTGCTAACGTGAGTCCCGCCTAAATCAATCCAACTGTTTCGGAAATTAGCTGGAAGCAACAAATATACTACTCAAAACAAAATAAGGGCCACGAGGTATTTTGTCTGTACCATGAAAATAATAAAACCAATATATTTTTTTGTCTCCATAACGAAAACTAATGTTGTTTTTATCGTGTAGACCAATTAACATATTCCAATAATAATGATTAAAAAGTTTATTTGCTTTTGAAAGAAAAATCAAATTTAAGGTTAAAAATAAAAACAATGTAAAGTTACTGAAAACAAAAGAAAATACTCCATGCTCATCTTTTAGTAACGAGTATGCCCTCCTCGTTTCGCTACGCACTCCTGAAGCCTGGAGTGCATGCTCTCAATCAAATGCCTGACATTTTCCACTGGAATCTCTTCCCAGGCCCTTTTAACAGCGTTGATGAGTTGCTGTTGGTTGTGGATTTCCTGATCACCGTCTCTAACTCTTCGTTTCAACTGATCCCACATGTGCTCTATTGGATTTAAGTCCGGACTGTTCGCCGGCCACGGCAAGACTTGAATTTGAGACGCTTCCAGTACAAACCGAGTCGCTTGAGCCGTGTGTGCACGAGCATTGTCTTGCATCAAGATGAATCCAGGACCCGCTCGCTGGGCAAATGGGATCACATGTGGTCTGACAACTTCCTCAATATACCGCTGAGCAGTAACAGTATCCTCATTTAAAATAGCGAGCTCAGTTTTGCCGTGTAACCTTATCTCGCCACAAATCATTACATTTGGACCACCAAAACGATCGACTTCATGGATGCAGGCTTCTGAAAATCTCTCGCCGCGTCTTCTCCACACTCTAATACGCCGATCGTCGTTAAAAAATTTAACTTTGCATTCATCTGTGAAGAGCACCATGCCCCATTGGTTTATGTCCCAGTCCAAATGTTGACGGGTAAATCTTAAACGATTTGCACGATGATTTCTGGTTAATGGAACACGGACAACTCGCCTTCTTGATGCCTGCTGGTCTTCAGGCAATCGATTACGAATAATTTAGTCACTGACACGAGTACCCGTTTTGAGCCGTAAACGATTTTGCAGCTTGCGGGCCGTCGTTGTGCGATCTCTGCGCGCACTTAATCGAATGTAACGATCCTCTTGAGCTGTTGTAATGCGAACTCTGCTCAAACCAGGTCTTCTTCTAACACTGCCGGTCTCTTGCAAACGATTCCATAGATTTTGATTAGCTCTTCGAGAAAATCCCAATTGCAAATCCACAGATCGCTGCGAATGACCTTCTTCAATCATTGTAACGGCTCTGGTTGCTGTCAGCGAGTCCATATGAGTGCTTGTGGCATATTGCAAAAGATTTTTCTGACTCGAGATATCAATGAACTCTGATAATTTCTAATAAACCAAGAAGCTATGGAAAACAAAACGACAAAGAAAATGGAATCAAAATTTTCAAAAATAATTTTAGTTCAAATTTTATTTAAAAGTTGTTGCCAGCATTAGATGAATACTACAAGTTTAGGTATCAAAGAGTTTGTATCCTCAATATTTTACTACTTTCAATATGTAAATGTTTAATAATTTACACCAAAATTAAAAAATACCTAGTGGCCCTTATTTTGTTTTGAGTAGTATATAATATAATATACATTAAATTTAAAAATTGAATATACTTACACAATATGACTAAGGTTAATAGTCCGTTCTGGTTGATCGGGATACCGCGGTAGTTGTGGTCGAGCACGTTCCGGCACGCAGCGGAACGACTTCCGCAGTGTTGCTCCTATCTGCTTAGACGGTGACTTCTACAAATCAATACATACATACTACTGAAATTTGGGAAAAAGAAGACTAAGGTATATATCCTGAAAAAAATAGCGGAAGCCAGCTAGATTTGATTAAAGATGAAATACTTTTTAGGTCTTGTAAAATTAGGTGTATTTAATTTTGAAAAAATATCAAATCTCAATTGTTAAAATTTACTTTAAATTAAACTACAGTACGTAAATAAAGATACGTATAAATACCATCGTAGCCTGGTGAAATTAGCTAACATTAACATAAATACCAAGCGTGTACGTATACGTTATACGTACGTAGGTGGCTTATTCCTTGACCTTGTGTTTGTTAGTAAGATTAAGACACTATTGATCGCCAAAAGCAGTCCTGACTGGTACAGGACTATTGTAACTTTTACTCTATTAAATATACTTAAACGTGAATATCTATTGTCTACATGCACATATACTTACGTAGGCGGCGTACTCCTTGACGTCGTGCTCGTTGGTATGGTTAAGAGAGACTCTGCCTCGCCAGAAGCAATCCTGGCAGAGCGTGTACCCAGTACATCGCGTGCATCGGTACCGGAGACCCGCGAAAGAACCCACGCGGCAGGCACTGCATGCCAGCGGGTGTACCACTATACATATGGAATTTGTTGCTCTATGAGTAAGTTTATTGTCTGAATTTTTAACATAGATGTGAATTGTAGGTGTGTTTTTAAATGTTTGTTACTCAATCAAGCAAAAACAGTTAAACAGATTTGGGTGAAATTTGTTAAACCAGTTATAATCTAATAGTTTTTTACCTAAATTAACACAAAGGGAACTTTCCGTCCCATAATAACTTATTGCTCACTCATCTAAGAATATATTATAAATGGTAATGTAACTATGGTCTATTCTCTCGGAGTTCTCACAAATATGCGGTGAAATAGTTCTTACCGTTCTCAACGCTAGCGAGCCTGTGTACCAATGGTAGCCAGACAAGGCAAGGCGGGCCGGGATCCGACATTAATGTGTCCAGGAAGTCGTTCACAGTGATCTTGCTGTTCTGTTTAACAAAAATAAGTTTTGTGGTTATAGATACTTATGAGAAATTCTAGTTCATTTTTGTGAAAAAAATATACTGTACCAGTGAACTTTGGTAAGTTATTGATAAAATTTGGCTTATAGTAATAGTATAATTATATAGACTTAGCAGAACGAACGGCAAAACAAAATTATGATGATGTTTTTGAAAAGTATCATAAATATTTTTGTATTTGTATAATTTAATAATTAAGAAATTATCCCTATATATACACGTTCATGGCCTAGAAAAAATTATTCCCGACCATAGATAACAATAGAAAGTAATTAGACTGGAAGTGATATTTTAAGGCAACATATAATTTCTGTGGCAATTTACTTACTTGGTTGAACATAGTGAGTGCAAGTGAATCAGTATAACTGAATGATGGGGATTCATAAACCGCTGCTGGTAGGGACAATACTTCACGAAGGTAGTCCGAGAGCCTCTTAATCATGAGGTGGCCATTAGCATCAGAAAGTTGGGAGAATATATCTGAAATACTCAGTTTAGTTTATAACTGTTAAATTATCTTATACTTTATTGTTTAGATGTTAATAAATGAATAGTTAATATGAGATATTACTTGGTCAGGAACTTTTTTAAAGCTGTTCAGCCACTTTTTGAAATGAGAATTTGAGTTGAAAATGTCTTTATATAATCTAATTTTATGCCATTCGCAAGGGATTTTACAATTTACTTACATCTTAATTTATCCATTAATTTTCCAGCACACATTGTGGCCAGTGCTACTTTAATTGAAAACACCCTGATTTTACCTACATTCTCCCTGAAACATTAAAAACGATTACCAACGTTATCAATTTCAAAGTATTACCCATTTATAAAGAAAGGGGTATTTAACATGCACAGCTACTTTAACCTGAAAGATTTGCATGAAAAACAATATTTAAATGGTTTTTTTTAGGTCAAGCCAAAGCATATCATCAACAACAATTTTATCTACAAATAATTATAATAATAAAAAAAAGGGATTAAAGAAAATCAATTCATAAACAAAAACTTATAACAGAACAGTATTAATGGAAAAAAAAATGTTAATTGTAAACCTCCCTCCTATTAGTAGGTTAGTTAATAACTCAAAAAATTGTTTTATTAATATTAAACATACCCAGTACTGTAAGCAGAGAGTAGCCAGTTCAACAACAATGCTGAACAAGCCTCAACAGATACTTGGTGAGCAGGTGGTAAGCGCTTGTTCAAGTTGTGATACAGAGATGACACAAGTGTCTCCAACCGAGTCACATTCACACTGGCTGTCGGCTCTAGGGTGTTGAGAGCATTCTCTCTGAACGCCTCTATTACATTCCATATGTCTATCACATGTACTGAAAGGAAATCATTTGTCAGAGAATTTGCAAAAGGTCACTTATTAGAAAATATTTTCATAAAACTTTAAGAAAAAAAATAATACTTATTGTATTAACATTGTTCTGACTCATATAAAATTATTTAAAGGTCTAGGTAGTGTATTGAATAAAAATAATTAATAATGTCTAAAATTAATGTTATGAGATCTTTGGTGATGTTTTGGAAAAGTCATAGATATTGCATACAAATTTCATGAAATAATCCACTTTTTTTATTTCATAAAGTTAGAACCTTGTACAAAATTTCATACAAAACCAAACTGAATGAATAAAAATAAAACTAGATCCCTACATATCTCTAACATACAATCAGACTAATTATGCTAATATAATAATAATAGCTACTATGTAATTAGTAAGCAATTTGCATCACACAACAAAGTGTCTGTGTAATTTTCAGAGTATGATTCTTCTTGAGTAGACTAGGCAACATTTTAATATTATGCAATGACAACCCATTAGTGTGACCAGTCCTCAGAAATACTGTGATATCATAGTATTCTTCACAATAAACAAATACAGCTAGTGATCTATTAAAGTAATATATTGATGCTAGTGATGGTCTTAAATTGACAATACACATTTTAATAACATTCAAGGTCAATTCAATTAAGATCAATGAAATTAGAAACAACCTTCAATTTAAAATTACTTTGAGTTTTATCTGGTCTGGTTTTTCACAAATATCACACAAGAGTACGAAAGAGAGAGTTACAAGAGTAGATACTATCAAACCATAAACTATTATAACCTAGCTACCCAATCGGGATTCTCATGCATCAAATTTGCTTTACCAAAACACTATCTTCAAATAAGGAACTGTTATAGATAGGGAAATTTTTACTTTTTATAAATTTACGATTATGATGAAGCTAAGTTACTATTGACTTACAGTTACATTTCTTCTGGACATATCTGAGTTTGCAAGCTGTCCTATATGAGGCGAACCTAATGAGGTCAAAGTTCTGTTCCCTCATCTCCTGGAGCAGCTGGGACCTAGGGTCGATGGACGCGCTGCCGATCCCCGGCATCGTTACCAAACTATCGCGGTCCAGAGACATTGTTATTCCTGTTAATATAACTCATCATGTTATTAAGGGGGAATACGTTAACACCAAATTAAATCTTCCGTAAGGTATTTTCCTAGACAGTTACTAAGAATAGACGAGTTTTAACGATGATAGTTCTATTTTTTACTAAACATTTATAGGAAGAGCGCAAAAATAATTGCTTACATGAAAAGGTGTGAATCTCACCTGCTGGTTAGCGCTTAACTCATAACTTTGTTGACATTATGATAATATATCCACTGCGATCTTTAATACTTTCGTACTTATATCGATTCTTATGATCTGAAAGATAAATGTTACCTTCTAATACTCTTGAACCGAAGGCACATTGCCCGAAATACTGAAGTATGCTGTTTAACTCAAAAATCTATGCACAGTACCGACCGTAAATATTCATTTGTAAATAATTAATCACTTAAAATCAAATAAACAGCAAAATTCTCAAAATCAACAATGACAGCCTTCCATTAACATTACGATCCGTTTCATTCTATATCTGAAATAAAAATAACAATATCACTAGTCTTTTTGATTTGGGTGGATCAAAACAGAATTGAAAATAGAACAATTAGTATTTTATCTATATACTTATTAAAGAAGTAAAAGCCAGATAAGTGGATCGATTTAAAATCAATCAATTACCGTACCTCGAAACGTTCAAAATCTTTCATAGACAAAATACTTTTTTAAATTCAAATAGGGTCTGACGGCAAGAGCTACGTTTTATAATTTAATAAAACACCTAAAACGAGGAAATATTTAATATGTTATTATTATTTTTAATTAACAGAATTATTTAAAATCTGAATACATTTATTTTATAAACGGATTTTTTTTAGCTACCGTACCGGTCTTTTCTTAGGACTTTCTTTAGCTTGAAAATCTAGTTTAATGCCCTTGAATTCCTAGAAACCATTTATTAATTTTGAAGGTAAAAAGGCAAATTAATATGTTGTATAATTATATAGGTAGGTTTACCTCTTTACCTGCCCCTTTTTACTTTACCACGAGTTCAAATATTTTACATCGGGTCGAAAGGCGCGTTCACAGATTATTCTCCCCGAGTGCTTCTAGTGTAAATCAAGGGCTGCTAAGAATAATCGATGATCTTGAGCTTACAAGCGGTATCAAGCCCCGTACAATCGAAGTCAAAGACGAGACTTTGCTTCTCTCTTCGTGTTCTACTGCAAGTAATAGGGAGTGTTCCGAAGAATTGTTTGATATTATGTCCAAGGCTACTTTTTACCTCCGCACTTATCGTCATCGCCAGGGACACCATATTTTCACCTTAGAGCTGAAATGATCGCGTTGCGTTAGCTGTCAAAGAAGCTCTCTCCCGTGAATGGTTTTTCCTAGTGACTACAGCATTGGGTTCAAATTTTTACACGGTCGGCAACACAAGCCTGCTGCGTGAAACCCCTAGTATTGCAAATTACCATAATTTATGAAATTCAATTTGGATTCCAACGTACGAAAAAAACAGGATACTTTTAGGTTTTTATAGAATTTAACATATTATAGATTCGCGAAGAAAAAATGTTCGATGAAATGTTTGATTTGAAAAAATGTTTGATGAAGAAGAAATGTTTTGACGAATTTTTGCACGTTCTCGCCTATTGCATCGAGGAGATGATAAAACTCTCCTTTCGATCTTTAAAATATTTTGTATAAGAACGAGCTTCTAAACGAAGTTCAAACTAAACATCAACATTTCTTTCAGACACTTTTGTGGACTGTGGTAGTTTTACACGTTATTTGTCGGATAATGTGATAGTTACGTTTACGTTGGTACTACCTACCCACCTTTCTAGCTACTCATTAAATTATTTCATAAATAAGTAACGAAGGAAAGGTCAAAACCTTATGTGTTAAGAATTAAAATTGCATATTAATTTTACATAAAGTTTAGGTGATGGGTGGCATTTTCTACAGTGTCCAGGATCGGGCGCAAGAATAAATCCGGCTCTACATGCACCTCCTCTTATACCTCCGAAAGATACGGAATGTTAAATGTTGGTTATTTTAACGTCGTATGCGAGTTGCAGGTAAAAAGAAAGACAAAGTATCTAACACATTTTATTTATAAATGAACACAGTAACATTTATTTTTCGACTCTAAAAGTAAATAGATAGGTAAGTAAATGTTATTTACAATAGGGTTCTCTGGTAAACTAACCTAGGATTGGTTAGGTTGGTTTACCCAAAGAAATTTGTAGGTAGTTTGGTAGGAATCCTACTTTGTAGATAATGCATAGGCGTATAGTATAAAGAAAGGAAGCTCTTATAAGTTTGTAAAACATATTATATGGTCTCAGAGACGTTTGTATACTTTCAGCTTTTAAATCACCTAAGTACTCATAAAAACAGTCTCAACTGAAATTACCGCAAAAATGATTATTTTATTATCCTTCTAAGTACATACATTTTCAACAAATCTAGGTAAGTAAATACGAGATATGTACTTATTTACAATTTGCAAAGTACCAGCTTTATTTAAACTATAAACTTTACCTACTATACTACTAGTACCTACTATAAACTTTACTAGATACAACAAGCATTTTTTTCTACAAAATTTCTAACAAATATAAATTTAATATTTTTCATGATTATTTAATACGCTACATCTATTTAAGTAAATAAATCGATTCAAGCTCGTTTAGGCTATTTTTAACTCTCCTGGAGCTTTTTATTAAACTTTATACTTTAATTTTACTCATAATTCAGCATTTTTCTAATTAGCTAAATATGACAGCTCTGCTGCTTGCTTTGTTAAAATGCACTATTTACAGTGATTATATTTTACAATTGGCATAAACATAACTTCACATATGTATGGTACATATACCATATATGGTGGCGACAGTAAAACAACTCAGAGGAAGAATTTTTGGTGGCCTCGGTAATATAAACGATAATGTTAATAGTTTTTAAGATGCTATAAGCAGTGGATACCAGTTCTTTTGGGCATGTCTAGAGCGAGCGCTCTTTGCTAAACTGCGCACTGCTTTGATATGAGTGTTTACCTTAACAGTTATCGGCCATGGATACCAGATATGTCTATAGTGCATATCTCCCACCGGTGCCCCGTAGAAAAAAAGGAAATAAATTTCATATCGAAAACAAAGCCATGGGCCAATTCTTTATAAAGTAATACATAGTTATATTGGTCCATGCTTGTACTAATCCAGTGATGCCACCGTTTACAGCGTCGATTTGAACGGTTGGCTTGAAGTATAATAGGTATACATATAAGTAAAGTTTGGTTAGATTAATATGCCTGCCCAGACCCTCTTTTTAATTTACTTTATAATGTCATGGGCATATAATACATAAATATGTACAAGCATTAATTTATTGTGTTTGTCACAGATTGTTTTGGGTATTATAGTTAAATATTTTCTTACTAGAGTAAAATCAAATATCTATTATGACATTACCTTATTTTACTTTTACTACAAATAAACTCACGCATGACTAGATATTAGATAAAGGATCTATAGATATACATATAAGCCTATTACACAACTACTTACATACACTTAATGTACAAACATAAATATCATTAATGTTTCAAGACTAATCACGAGATCATTATTGATGTATACAGTGCGACAGGTTAGACCTTCTCAGCATAAAATAGAGACTACAGAAGAAAAGCATCACACAATGTGCGTAGCAACGCAGAATTACCATCCACTAGTCACTGACACGAAATTTCGGTCGAGATAGGAAGTTAGCATGTAAAACTGTCACTCACCGCAATCACGTGATTCATAAATGAGATAGAAACTGTGTTTTTGTTTATGCCGAGCAAATGCTTTCTAGATGTTTCCAATAAAAACCTAGGTAAAGATAATAATATAAATTAACCGTCAATTTCGGCAAAGTAAAAATAGTCAGAAGTTAACTTTAACAAATAAACTTTGAATATCATCTAGATACGAGTTTTATCGTTACGGTAGTTTTTAACATTTCTGCATCTTTTTGCTTTAGTCTAAATTTACAGCCCTAGCGCAAATGTCAAGCGTAGCTGTCAAAACTGAAGTAAATACTTAGGCTTTACTTCTGTACATTCATTATTTTGTGGTCTCAGTTAGCGCGTGTGCGTGCGCGTATACACACCACGCTGTTTATTTGGGTAAGATGTGTGTCTATTGCATATGCCTTTTTTTTCTGAATCCACATCTCTTTATTGGTTCACATATTATACACTCTTCTATTAATATTAAGTATTTTATCATTTTTAATACAAATATAAGTATTTGAAACTTTTTTTTTTGTTTTATGCGAGCAACAACTTTTCACAACAAAGATAAATAATTTCTTTTTTTTTTTTCTATCACATCGATATTTCTACTTTGTAACAGTTTTTCTACAAAACTAATATATCGTTTACAATTTGGCAGGATAATTTGTAATTATAATTCTTCCTTCATGTGAAAATTAATTGTGTTGACGTACGAAACGTACTTTTATAATAATATTAAGGAAGTTGATATACTTACAGGTAGATATTACAAACAAGATTTGAACAAGAGGTTATGTAACGAACCACAATAAAAACTATTTACTAAGCAAAAACTTAAAAAAAGGAGCAAAGAAGTTGAAATCTTGTTTGAAATATTTATACGGATTAAAAAGTTTTATAAACTAAGTACACTGTAGGTTTAAACTACGTACAAAACAAAAAAGAGGGAAGTAGCTTACTTATTTATATTCTCATAGCATTGATGACAAGTTGCTCTACTTTGTCAACATATGACAATTGTTATCAACTTAGATTTTCTTTTGTAAGTAAGATTTGGTTAACATTTTAATACAAAGATAACTTTATTGTTATCCATATGTTGTTATTATGGTAAACATTTTATAGAGCTGTAGTAAGTAGCGACAGGCGCGCGACATAGAGCCTGTCTTTTTTTTGTCTTATGACAGAGAGAGAAGTAACTCGTCTGGGCCATGTCGCATTTATTTAGCGTGCTTAGACTGCAAGTGTATTTATAATGGAGTTTACACGTAAAGCCAATGCTTCCAAGTGAACCGGCTGACTGGTGCTCCGCCGCGGATAGCTTCGTGTTCAGTTTCAGGAGAAATGCAGCAAGCGACGCGCTGGAAAATCATGAAAGTCAAAGCGAAATATTAATTGTACGAAAAAAATGTAATATGTACTGCGTATATGTATATTATAAACAAAAACTAATTGAGTATACCTATCTATCTATGTACACAGTCAGGTCATAAGTATTGTCACACAGTAAAAACTTTTCTTTTAGAATGCTGGCCACAAAAAAGGCGTGCTCAAAGCCTCATCCCAATTTGGAGTCACTCAAGACATCCTTGATTAAGGCAGCCGCCGATATTGACATGGACCTCGTTCGTGCTGCGATAGACGACTGGCCGCGCAGATTGAAGGCCTGTATTCAAAATCACGGAGGTAATTTTGAATAAACATTAGTGTCATAAGAATCTATGTTTTGTTAAATTCATTTTGGTATATAAATGGTTACATCATGAATAAACTTGTTTCAATTATTTTATATTAAACATGTGACAGAATTTATGACCTGACTAGGTATATCTACTAAATTTGACATATATACCTACGTCTTATGAACAATGTTATTCTGCATATTAAATAACTTAGCGGTAACGAAAACTATTTGGCCGGTGATTTTACAACGAGCGAGTCGAAATCGCGAGAAAAATGGCAGTGTAAACCTTTTTGAATTTCTTTTGTAATTTTTCGCATTATTACGTTTATCAATAATCATTTACTTTGGTTTCATAAATGAGCAACGATGAGAACCGATGGAACATTTGGAAGAATATTGACGTATTAAATCGTCTCTATTTTTTATAACTATATATATAGTGTAGACCGCTTCTTATTTCTCACCTGTCGCAGAGTGCCGGGCGTGCGTAACAGCTTGTAAATGGCAACGATCGGTATCATGAGTATGGAGGAGCAAGCGAGACCCCAGCCGAGTAGCACGGCCCACGGCGGGTACGTGTAGTCTTGGTACTGGAGCGGCTGCTGGTACATCAGCCCGAACACTACCACGCCCTGGGCAAGAAACAGTATGTTAGGTATGTGACGGGAGAGTGGTTTGTGATGGAAAGGCGTTTTGTGACGTCCCACCACATGACCCTCTTCCGTGAAATAATCCCCATACGTATTAAGTGATGGAAGAGGATTGTGCGAAGGAAGAGTATTTTGTGATAGGAGGAAAATGTGTGATGTTAAAGCAATAGGTGACTGAAGAGCATTGTTGGAAGAAGAGAATTAAAAGTTAATTCTAGCTACCGACAACTTTTATATTAAAACGAATTAAGTTTTAAGCTATCACTGTTTTACATAACAAGAAAAATAAATGTTAATGTCGAATTAGGCTACCCTTCCTACTAATATATAAAAATACTAACAATAATGAAAGTGGGGCTGATAAACTTCCAGCAGATCCTCCAGTACAGTCCCGGCCTGAATCCGAGCATCTCCTCCACATCGTCAGAAAACCTTTCTAGCCCTGCGTATAGTTACAAACAGTGAGTGTTAATTTTAATACAACGAGTAATCATGTTACACAAAGAAAGGAAATGCCACTTTTACAATTTATTTTCTTCTTAATTCTTTAACTTAAAGGTACTTATTACTTTCCGTAACTGTATGACTGACAAAGAATACTGGAACGTACTCATAGATGAGAAAAGTGCGATAAAAATCCATATATTCGCATATATTTATTTGTAATATACTTAGAAGTGCATTGGAGGCAAGTATAGGTAGGTAAATAGTATATTTTTAAGTTAACTCACCATAGAACCAAGAAACCGCAACTGCTTCAAACAGGGCCGAGCATAGGAGTGAAATACCAGCTGCGTACGTATCAAGCAAGTGAAACATGTAGATACCACCCTGAAATAAACAATCAAAGTAACTTTGTCTGGAAGTTTTGACACCGAAACGAGCAGACGGTTCAACTGTCTGGAACGTCAAGAGCACCGCCAATCCATTGCCCACGTGGAGGTAAACATGTTATACCACTCGTCCCGGTAATTAAACTGGCTCTGCAATCCTTCGAACCGAAACATAGCGGACGGCTTCACGACAGTAATAGAAAGGAGCGCGCCACCCCAAGATAATCTATATAGATCCACCTGTAAAACTTGTAAATACCAAAACTTTTATAGAAAAAAAAAAACTAGATCAAACCGGAGTAATGTTGATGCAGGCGATGCAGAATGAGAAGCAGACGACGATCAGCGTGAAGTGGTCCCGGCGTAGCCACTTGGCTCCGCTCTCACGTGCCTGGTCTAAAAGACCTGTGATCACACACTCCAGACCACCCATCTGTAAATTAGATTACTTTGCCTAAGTGCTCGTTTACAAGCATCCAACAAAGTAGGTCAAGTTATAATGGACTTTATTTATAAAATGAATGATCCAGAATAACTTGAACAACGTCCGAAAACCGAATACGGTTTCACCGGGATCTTGTTGTAATGGATCCTCGTCTTTCTTCAGGGAGAACCATCATAACTTGAATTCTGTATTGGGTTCTATATTTGGCATTGCACAGAACTTTTTTGGATTATACGAATCAGTATAGGCGGCATACATACGTATATAGGGTCATGTTTAATCACAGCCTGATAACTGAAACAGTCACCGTTACCTATATATTTTTACAATAACAATACGGGCATTAAGAACACATTGCCGACCCTAGAGTTGATCCTTGCCTAACACTTAAATAGTTAAATCGATGGACCAGTAATATGTAGTTATTTTGTAGACAAATTAAAAATACAGTATTTGAATTTGTCTACAACGTAACTACGTATTACTGGGGAACGATTCTATACTAATTTTACTTCAGTTGTTAATCGCGATTTAACAGCAACAAACTATCTACCTATTTCATAGAAAAGGAAGAAAAAAGTATTAAGTATCTGCCTACCCCTGAATCCAGTCCAAGCATGATCAGCATGAAGAAGAACAGCATCGCCCACAGACTAGCCCCTGGCAAGGTAGCTACCGCCTCTGGATACACTTGAAATACCAAACCGGGACCTAAAAAACAAATCTTTTCAATAGGTAAAATTCAATGGTTTAAAAATCGTATGAGTTTATATTACAGTGGTTTTGTGAACTTTTTTGATGGGCATGAAAAAAACTTCGTAAACGGATAAAGACTATTAGGAGAAAATAACCTTCTGTAGCCACAGACGATATGGGCACTCCTTGCTTGTGAGACATAAATCCAAGGTAGGTGAAGATAACGAATCCAGAGAAGAATGACGTGAAGCAGTTCACTAGAGTTGTAACCAGACAATCCCTAAAAAAATATATTTCATGAATAGGGTTTAATTATTGAACGGTTCTGCAACATAAAGCAATAAGCAACTTCCATTCATCACTAGCATTTAATTTAGACATTTTTAACTAAAGCTCTTTTAGAAATACTGAGATTAAAATAAAAAGATTTAAAGGATCTCCAATTCATAAATCAATAATTTAACATAACCTAAGTAATAGAAAAAAATAGATTGATATTGTTCTCAATCTGACTTACACAATCAACAAAAATGTTACAATACCTGTAGCAGTTGTTGTTGAAAGTGTTGTAGCTGGCGTAAGAGAGATGGACTCCAAATCCTGCTCCGACAGAGTAAAATATTTGTACCGCAGCATCAACCCAAACCTAAATAAAAAAGCTACTATCAAAATTATGGCCCCTAAACTAATTAAAAACGTGATAATTTGAAAGATATGATTGGCGCTTATTTTTCATTTATCTCGAAAAATATTGACGAGCACGCAAAAATGAACGTTTTTTCCCACTACTTAGCCTACTTATTTAATATAAATTCAATTCATAGATACTTGAAATTTTCTACACTCGTAAACTTACCTTGCTTGACAATTACATGGGCACTGAATACCCTCATACTAAAAGATAGTACGAGATAGACGTTTTAGCATAAAATTGTTTACCTGTGTATCCTTCAGTCTAGTAAGTTCTGGTTGCAAATAATAAGCGATGCCTCGAGTAGCTCCTGGCAGTAGAAGACCACGTGCAAGTAAGATGGATAGCACGACGTATGGCATTGTTGCCGTCAACCATACTACTTTACCTGGTGAACCAAATTACTTTATATATAATATTTCTACTTACGCAGCACAGTACTGCTTACTATCGTTTATAATCATGGTCACATTATTATTAATAATAGGTCCCAGATACACCATCACCCATTTACTTAATTACGAATATTTCGGTGTAAAAAAAGAAATATTGTTTAAACAGAAATATAACAAAGTTATTAATTGTAAGCCGCACAATATTATCTTATTGAGTCGAAACAGTTTAACGATGTTTAAAAAAAAAACCCATAAGTTAAAGTTAAGCTTACCAGAACTTTTTACGCCTTTGAAAAGTGACAGATATAGAGTGAAATAAACACATCCGAGGCAGAGTGCCAGCTGCCATTTCGGAAACCCGAGATCGTTCAAACCCTCCGAATTCTGCATCTCGAGGACAGCTCGACTAAAAAGTAAACAAAGATTTAATGTCCAATACTTAAAAGGAGTTCCACAAGGCTCTAATCTAAAACAGCTTGTATTTATTATATATCAAATAAATTAATAATAAAAACCACTTATTATAATGTTTTATTATTACTAATTTTTATTCTGAAGTTTATTTTCATTTGAATAAACAGAAAAGAAAAACTTAAAACTTACTGAAAGAACTCAGATGCCGGTGTAAAATGAGACAGGGGTCCTTGATACTTGACATCGGTGGTACGGTTGGTGGAGTTAAGTTTGGTTGTGTCCCAACATTGGTCGGTGTTCCATGAGTTGTCACAATGTATCCACGGTAGTTCTGATTGGGCAGATGACACAAGGAAGTATAACGCCCATCCTGTAGAAAATTATAGATCAATGAATTGTCCTGTTTGTACTCAACTTTCCAAGAAGATATTGTGGTACATACGTATGTTTAGGCAAAGCTATTATAGATTTTTCTAAAAAAAATATCACAACTACTGAAAATAATGAGGATGTCTGTAATGATTGGACCCTCAATCGAATTCAGAACCTCTTTCTGTTTTGAAGTTAGTTACATATAATTGTATGAAGAAACACTTACCAATGATAACGTTATAGTAAAATGAAACGTAAAACGCAACCATAACAGCACAGAATCCAACACCTGAAAACAAAAGATTATTTAGGACATCCAACAAAAACACTAGCAAACTAGTCACAAACAAATTGTACCTTTGAAAAGCGGGCATATCTTCCACAAAGTTATGGGCCCTTGTCTGTTGTATTGGCCAAGTATTAATTCCATGTAGAATAGAGGAACTGCTCCGAATACCAACATCAGCGTGTAGGGGATCAAGAAAGCACCTAAAATTAAGAATACAGATTTAATACAGTAAACTTCATAAAATTTATCACACGTTTACTTTGACGTATCTACTTACTTAATGACTTTAGGAAGAAACCTACATGAAAGATACGATATAATTACGATAATGAATACATTTGTTAGCCCGTATCCCTAAACGTCTAAAAACGTACAAACGAAATAAAAAATAACTAAACATTCTTCAATAAAACATGCTATTCTTAAATCAAGTGTTATTTGAAACAAATTAAACGATTTCCTTTTTAAAACTCTTATAGAAGTTTCGTCTGTCACAGCCATTTTCTTTAATAGTGAAACAAACCTCCTCCATTTCTATAGCAGAGATATGGAAACCTCCAGACGTTTGCGAGGTCTACCGCAAACCCAATGATGGACAGCAAAAAGTCCGCACCTGTGCCCCAAGTCTCACGCCCGTCATTTGTTTCTAGACATTTAAAAAATCAAATTAAAACAAAATACAAGAATATAACACTTCATAATATTGTTCAACATTAACGTTAGAAAAACATATGTTCCGACTATGTGCTACGCAAAACCGTAGTGCACCGTAGTACAAATCCGTAGTAATTTATCAATACGTAGCAAAAATATACTCGTGAATTTTACCTGATTTAATACTGTTTGTCCTAATTTTTTTCGTTGGTTCTGTGTAAAATCCATCCTCTTCTATTTGAACCTTAGGTTCTTCTGAAAAAGAAACATTTCGGTAAATCCATAATATAATTGCCGACTGGTTTTAGACTATAGGGTTTTTTTACCTTTCACGCTCTTTTTGGCGTATAAGATCGTCTTTTGTCACGATTTTGATCGAGCAAGTGACCAAATACAGTAGTACCAAAAAGAGGCAAAGAAAAAACTAGAGTCTGATATTGCACTTTCAAACTAAAACTCCTTGAATTTTCGATATTGAATATAATAAAAATAAAGTAAGCACATCACGACACACACAGTAAGTGTTTACAGTATGATTAAGGAATCTTGTGTCGCCGGTGCCAAGCAACGATATGGTACAAACTAGATAGATAAGAATACAACATCCAAAACCGGTAAATGAAAGTATGCGTCTTGCAAATAACATAAAGTTCCGCTTCCGCCGAGATTCGAACCCGGAACATTTAGCATAACAGTTGGCTGTTTACATCACTGCGCCACAGAGGCCGTCCAAATATAATTACATTATTTTATGATATAATAATTATTAATTTATTACAATAACCTTTTAAGAAAATCAACTTTAAAAATTGTAAACAAAGTTTATGCAACGGATCACGATCTAACTTCAAATATTGAGATATGTTTTTTCTGAATTTAAATATTAAAACGTACATACTCACTTTTATAGCAGGAGAGAGTAACAACGGACCCTTTAGTTGACTTGTGATCTGAAATCATGGCATTTTATTTTAAATCCAATTAAAATATCTCGATCGCAGCGAAGTAAAGATTTGTATAATTGGCATCGTTTCACCTTGTCACTTACATTGCTGAACATTGCCCTTCGTCATTTAATTTCTTACTTTACTGATTATAATTTTTTGTCTTCAAAACACGCTTAGCTACAATAACACTCAAATATAAATGACCGTCTAAAATATAATAAATATATATATGTTTTAAGTAATATGTAACAAACTGATAACCCATACTGTGTACACCAACCATACAAATAAATAGATAGACAACCAGATAAATAATGAAATGATCCCTCAATGTTTATAAAGATATAATAGTTTTGTATTAATTACATTTATTTCAAACTTTTCTCTATTTTTGAACTAATGCAGCGCGGTAACGTGTCATGTGTGCGTGCAAACCGCGTGGACCTACAAAACTATGTCACTTGCTTTTGTTCTGTGTGAGTAGTGTTTAATATTTCTTAATTTAACTTTATTTCTATTTGTTTTAAACTCTATCGTCATCCTTAATATTTCACAGTTTTTAAAAATAAATTTTATACATAGATAAAAATAAGATGATCTATATTAACATTTTAAAAATTCATCAACATTAAGAAGTCGTAAAGAACTGTGAATATAAATGCAGATGCACCAATGAGAATGCCAGGTGATCGCAGAGCAATATAAATTCCTTCTTCTTTCCTCCAAAGGTCTTAATAAAGCCTTGGAATTCCAGAATGGGATGCCGATGCAAAGGTATGCGAATTATCAACCGAAGGTCCCACTGAATCGGCATTCAAAACGAAGGAATATTTCATCGTTTTATTTGAGGATTTTTACTTTTAAAAATACAGATTTTTTAGGTTAACCTACAACTTTTAAGCAATTAAATAACCTATACAGATAAATATATTTATTTAGGCAAACAAATCAGTTTTGATAGAAAAAATAACGATCAGGAAGTAGAACGACATGAAAAACTTGCTTGGAATAAATATTGGGGCCTGAAAGAAATATTTAAAAGCAATATGGCATTACAACTTAAAACAAAGGCCATGACGTCATGTCTCTTACCGTGTTTAACTTACGGATGCCAAACTTGGAAATTTACTAGTAAAATAAGACATAAAATATCTACATGTCAACGTGGAATGGAGCGCACTATGCTCAACATTAGAAAATTATACAAAATAAGACATACAAAAATCAGACAAACAACTAAAGCTACTGACGCACTAAACCATTCTCTGAAACTCAAGTGGAAGTGGGCAGGCCACGTAGCGCGATTACAGGACGAGAGATGGACAAGGAGGGTGATGTCATGGTCCGGCCCCCTGGGCAAGCGCTATAGAGGAAGACCGCTTACGAGATGGCAAGACGAGGTAGTCAAAACGGCTGGCCATGATTGGAAACAGAAAGCTCAAAATAGGGATCATTGGAAATCACTGGAGGAGGCCTTTACCCGAGGAGGGGTTCTGGAAAACAAACCAAAAACTTAACACACTGTCAAAACTTTATAATTAATATGTTCATTAAGTTAGATAATATTAAAGTAGGTTAAGATAAGTCAAAACACTAATGTCATTTAAGTTTCCATGAAATACAAGGCTTTTTAATATTATTTTATTTTAAATAACCTATAGCAATTAAGTATATTTTAAAATAACAATAATTAATTATATCACATCGATGAATAAAAAACGTAAAATAATAAATTTTGTAAAAAAGCTTTTTGTACTTGGTCGACTTTTTCTATTAAGTACTTTCATTCTATTTCACATCTAATTAAAAAATAAATACAAAACTTAAAGAGCTATGTAAAATTATAAAATGCAAATCGCAAAACTGTTAAACGATCGATTAATCACACTGAGTAGTTCGACGTTTTAATTAAAACTTTAACTAAGTTTTAAAAATTTGTCCTTGACAAGGAACGGGAATCAATTTACGCTAAAGCTCGTTTCATGCACTTTCACGGGTAGATTTTTATTAAACGAATGGGATTTAAACAATTCTTAAGACATAGTTTAAGTTAAAGTTATATAACTTTTGAATACTTCCATTTCTTACTTTAACTTTTAAAAGGAAAAAGCTTTCCTCTTGGTTTTTCAGAAATTCTTTTTAGTTCTTAAAATAATTGGCGAAAACCATAAAATTTGCTTCAAATCTTAATTGCTACTCTCAAAGTCGTTGACGTAACTTTTTCATTTAAACTTTCATATTTTTCATTATTAATTTTAAAAGATGCGTGAACTATATAACTTATTACGTGACAAGTGGTACAGCTTTACGGACCTTAATTGAACACGCAATTAAAATATTTCATTGAAAAAAATAGTAACTGACGAATCGCACAGATATATTAATACACGTTTTACTCTGTGTTCATTGCCGTTAAAGCCTAATAAAGAAAACAGTTAAAATACGGAGATAAATTAAGTGTTAGGAGACTAATTTATAAAAAGCTAAGCAAAGTTTTGCATTATTAATCTGATATTAAAAGTCGTAACCAATCTAAAACGTAGAGGTTCGAGAAATCAATCAGTTAAAATTGAGTTCACAGGTATCCCTCGAGGGTTTTCAGATTCGTAAATCATTTGTTTCGATTTGCAGACCGAGGCGAATTATACGATTGAACGGGTTTTTATTTCATGATTTAGGGCCCCGTTTGTCCCTCGAAGGGCTTATGACATAAAGATCTCGGAATACATCCTTGGATAGGGAATATTACATATGCATGTAATTATGTGTAGATTTTAAAATATTTATTGGCAGAAGTTGTTGATACTTTGAAAGGTGTTTAAATCATAATGCATCTTTAATATTTTAAGGATTTCAATCAAACTAAGATGTAACGAGCACATTTAAAATCAAAAACTTAAATCTGTAAAAGACAGTTCAATAACTTCCACCATTAACAAGTGACTAACAAAGACCATGAATCTTCAAGGACAAAGTTTAATCTAACAATGTCATTGTTCGGGTAACGCGTTAGAGTAAAGCTCATCCTATGCAATTTCCCTAAACGTCGTTTTGGAAGTAATAAATGGAAGTGTTTAAAAGTGGAGTCCAGTGGAGGGCCGGAGGGCGCCCTTGATTCCTCCGTCCGACTTTATTGCCTCTTCACGTCAACCATCGTTTTACCTGAACTGAAAGACTCGACATAGACTTAAAAAGCTAACGTAAGAGGCAAGTCAAAAAAAGTGTGACTGATTTTAGACCGTCGTCGACGAAAAACAGTAGTAATATAATTTGAGTTTAAATGTTTCTATGTAGCAATGCAGTTTATAAACGACTGAACGGATTTAAAGAACTTTAATAATTTAACTTTAATGAAGAGTCTTCTTACTTAGGTATGATTTAAGAAAATCTGTAAATCCGTTTAAAGGTCGCCAAAATCAGGCCCCGTTAGTTGGAATATTAGCTACCTCTTTATAGAAGTGCCCCTAATTGTTCCCCATGCGTGTACCATTTTAATTAGATTTAATCACACATCCATTACATATGTTTTCATAAACCAAAAGCCTTGGACTGATTTGATTCAAAAAAATAAAGTCGCCAGTTACGTGTGTCAAAAATTCATAATACGCTCGACTTTTGTTTACAACTTTGATGTAACTAAGATCTAAAAAAAGGTCGCTAGTTTTTTGATTATATCTAATTAACGTTGTTTATTGTATCCCGGTTTCGACGGAAAAATCTCCCTTTTATTGCGTCCAAAGTTACAAAACCCCGCTTTTACTAAAAAATAGCCACACAAGCCTCATTTTGTGTGTTTTTGTATTGCCACGTCTAGAAGCAACAAGTTCTATGCTCCATAGTCCTGATGGCTACGGCATTTAATTTCATGCTTGCGATGCAATTGTATAAGATAGCTATTCCAATAAGCCTTTATTGACATGCAAACGAAGTAAGTCAGATGCGATCGGATGGATGATGAGATTTTCAATTACCTCATTTGAAGATAGATATCTAGGAGAAATGAGACAAGGTCAAATGCGTTTTCTTAACAGATCAGTTTTGTAACTTTAAAGTATTTGTCTTTTAACTAGATACATAGAGATTACGAGATATTTGACGTTAGAAGAACTTGTAGGCACTCGTAATGTTGTAAAACTGCACTTGTTGCAGTTACAATTTTTTTTCATTAACGACTTAACATTGAAGCCTATTGATTGATATTGTTTTAAATTTAAGTAATTGTCGTCCATAAGTGTGTAAATTTCCCTTAAATTAAATGCAATGATCAATTTGAATTTAAAGAATGGTATAAAGGGCTCAGCAAGTTTTGCCGCCAAAATCAAGAGTGTTAGAGCAGAATGCATCGCGTGTTTCGCTTGCAAGACGTTCCGTTTCACCTTACATCACGTTCATTAACTAGTTCTGTATTCTTCTTTTACTTTAAACAGTAAAACTCGCGGAATACAATCACGTTTAATTAATATCTCGCATAATACGCCGTCTTCTATCACGTTTACATTTTTATCACGCTTAATTCGATTCGTCATTCTCCGACATCTCAACGATTTCTCCATCGCCCCGGTATTATCCGCGCGGTAAAAGTTCTTCAAGTAATATAATTAAAAAACGATGATAATCTTTAACTTTATTTTTTCTCGCTTGCAACTCGAAAACAGCTAGGCCGATTTGAATGATTCGAACTTTTACAGGGATGGTTTATAAAATTACAATAATCACATAATTATTGCAAAGATTGCAGGGTCATCTAGATTATAAATATAACTATAATTCAATACCTAAGTACCTACTCAAATAAATGTAAATTATATGTTTTACTTTCCCTATCCCCCATTATAAGTTTTCCTGCCCAAGACACGTTTTTGGCTCGGTCCTTTCTAAATCGTCTTAAGCAAGTTTTACTGTATCTTTTACTAAAATTTCACAAAATAACCCCCATACAATATGATACACTTTCAGGTTTCGACCTTGCTTTTTCGTGTGGTTTGATGTACTATTAGTTTCGCGGGTTGTAATATAATCAGCTAATGAACTCTTTACTGATGGAACTACCGGACTAGCACACTAAGGAACTCGTGCAATAGCGATATTTAGGCGAGCCACATATTTATTTATTTTCTTTACGAACGAAGGCCAAGCATTTTTTTTCGGTGCACACCCGCCACTCTGTCCCACCACTGCAATTCCTGTTCACCAGGATCAACAGTGGCGTCCTCTCCATCAAATAATGCAGCTGTGTAATGACGCACAGGCTGATCTTACACCAGTAATATTGATGACAAAACTTTTTAAAGGCACGGCAAGTTTCCTTTCGTTTTCACAAAATCCAGGAAATAAATAGAAGGTTAAGCATTCTAAATAAATGTGACATAGCCCGCGAGACGAGTAACTTCCCTCCCTGTCATAACAAAGACAAGAAGAAAGAGATCTATCTGTCGCCCGCATGTCTCTCTCGCGCCTCTTGCGTGGTTTGCTAGCCCTAAGTTTCTCATCTCAAGGGTTACCTCACATTTCTTTAGCATACTAGGCCTGTTGTAAACTCACCAACAGCCCTTGGCGTACTGCTGGCTGAACAGTAACCATCGTCGCGGACGCTCCTGCCGCCGGGAGTGCCGCTTGCTGCCCTACTCAGCAGCGCCGGGCTGGCTCGCTGCTCTTCGTAGGAAGGAGCAGTTACCACGCACCCGCCTGACAGTATCGCCTGGTAACAACAAAATATATAATAATATGTAAATTTCATGAGCAGATGGTATATACTACATAGATAATAATTTTGCATTCAAATGCACCTCATGTACGAATAGAACAAAGTTCTGCCCTCTGAACCACTTGTGTATTTTGGCAAGCTTTTGCACCACCGATACTGTCGAATAAATAACATTATTTTATCGCAAAAATAACGTATGGAATATAAATGAAGCCACACAGCTAGCCACGAGGGAGTTCACTCGCGGCTGCTCTAGGCACCTTTGTTAAATTTTCTTAGTAAGAATGAAGACCTAAAAAAAGGTGATGACCTTTACCGAAGGGTGCCAAAACCTAAAAAAGCAATTTCGTTCTACATGGTCTTGCTCTACCGAGGTTAAGAGCTAGAACCAACGCCGGTCCTCTTGGCTAGGGTAGCGATGGATAGGTACTTACTTAAATGAAACTAAATAAATTAAATCTTACTAAAATAGAAATAAGATTACCATTGTAGTGACTTTAGTTTCAAAACTATCTCCGTCGTAGTTGGTTCTCGGTAGCGGCGCTGGGACGTTTCCATGTTCGGGTTTGTGGTTTTGTTCTGACGAATCTTCTTCCTGCAGTCAGAAAGGTACTGTCACTTCGACTCCCTTATATTTCGTGTTAGACCGAATGCTTAAGTGTACTCTGTTTATATTACGTATTCAAAAAAAAAAGTATATTTCTTCACCGTCTCATTAACTTTTTTTTTTCTTGAAATTTTCAGATTTCAGTGGATATGTTGTGCTTTTTGTACGTTAGTTTAGATTCGGAATTTAATTTAAAGGTCATAGTTTTCCAAACGCAAATTACAGAATTCGATGATTTTCAACTGACTTCGACATCAGCCAATGAACAATGTCAGCCAAAAGTTGAATGAACAAAATCCTTAACAACAAAAAAGTAATAAATCTATATTTACCTGTCCCCTATGCGGTGATGACCCTCGTCGCGACCCGCTACTCGACGACCTGTTGCTTGTTTCTGTCAACAAAACATTCACGTAATAGAGACTTTCAGGGTTGCCGCAAATGTATAAACTTATAAACGAGTTTTCAGCTTCGATTAACCCGTATCTATTAACACAGAATAAGGATGGTTAGCCACTGTTTTACCTATAGACTATTATCTCTATGACTTTAAAAATGAAATAAAGCTTGAAAGACAGATTTGCCTTACTTTACTAATTTAACTAAACTAGTTTTAAAAACAGCCGTTAAGCGAAAATACTCAAATATGAAACATGTCAAACACGATTATATTTCTAAGCAATCAACAAACTAAACTCATTAAGAGAATCTCATTCTGTTTATTCTCCTTCATAACGACCTTGCGAACATCAAATGGAATTAATGAATATACCTAGCAAGAAAACTCAAAAGCGAGTGTTCCGAGACCTAAGCAAATAGCGTCGTACTAACTTCACTTGCTTGCATGCGGGGTAGTAACAAAACTAACGCACTGGGCCTTTCAATCGGAGCGGAAAAATAAACGCGTACCAATCTTTAAGGTGCAATTTATATAGGGCAACGTGGCAAAGAGGATAGTTAAAAAACCAACCTTCGTTAAAAAGCAAAAAAGAAGTGCGCCCATGCCTCCAAGCATGCCACTAATACCAGGTCCACTAGGCTATCAGGGCCTTGCATTGCTTTTTCTTAATTTTGCTTGCGATAGTGTTCCAAATAAAATTATAATAAACCCTATTAATAGAGCATGATATTTTCAGTACATAATTAATATTTAAGTACATAAACATAATACATAAAATATTTACAGCCTAGTATCTAGTATTGATGAATTTGTTAAGTTTAAAATTTAGCAATAAACTAGGTCTAAATCCCTCAGAAAATCCTTGTCGACCGCTAACTCGAGATCTACTAGTGCGTGCTCCACCTTTTGAAATTTGATAAGAATATAATGCAGCATTTTTCAAAGAAGCTTTTAACCTATTATGCTTTTCTACGAGTATAATGACTTTTTATAGGAAAGTGTATAAGCGTATGTGTATGTGTATGTAATAATAGCTATTTGGTCAATACGCTATTATTCTTGCTAGCATGCAAATAAATGTATGGCTAGCATTTGCTTTTAGATATAAAAGGTACATACCTAGGTAATATATGTTAGTTAAGGTTCAACGATTTTTAGATTATGTTTTCAGCTATTTGAACGCACCCAACCTCACTTTCTTTCCAAGTCAAATAAGTAAGACAGGATATATTATAAATTATTTAACTCACTTGTCTTTGTGGGTTAAAAAATAACAAAATAAAAGTAAAATGGCGGTGATAGTTATAAAACACTCCGCACTAAATGTAAAAGTTGATACGTTTCAACTTGTCCAAAGCCCGCACCCGTCAGTATGTCCTGGCTTGGCAAATATTGTTCACCAGGATCAACATTGGTGCCCTTATAGATCCAACTGTCACTGTGCAATGAACTACAGTTCCCGTAGCATAAACCTCTCTAGTTAAGTCATAGTTAAGTTTGTTGGAGGTTTTGTATGAGACTAGTTCCTTAAAAATCGTCCGAAAAAACAGGAGGAAGTAATAAATAGATTTTATAATTACGAAGTACAAAAATGTTTTACCTCTATTTTCGCGCCACTCCCCCGCGCCGACGCTGTTACCTAGCAACGGCATGCCCGCCATGCCGCCAGATTCACCCCGCTCTCCTCATTGCGCATAAAACTAGAAAAAATATAAATTAAATTTTAGTTATTATGTATTTAAAACTTACGAACATAATTATCGGTTCTTCAATATTTAAAACGTATAAAGTATAGAATACGAAACAAAATATTAAATTAATAATTAAATATTACAATTCTATATTGATACGACTTTTCAAAATTGATTTGGGACTGAGTTTAATTTCTATTTTTATTCTAGTTTTCTTTAGTAGTAGAGAAGGCTTGGTAGGTCAGTTTGTTATGTGCCTCGGTTAACCGACCGACCCGACCCGACAGGTCCAGGGTTCAAGTCTCGGGTCGCCGTAAGTTGCAGCTGCCATGTTCCTTTTTGTACTCGGATAGTGGCGACAGATTCGCAATCTGTCACCCTGGGACTCAACATTAACATCCGAAAAGCGGTGTGTGACACCTCTGCCAACCCCTCTCCAGGGGATACGGCGTGAGTTTATGTTTCTTTTGTGGTATTTAGTGGAAATGCCTATAACTTAATGCAATATTAGTTCATCGTCATAGTATAGTCGTGTGTGCTATAAAAGTCGAGCTGCAAACCAGTAAACATATATTTATAATTTTAAGGTATCCAAATATTTTACGAAATTAATTTGACTTTTATAAAGCTACGCAATGATGTTTTTAAGGAAATTTATTTTTAATCTTATTATTGTATACCAGTAATCCATATATATATAAGTGACAGCATTAAAGCTAAGTGAAAGAATTAAGTCCATCGGCAAAGATAAGCTCCTTACAATCGCGAATGGAACTTACTAATGGACGGAACTTCAGACAAATTTAACGTCAACTCGAAATGGCGAATGAATTTCAATATACTTGGACTTTTAATTCATGTACCTCCTTATATGATAAAACTATATCTATATTTGTAACTAAAGCGTAGGTACATCCTAGGAATCTTTATGTTTCGCAGATTGCTGTCTAAAATATACAAAATCGTTTTTCTTTAAACTATATACTAATGTTATAAAGAAAGAAAGTTTTTTCAGGAAAAATGTTACCTTTTCAATACTCCTTTTACCAATATAGATAACTAACATAGGCTGTATTTTATAAAATAAAAAACCAAAACCACGAAACAACTAGCTAACAAAATAATTATGACTTAAATAAATATAATATCGTTAATTAATACAAGTAAGGCATTACTTCAAAATTAACCTGTTAGTAGTTTCACTTGTTAACTTATTGAATAGACTCGTAGTAGAATTAATATTACTTAAGAAGAAAAACAATTGTTAAACAGCAAAAAATCTTTTGACTTTAGGTAAAGGTTAGTTAAGTTATATAAGTGAGATAAAAATGCAGCGAATAACAGGTGAAGTTCTATCCCTCACACATACATGTACATGGTACATGTTTTTGATTGGTTTGATGTCATTATTTTTTCCTTCATACTTTGTTGGGGGCTCTACAAACTAAATAATTCTCTTTGGAACCGAGCCAGCGCCACATGATGAAGATACCAAGATACCAGGAGTTCAGTAATACAAAGCGGTCTCCCTTCTCCACGCACGCCATCAATGCAGTCATATCAAATACAGCTTTAATACCAGCGTACAAAGTTCATTTCATAAAATACGTTCTAGATAACGACTGGGATTCCTCTTTAAATAACAAACTCTATTCCAATAGGCATACGACTGCGTATGTTTTACAATTTATTGAACATTTTAAAACTATGTTACAACTAATTTCATAAAACTAGAACCAATGTTGTTAAAGCTTATAAAATCAGCATACCCTTGATAGTAATAAATATTTAAAAAAGGTAAAGGTAGTCTTCCTACCTACTCATTTCTATATACATATATGCCAAAGTTATTGCTCACAATTTATGAACCAACAACAGGCCTAAAAAGGCATTTCAGAAGATTTTTTATTTTCTGAAATCATTGTCATATTTTTATCTAATCTTGCAAGATGGCCGCTGATTAGGATGGGCATGTGACATTTCAATTCACAAGCAGTAAGCGGCCATTTTACTATTTGACGTAATAATAATCTACTATAGGTAAATAGATTCTGTTGCGATCTTGCATAACGGGCCTTTTAACCCCGCTGGTAATATAATAACGAGGGTAATTCACGATATCCTGCCATTAGTTTTAGTTGCTCATCGCCATACAACCAGTTTGTTTACCGTGAGTTCAGATTTTATACACGTCCTATACATCACTACAGTGATTTTTTGATTTAGATGATTCACAAAGATTCATAAAAATTTATGACTGAAGTCGATAGCGGCCAATCGAAGTTAAAGTCATGGTGACACACTGTGCATCTATCTATGTGCAATTATGTGCAGTTTTTAAGAAGTTAGAAAAATTGCGACTTCGTTATTTCTCAGTTATTATTTATTAGGTATTTAGCCGACAAAACACGGAGTCGCATAATTTCTCACTACACCTGATACCGTAGCCTTAAACAACTCTTATATAGTGAGCTTTATTTTATTAATAAAATAAATAAATTCATGGTGGCCATTACTACATTACACGTTATCATTTCCCAAGGTCACGCTATGGTCACGTGATATCATGTTAGAAAATTGACCGTGAGCTTACGAGCTGTGTGGTCTCATCCTTAAACATATCATACTCATCATTTAAAAAGAACAGAAATTGTTAAAATGCGTGGAAAGACACTATTAATTTTGTATACCTTCTTGGAATATGTTTGTCATTGGAGTTATTTTTTTGCAGAAATGGTGTTGAGTATAGTTACCATGTTACTATATCCTATGTATGTTTGTGTATGCCTGGCCTCTTGGGCGCAGCGTGTATTGCGAAGTTTATATAAAACATACGTTCGCCAGGCGACGGCGACGTAGTGTTTCAGAAGCAGAATTAATTAAATTTTACCATATTTAGCTTCAGTCAAATTTTATAATTTTATTCGTATAAAATAGTATTTTACTTATGCTATACAAGATCGTTGATCAAACTTACTGAAAGTTGAACTAAAGTAAAACACTAAGTGCAAAAAAATCGATCGATCAAAGCGTTCTGTCATGACAATAACAATAGTTTTACATGGATCTCAACAAATTTTATTTATTTTATTCATGACCAGGCCGGCATTTGACCCCAAAACCGCCTGATATTAAGCGGCGATGAGGTCTAAGGTGGATCATGCCTGCCTAGGAGAAACCTATTCACTCTTCCCTTAAAGAGGCCCAAGTTATATTGGTCAGGGAACACATCGGCAGGCAAAACATTCCACACCCTTGCAGTACGCATTATGAAGGAGCTATCGAAGCATTTAGTCCGGATGGTTGGAATATCTACCACAAAAGGATGCAACTTCAGCCTACGTCTTGTGTTAAAAGGGGGCCGGTGGAATTAAATGGTGCAATTCCTGCGCACGCTCTCCGAAATGTATTCTATAAAATACCGATAGACACGTAACTTCACGGCGGTGGCTGAGGTCATGAAAGTTAGCAATATCATCGTGAATCCCGATGATTTTTCGGGCTCGCTTTTCAACAGAGTCTAAAGCTGCTAGCTGATAATTGGCTGAACCATCCCAAAGGTGACAGTAATATTCCAAACAAGGCCGAATTTGCGCCTTATACAGGACAAGCCGTTGTTTGGGCGAGAAGTATCGCCTAACCCGGGATAGAACACCAAGCTTTTTAGCCGCCGTTTTGGCTATAAACTCGATGTAGGAGCCGAAATTTATGTTCGACGATATTTCCAGGCCAAGAAGTTGCATATGATTAGTTAAAACCACTTGAATCGAACGGTTCCCGAGGAAGAACGGTTTTTACGGTAGGAGAACTGAGATGTGAGATTTTTTACAAGTTATGTTTTTGATGGCATAGTATAATCATATAATTGCTTAGTACCTACGATACAAGTTAATATCTTATTGCAGGGCAATGTGTGTGTTGTAATGTGGATTTTTTAAAGTTCTATCAACATTTTAATCAAACAGAAAAACGATCTCTATAAAAACCCCCTTATAAAAATCCCATTGAAAATAATTGCCGTTATTAAAAATTGGTCGTGAAAAATGATTCACCCATAAAAAATTTACTGGTCAGCGATTTAATCTAAGGAAATTACTTCTTTACGGTTTTATACTAATAAACCCGTTGATTTTCAGACAAACCTGTTATAGAAAGATGTTCTAGATTATTATGACACCAGGTTTTGAAGCGAGCCTTGAACTACTTAATTAAAGGTATAATTTTAATTACAAGTATATAGGATCTCTAACAAACTAAAATTAAAAATTTATGAACCCCGATTGGACATTTGTGTACATTCGATTGTTCGTCCCCACCTTAACCCCCCATACCTTTTGAATGGAGTATCCGATATCGATCAAACATAGCTAAGAACACGCTCGATTAAGTCACCTATTAAACAAAAGAAACTAAATCAAATTCTCATAATTTGTTCGAAGGTTATGATGCCACAGACAGACACACAGACAACCAAGTCAAACTTATTCCGCCCCTCTTTTTGCATCTGGGATTAAAAAATAAAGATAAAGAGATATAAATCAAATAACGTTTCAATATACAAACCATTACATTTATTATATTATTTATTGTGTGTGTAATCAGTAGCGGATCCAGGAATGAAATTTGGGGGGGTCTAGACAATTTACCCTCTTACAAGACTGACCTGTTTTAAGCGATTTTTGGTGGTGCTTGACCTTCTTTACTTTCGGCTTTAACTAAATAAAAGTTAAAAGTCCGAAGAACACGATGCTTTAAATGAGGTTGGTTGAGCCCCCTACCTCCCTGGATCCATCACATTTTAGATTACGAAATATTTTGAACGCCTCTAATTGCAAAAAATATAATTTATTAAGCGATACAGTGTTTCGTATTACAATCTTACGGTGATCACAATCTGACGGTAATATATGTACCTCACCATTGCCGTTCATAGTCAATCAAACTTAATAAGAAGACAGAACGACGTATTACAAGGAATACAATACGAATGACGGCGAAGTCACAAAAATATCATTAAAACTTAAAAAATGTTAAAACTTAAATTTATTGTTTTGCATATTTCTGTCAACTGTATTTAATGCTGCGCTAGACGAAGGTAATGTTTCGGAGTACCTATAAGTAACCTATACAAGTTTTTATGAATACTTATGACAAATTCTATCATGTTTAGCACAATCTAGGAAATTTGAATAAGGTATAATTTTTTCTACAAAATTACCAAATACAAATTTCTTAAAAACGTCTTCTCCTCTGTATGCTTTTGCATCGATTGATAACCATAAACTTTTTTGAAAAAGTAAAAAGAAATGAATTAAAATGACATCCGTATAAAACAAAACACATTTAATTCAGTTTGAAGGGATATTTATACGTTTGGAAACATTATGAAATTTGTGAAAAAGTTTGACGTTTGCAAATAATTACTTTATTTAAAAGGTAGTGATTCTTTTTCCTTCGCCACACATTTTTTCCACGAAATTGCTTTGTTGTTAGTGTATTACATAACGGTATGCTTTCACGAAAATTAACCTTTGAACATCGCGCGTAAAATTAATAAATACCTCCGTTTGAATCCTTATTAACAAAAGGTTAACTATATATAAGAAAGTTGTGATTTAAACCAAAAGTAATTTAATTAATAAAAATTAAGGCCTCGATTTAGAATCCATGACTTCGTGTGTACCTACTATTACAAAACAAGTCCTTGGGGAACACTTCAATTGGCAGCTTATGTCCAATGTTCTGTCGGTTTGGTTCCTCCATGACAGCTCAAATAAGCTTATTCATCATCATCACCAGCTGGCAGCCATCGAGTTGTCTATATCGTTAGCCTCCCCTTCGATTATTTCTGATCTGGGAACGCTTTCATCCAGCGGCTCCTTACTTAAAACGAATTTCGTTTTAATAACTGGGACATTGCGAAACTGCGCTGTTAAAATAATTAGGCAGGCTGGTGGTCACCAGCAGAATAAGCAGATAGGGTATATAGGAGACATAAAAATACAAACATAATTTTTTATTATCTTTAGAAAGAACATAACAACCAATTGGATCAATAACAAGATGTAAATACGAGTAGTATGATCTCTTCTAGAATTATTGAGATGACGGAATATGCATAGCTAAAATATTTATAGCCACTTAAAATGGTAGATTAGCCAATAGAATATTTTATTATATATTTTGACAAATGATCTACTCAATGCATTACATGGTTTAAGATACCTTTTAAAATTTTATAAATGTAGGGCTTTCGCTGTCATGACGTAATAAAAGTGCAAGTGAATCTCATTAATTGCTACTTATCACTTAATGCTACTTATCATATACGAGTACTTAAGTGTCGTGGAAAATTTTCTGTGTTTGTATACAGTTTTATTTAAAAGCAAATTTATCTTTCTGTTTCATCGATCTTTGCAACTTCAAAACGAAGCCACGTGAGGACGAAATGAAGATACCAGGAGTTCAGAAATGAAAAGAGGTTTTTGCCACGCACACCATAACTGCAGTTATATAAAATTCAACTTTAACACCACAACACACGGACCATGTCATAAAGTGCATCCGAGATACCGAAGACCGGGATTCTCTTGATATAACAGACTCTATTCCAATAGGAATAAAACTGAGAACTTTCAATATCAAAACGAGTAAAAGCTTTGTCACAATTAGATTTGCAGTGGCTTCCGATACGTTGGAAGTTTAAACTACTAAAAAGTTAAAGTACCTGTTATCCTTAATACATATTCCCTAACTAATGTAACAGCTACTAATTTCAAAAATATATTTCTTAATGATCTAAACGTATAAAGAGAAAATTTGATATCTTAGCAACTGTTCAGTTGTGCGGAAAATGAAAAGTGTAGTGTGTAGGTAAACAATCAAAAAACGCCACTAATGTTATTTTTATAAGATTTAATGCCAACGAAAACCTCTACCTAACGTCGGTTAGCGGTTATCACAGCGTTCAGCAAATATTTTGAATTTAATTAGAGTATTTGTTTAAGAAATAACAAACTCCGATTCAATTTTTTTGAAGTAAATTACGATTTCATACACGTTACACGTGTAACATAGTTTCGGTGTACCCCCTATTTAATTAAGCCATATCGAGGAACGCGTGCAAATTTTACTGTCCAATTCTTTATAATATATTCCATTGGAATTTCAACATTGAAAACACGTGTATTGATTTCTTATGAAATGATTTTATGTCACATGCTAAATGAATTATTTTACTGTTTTACAAGATAAGTTTGTGCACCGCTTTTTAACTATTTTGTTAATAAATTGGATTTTAGTTAAACTAAATAGTCAGTAAACCGAAATTTGGTGATTGTGAAAAGTGTTTTGTAAACTTGGGTGACGAAAATTCTCTTAGAAACTTTAAGCAATGAACACCAATATATCAGCCTGTCAGATAATGACCTTAAACCAATGTCGTCTAAACTAAGTTATTTTTGTCGTAGTTAGAAACTGCGTCATTACTTTGCATATCTATTAAAGTGCATAATAATACATACCTACTATGAGGTTACATGGATCGCGCCACGTGAAGTTCATTTAATATTATACGCACGTGAAATGGGATAAATAATTTGCTCGATAAATCTAAAGGGACTATGACAAGGAAACTCACCACATTACAGATAACTGCCGTCAAAAACAAACATGAATTATAAACATTGTCTTTCTTCGATTTTTATCATGCGTAGTTTTAGAAAATTGCATTTGTTTGTGATTAATGAGTTAACTATTGCACTATAATAAATGCTTTATAAAATTTAACTAAAAAGAAATACAACTTAAAATGATCTTTTAATAAGGTCTCTTTCACCTATTTTATTACTATTGCGGCCATAATAATAATACCACAGACAGAGCTTTTATACATAAGTCGGTGGACAGATAAAATATTTTGTCGGAGGCGGGTAAATTCAGTGAGTTGTAAAGTACTACTGATAAGCTTTGACTGCTAGCCCTGTTTAATTAACTGTGAGTTATAGTCAGTCTATCTCACGAAGACGGTTTGGCTAAGGTTGTTGTTATTTTCGTCAGGCGTGTACGTGCAGGTTGTTTCAGTGTGCGTCACCTCGAGTTCGCTCAGTAAAGGGGTAACGAACACTAGTGTAAATGCATGCACACATCTAAACACACCCAGAGCCAAACGGTCTTGGTGAGATGGAGTGACTGTAGTCGGGTACTTACTTTAGCTGACTTAACTGGTCATTCGTTAATCTTTTATAACACGAGCTGTCCACAAAAAATGTTTACATCTTTGTTTTGGTCTTTTTGGAACCGAAGGTAGAAATCTTAATATTTCGTAAACAAAAACGCGGTAAGAATAACGCTTAACTTTAAGATCCGAATAATAATTTAACAATAAAATAATAATTGTCTTTATTATTTTTAGATACAAAGATTTTGAATGAAGGATTGTTCTGAAAGTGGAAAGCATGATTTTTTCAGAGTGGAAAAGAGCACGTTGAAATAATCGGTATAAAACGGAAGTAACTCAAAAAACGTTTAAAATTTAATCAAAGTAAAACAATAACGCGAAGCCATTAAAGTCTCAATCTTATCTTGAGGTAGATTTGAAGCCGCAGGACTGAGTTCCAGTGACAGCGTTAAAAAATGACATTTCATTTTCCTCACATTGACAAAATAACCTCGTTTCATGTCAGAGTGTTTAGAATCAACCTTGGGTCTAGTGTAAGATTTTGGGCATCACATTGGCGGCGGTGCTGTTGGTGTTCTAACATCAAGGGCATTGTCGGTCAATACGCGCGGCGGCATCACTTCCTATCAGGGGAACCGTCGGTTGATTGACCATGAGGTTGAATAAAAAGGTTAGGACTAGTGTTACCAAAAAAAATATCAATTTGGATCTATTTATTTAAATACCTACTGTTACATTGTTCAAAGGTCGTCACTTGTCCCCTTTCCCCACAGGATCCTTTTCCGAGTTTAAAATTCTTTACTTATATATAGAATTTACTGCTGTGGATGAACGTTATATTCTATTTAAAACATAAAAATGATTTCTACGCGGATTAAGTTACCGAATTCCGCTAAAAATAATCAACGTAGTTCCAATTAAAAAAAAAAAAACTTCTTTAGGTATTTTTATGACTTCCCATAGTATTAACATAGTTTCCCTTACACTGGAATGCAAGTATGAAACCTCTCGAGAGAAGTGAGTGAGCAGACAAAGGTAGTTTAATGAGGTATCCCGCGGAGTCTCACAAACTCTCCAACTAAACAATATTTACTAGGCAAATACTCATTTTATATAACTCATTATTACTACAGACTTTCATGGTGATAGTTTTGCTGCTGCATTTGAAAACTATTGATACTTTTGTATATTTATCCTAATGTTCATTCTAACTTTGAAACTACTTATTTGATTTAAAAAAATCACCACTATTGATTCTCAGAGTTTACGTTAAAACTCCTTGTACAAAATCTACACGGACTAAGACGCGAGCAAAAATAAATGTATTAATTAATTAAAGTAGAAAGTATCGGACAAAACTAGTAAATAAATAAAAGTAAAAACTTATTAAGTAATGAAAACACTCCAAAGAAACATCCCCCTGGTGGCAAGTTAGAAATATAAATGTAAAGGAAACTTAGAGTAACACCGGATATTAAATCCAATCCAGGAAGTTTCAAGGCTTGTCGCACAAACTTAATACAAACATTGATCAAGGAGCCCATCAATACAATATCGACTACAGGGACGTATTCTAAAAGGGGCTTACAAATAATTAAATTTCTTGATATCTATACCAACATATGAGAGAACGGTTATTCACATTATTTCAACTGAGTAGTTCAACCGTTGCACGTGAGATATCCGCTGCTCGAATACGTGCGATTGGTTTTCATAAATTGATAGTTCACCAATTACTGGTTTTACGCAGAAGTGCACAGCTGAGCTACGGCTTCCCCAATTTTTTTCTGAGCCGCTTTCACCTTTTTTCCCTAGTGGTCATCGATTCTTTGAGCAATATGGTCAGCATATTGCCACTTCTACTTGCTTTTCCTGTGAGCTGTGTCGATCACCTTAATTCCCTAACTATGGGTTAATCGTCGATATATTTATTTCGTAAAAGTTATAAGCCCTGTCGATTACGGCCCTGGTTGACGATTTGAGTAATAGAAAATTATCTTATTTTAAAAAGAGTCAAAGTTATTGACGTTAATAGAATTCTAAAGATTAAAGAAAAAGGTTTCATGCGCCACAATATCGATACAAGATCTTTGACAAGTAAATAAATAGTTCGGCTTTTCTGCATTACCAAAACGCATTATGGTAATCTGGAAAGATAGTCAGGATATGAATTCCGCTAAATGGTCTCTTTATGATTGCCACAACCCGTTGTGAGCGTTTATATAATAGCCAAAACACGACTTTCGCGATGTAGATGTCTTACACGGACCACAGGGTGGTTTTTACTCAATCAGTTTACAGTTGCTGCTGTAAAAGTAAATCAGTGTATATATATGTTTGTGTTTTATACTATTAGTAAAGACCAAAATGTTAACCCACAAAACAAGTTAGAGTGACTTAAATGAAAATGTCCAAGATAACAAGACCTGCGTACTACAACCGAACAATAAAACAGCTTCCAGTCTCGTAGGTTTCTTCTTACAAAGGTTTTTAGCAGATAAAGACCTCCAACATTACAGTTAACCAAACAATTTCAGGTAAGTAGTAAATCGGACGAGATAGTAATATAAAGCAATTTATAGAATTTAAAAGCTTTTAAACAATTTAAGTATGGAGGTATTATTTTTGTAGTGTGACCAAAACATTTTAACATCAATTTATCCCAATAGTTAGATGTTAGAACTAAGATTGCTCTGTCTTCCAACCGTAGACGGAATACAAAATAATTATTTTTTTAAAGCCGTAGGTATTCAATTTTTACACGAAACATGTCAGAATAAACTTTTATTGAAAGAAAATAGTTAACTTATAATCTTCATTCTTATTAAGGAAATAGTTTGAGATGACCTGATAGTAATTATACATATTAAAAATGTAATGATTGTAATTCTCATTCACAAAATCATTGTAATTCCACCTATTTAGCTGACGACCTCCTGAAGGTGACTACAGTAATAGACTAAAGGCTGTCAATTACTGTAGCCCTAGTCTAGCTTGTAAACCTGACCATCGAAATTGAATGATACAGCCCTTTTACGCGTCAGAAAAAACCTTAAAGGAGATCATATACTTGTGCTGTCATATATAGCGCTAAATATGTCACTCAGCGGATTAAAGGTGGATGCTTTATACTGTGTGTGTCGTTGTGTATGTGATATCTTACGATATATTATAGCGCACCCGTAAACTGGAAACCCCTTAATTTTCGATCCCATATAAATAGTGATTGTGTTAGAAACATCAAACTATTAAGAGGAACAACATAGGTATTATTTTCTTATGTTAGTTCAAAAACTGACTATTATTTACAAGTTTTGTCAATGTTGGTATGAACCCTTAAAATTGACAGAAAATGTTAATAAATTATGCATGTATACAATGCATGTATGTATTTTATTAATTTAAAAGGCCATTTTGCCATAATCTCAATTAAAATGAGAATTCTTGAACAGCAAATGCCTATTTACTCTCGACATCAAGAGGTTATAACTCAGCGAGCACATCCATTTCCAATGTTAGGATGAGGCTAAAACTTTTACTATATTTCCATCTCACGAAGACTTTTCGGCTATTGTTGTGATTACATGTGCACATGCACATTGTTCTAGTGTGGGTATCGTCTTTACTGGGCGAGCTCGAGGTCACGCACACAACAACAACCTTCAACAAGTCTTCGTGACATGGACTGACTATCAAAATTGTTCCTGGGTGGTTAGTTAAGAGAAATGAAGTTTCTATGGATATAACATAAATTGAACAGCGACGCTTTCCCTCGTGACTTTGACAAATAGTTGCGTTAACTTACGGCACGGCGTATTGGTTAAACTGCACTGTAACTTTACTGAGCTTAAACTTAGTATTTGTTTATTTAAGACTCTGTGTTCTTTCTTCATTTAAAAGCCTACTTTTCCATAATCGGCTTTCTTAAAATGGGTATTCCATAAAATGTATTGGAACCAAACAATTTTGTTTTTGATTTCATTAAAATTTAAAACATTTTTAGATCCTAGGTTATAGATGTAGTATCAACCTTGTAGGCATCCAAACTTTTAAATCACTTTTTGGTTAAAATACTTTTGGGGCCAGCCCTTTAACCAGTCTATTCAAGGTTAGAAATTTGATACCTCTAACTTACTAAACTACTTGAATACTAGTACTAGAAATACTAGTACACACCTCTTATATGATAAAATGTCTTCTCTGTCGATATTATTCAGTGGTTTCATAGAGGAGCTTGAAAAAGCATCAAATTTTTAGTTTATTATTCTTTGTATATATCCTACTGTAACTTAACTGTAAGTGGAATAAAGTGTAGGTGTAAGATTGAAGATTATTTTATTTATCTTAACATTTTGAATGGTCGTCATGGAGAAAGGTGAGTGTGAGATAATATGTGCCAACAAATCTTTAAGGTTTGCAAGTTTCTATGATATCTGTACCTAGTGTTTGAGCACTTCCAAGGACTATTACAAACAAAACATTCCAACCCCTCTGTACTTTATCTCTTACATACATAAGGGCTGTGTAAATGAGATAAATAAGTATGTACATGTGGGAGGTTACTTTTGTGATAATTTCAAAATTAAGATGAACGTAAGCGACTAAAAACGCTGTTTGGATAATAAATAATAGCCTATTTACTTGCAAGATATTTACATCTTCATTAATTAACTAATTAATTCAATAGAGTAAACAACCAATTAGGTAATCAAAAAAAAAGAATCGTAAAAATAAAGAGAGAAAAAATTTACTAATAATTAATTGATGAATAAAAATAATTATCTGATACAATAAAAACAAATTAAGTTATTTTTATATTACCTACTTAAAGAATACGTTAAAATATGCAGTCAACTTTTATTATTTTCCTCAATCAAACGAGTCTCATTATAAGTGATTTAATTAATTAATCAAATATTTTCTCTACGACTAATAATACAGAAGTGTAAAGTATTTTCAATACAAACACACACGTCGCATATACACACGATACATACACACACGTCACACATACACACGATTCGTACACACACGTCATCGTCGTCAAGAAATTAATCACTATTTCTCTTATACAGTACAATACAAGACTGTATATGTGTCACAGTGTGCATCAAATCGAAAGTGGTTATGGCCTGCATAAAAAATAAAGAAAAATGTCCTACGTAATTGTAACGTTTGAAAAATATTACAACCAAAATTAAGAAATAAGAAGAAAAGCTCATTCGACTTTCAAGATGTATAGTATCTATGTTTAGACAGCTTTTTCATGGCCCAACATCATGCCGTGGCGCACATTATGATGCCGTGAGGCACAAAATTACGAGCTGTCCAAAGGTTTAGCATGCTTGCCTAAAAATGCTGATTTACTCTGGACTTTGAAGTTGTAATGCTTCGGGAACAAAATTTTAATCCTTTGCAGTGTGAAATATGGAACTAGCCGCAAAATTATTGAATATTGCAGTTAATTTATTTAGCAGTTCGCTGTGTTTCGGTTCTAAGGATTCAAGAGCCAGTGTAATTACCGGCACGAGTGGTATAACAACATTACCTTTGCACGGGTAAAGCATAGCCGGTACTCTTGGCGTTCCACACATCAAGGGCATCGATCGTCGTGTCTATAAAGTGAACTCAGCTTGTGCCCATGACGTATAAATTTTATCTTTTAAAAAATATAGTGAACGCTCCATAGAGTTTGGAGTGTCATCTTTGGAATCTCATTTGCCTTCACAAAATAGGTACTACATTCCACCCTAGAATCCACCAGTTTGCTTTCTTCTATCAATTTGAATATGAAGTACAATCCAGATTTACCCACAATCATACCTTCAGGATACATGTACATAAAAACCACATCTCCTATTACATTCCTTTGGTTCGAATGTGTCGCACTTACAGTCTAGCTGCATTTTTTATGTTTATTTTTCTTTATATTGTAACGATTGTTATCTGTTTTTGAACATATAAATAAATATCTAAATTGAACTCCCTGCCATGATTTTCCAAAGTGACTACAGCATTGGGTTCTTTTGAAAAGGTTCTTGCTGTATTGCAAATGTCTATACGCTACGGTGACTGTTTACCAACAGACGGGCTGTAAGCTTGTTTGCCAGCTTAGTGGTATAAGAAAATTAAGCCAATTTAACGAATGTTTTCTTGTATTCATAACAACGTTCGACAGATTTGGTGTCTTACATCTAATCAGTTTCTGTCGCCTCCTAAAAAAGTAACGTCACTCTTCCTATTGCTTGAGTACTTAGAAAAATTCATAGGTTAACTTCATTGAAACACGCTTTGACTGCAGATATCCTGACATTATAGAGGATCAGATTGGTTTGTTCCCCCCCCCCCCGCTTGCATACAATTTCAAAATCATATCTCCCATATTTTGTTTTAATATTTTTGCCTCAATTTCAAATTTTGTCTTTATTATGTTTTTTTTTTTCTTTCTTTTTAATTAGCCTCTCCAATATTGTTTGCTTGTGTATACTTTTCTGTATCTAGTCTTGCAATGTTAAATTTATCATACTGTTTTTTTATGGTTGTTATCTGTTTGTGTACCTTTTTAATAAATAAATATATAAATAAAATGAAATGTTAAAATCGATTCGGATTCTATCACATATCCGATTATCTCATTAAAAAAATAACTTTAAAATACTCGAAATTGTTTTAGTCTTTACTACCATTAATGTATCACAGTGAAATAATATATAAGACTATGACATTTAAATATGGCTTATCTCAACAAGCTATGTGTCTCAAAACAACGCAATATAGAAAATGGCATAAAACAAATCCAATTATATCACGTGAACTTCTCTATATTTTATTTTAATGTAAAATAATTGTATACGCTTACGACGTCTTTTTAATTATCAAACACGCTATTGTACTTTTATTACTTAAACATAACATTGCTTTTAACATTATTAAAGTAAAAATTTCACGGTCAACTCAATCCTCTAGTTTTTTTGTTTTTTCAAGTTTACCGCACTTTTCGCAACATTCTACGATTTGATAACATGATGTACCTAATACCTTTAATTATTTTCCATTTTAGTTAAAAAAATCGCAGGACCTCTTAAAATTACAATAAAGTAGAACTTTTGACCGGTAATTTAATTTTACCGAAAAAATAGCCCACCACAATGTATTTCCCTAAATAAAATATTTTTCTATACGCACCTCAAAAATCTCCGACCGCGAACGAAAAAAATACCAAAAAAGGGTTCCGAAACCACTAATTAGAGAGTTATTGTTCACTGCTTTTAATTATACAACTTGTGTTCGCTACGCCGGCAAAGTTTCGTGACTAGGAGCGACAAGAGACGTACGCTCGGCTCAAAACTTCGAATGCGACTGAGGTCGGGAAAGCACTAACGCATAAAAGCAGTCGCTGTACTGGCTGTATTCGAGAGTAGCATCGACCTTGACTCGAAGAAAAACTTATAAATTCCTTATTTAAATGAGTTAGCGGCAAAAGCTTGAAGGTTTCACTCAGTGGTTCTTGAGAGTCTCGCTTCAAGCTGCGGTTTTAATTAATTAAATGACAGAATGGAAGAAAAGCTTTCATTGAAATATAATAAAAGAACTGTAGACAACTGCGTTTTATTGATTTTAGCCCGTAACAAATAAAAATATACGTTACCCACATTTTAATTTGCTCGCATAAAAATGCTGGGATATGAAACACTACGCTGCAGCCGTAGTAAATCCGTAGTAACTACGCGTCGGTCATCTCTTATCATAGTATGTTTTATCCATTATCGAGAAATGATTGTTTTATCTTAAATTTTCACCTACGAATACGACTCCAAAAAATAGTTTTTTCTGGTTGTAATACGATTAAGCTTATTTATCTTTGCAAGTGGAACATCCCCTACATATAAATGGATTGGAAGATTTTATATAAAATTATGCGTTTGTTATTTACATCTATTTTAATGATTTTTTAACCAATATATTGGCCCGAACAAGTTTTTCTAAGAGCTCTAGAGATTAAAAACAGTAATTTACTTTTTCTTAACACTTACTCTTGAATAAATAAAATCGAAACTTGAACTCTTATAAAAAATCGCTTGAAAAATTGTCTATAAACATTTATCTTATGATCATTGCTTAAAACTTTTAAAGCCTTAAAATATTTTCAACGCACAGAAATGAAGGAAAATAAGTTTTCCTGAAAAGACAATTGATGTTATCCATTTTGGAAGATCCCAAAAGTGGCGTGATAGCACATTCCTGTAAGATGGCCAATAAGTTTCACTAACTACCTCCAATATTTAACATCTTTTACAGTCTCAAAAATCTATTGTTAAGCTAAAATTGATTTATCACTCATCTTTAAGATGTAGGATAATTAGTCTAATGAAATCTTAAATTCATCAATTAAAATTATTTTACCGGAGTTTTTAAGTTTATTCGAAGATTACGTCCGAACTGGAATCTTTAAAACGTACAAACTTATTTTTTATAATTAGTAATGCGTATATTATTTTGGTATTTTATTGTTTTTTTGTGGAGGAATAATGAGATGACCGCTATATATTTATGAGCACAGAAAACATTTTCAAAACTCCATCGGCTTGATGAATTAGATTTTTTTCTAGTTTTAATTCGACTTGGATTTCCATGGTTAATGATGTTATCGGCAAATGAACCTCTTCATGTAGGCTACCTAACACACACATGTGCCACTAGCCCTACCAGTGAATATTTTATTTTCATACAAATAAAACTAAATCTACCAGACGCGTGCCCAGTTTCTTCCACTAGACTAGAGTTTTCAGTGTAGGTTACTGGAAACAAAGTAATTTAAAGACACGGTTACGAAAAGAAAAAGGAATAGGTTACGGTTTCTTATGTTGTTGTACTGTGGTGGCAGCAAAAAGTGACTGGTATCTCACATAAGACACATGTTTTCATAATACAAACCTATATTCAGCGAGCTAATGGATTGTGACATTTTATTTCAAAGAACTTAAGGGGCTAATTATGTTGAGAGCTGCTTAAATATAATATCTTTATTAAATTTCATACGCACACGTGGTGAATGAAGGCTTTGTAGTCGTCCCATCGTTTTCAATCGCATCGACCCTGGTTCAGTTCCCGCTAGATAAAATTAAAGTTGTAGGTACTCGAAAACTGCTCTTTCAATCTTAATTTTAACGGCGGTCATTGTAGGTTCAAATATTTATACCAAATGAGACATTTTGAAATGAAGTCATTCCACTTAACATCAAAAAACATAAAGTAGATTTTCTAAGCTCTTTTAAGTTTTAAGATGACTAAAGGAAATTGATAAAAAAAAAACAGAATCCATAAGGTCTAAACGGTCACCACCACTAGGTTCGTTGTAATGCACATATTACCCCACCGAATGAATAATGCCAAAAAACTGGAGTAGGTAGCAACAAGCGGACATAGTATGAAATATTTGAAGTAATATATGTTACAACTCAAACAAAACAAAACATTCTGTTTAGTACATTTATAAGGTTCTCAATTCTCACAAATATTATATTTCATTATTACCAAATAAATAATTCAACTACATCAATTAGTGTTTTGTAAAATTTTTGAAGGAAAAACTAAGCGCACATAATGTAATGTTAAAGTGTTCTACCGACTTCTGAATCCGCTAAGCACAAGAAATGGCACTCTAAATCCAATGTTCTGTGAGGTTGGTTGCAGAAATCTTTTCAAATCGGTTTTATACAATTATGAAAAACATAGTTTGTACGCTATTAAATTAGTAATTTTGTAGGACATAATCTTCGAAATAAAAAATCCTGCTAGTCAGACTTTAAAAACAAAAAAGAAACAGGTTCTCATTTCGGATGATTGTTTAACTTTTTGTTTCGTTTGATTCAGATAAATAAGTATTTAATATTTGAAAGGGTACTTAAATATTAGAGGCGATCTCATTTTAATATCATTGTCATTGTACTTTGGACTTCAAAGAAAAAAAGTTGCTATTTTGAAATTGGTTTTAGTACTTGTTTTCTTAAATTTATTATATTACAAAATTTTCTAAATCAATTTTTTATCGAGCGTTTCATATCGGCTTTTAATTTTAAAAAACTCCAGCAAAGACTTATTTATTGACGAAATGTTTTACATGAAAAAAAATGAGCTAATGAATTATATTTTGCAATTTATCTTAGTAATTTTACATTCAAAAATATGTATTGATACAGTTATTTGTGATATGCTTCATTCGCTACGCAGCTGCCCTACTCTTAGGGTTGGACATTTTGATTATAACTTCGATCTTGGTGTGCGAACTTTCTTTTTTCGGGTGGTAGAAGCGAATATCGCTCCTGTTCATCGGTAACAAGGGCTTATTGTACCAACCGTACCTGTTAAAGAGATATATTTTTAACTCAGATTATAGATTTTTAATTAACTTTTCAATCAGTTAAGACAAGATGCGATTCTTTCATGGCGTAGATAAATCATTCCGTTTATGAAAATTATATAGCTTTTGCTCACGACTTCGACCGCATTAAAAACGTATTTTTGTTTTAAACTAAATTATTATGTCCACCATTAAAATCCATTCTAAATAATGGTGAAGTTTTTTAAATCAGATGAGTAGTTTTGAAGATCCTTAAAGACTTGCAAAGTTTGCCATTTTATAACATTAGTAAGGTAGCGCCTAGCGATTAGGTAGCGGATTTTGCCTAATAAGTTTCATTAATATCTGTCATCTTTCGATATATTTTTGATTCAATCCAAAACAAAATCATACATACATATTTTAATCCACTCCGCACTACGGAGGACTACATATTTCGTTAAAAAATATATTTCAGCTTTAACATGGGGAATCCAAACTTACACTTGGTTCTCAGTGGCTGGGTGAGAATATTTGCTGGCAGGGCCTTTGGCTCTGGACTGCGTCACGTTGCTGTGGTAGTCATCTACCTTCTTCCTTTCTTCAGCTGACTCATCTCGCAACTGGTCGTGGTATGCGTAAAACTTGCCAGTCACCGGAACAGCTAACAGATAAAAACGACGTGAGCAACGAAGTTGAGTGTTCACGTGATGGAAAGTGATACTAGCGTCTATTGACACGACGATGCCCATAATATCTTTGAACGCTAAGAGCACCACCTATTCGTTTACAATGGTAAAAACACACACATTGACTACTCTGCACTAAAATATATTCTTGAATCGCAGGCACTAAGATTAACGATATGGTACAGAGGTAAGAATCAACCAAGACTAGAAGTGAAACAATGCGTCTTGCAAATAACCCAAAGTTCCACCTCCGCCTTGATTCGAACCCGGAAAATTTTGCGTAGCAGTCGACTATTTACACCACTGCAACAACCAAATAAATAAACACAGTCAAACAACCTCACTTAACGCTTTTACGATTATGTGAAATACTGATCTGTAAGTGAAGCCAATTCATGATACAGTTTAGCCTAGCTATACTAAATCATTATCGTTATCGTCATCAGCCGGAAGATATCATAGCCAGAAATACTTCCAGCTTGTAGTCGAACCTTTGTTGTAGAACCTTTTATCTTTAACTGTCATCAGTTCTTCGTCCTAAATAAGACTGTCCCTAGTCTTAAAGTGAGCAACATTTTGTCGAAGATTCACAAGTAGCTTAATTTTATGTTGCTACAAAGCGTCGAGTTTGGGATTCATTGATCTGTTGACGAAATGAAAACTCATTACAGCAACTCGATGTTTTGTTACAAGTAAAAAGTCTGGCCTAATTTCAATTTTACATAGAAAAATACATACGAACATCCAAAGTTAGGCGTATATATCTTGTAGTTGCGGAAATTCTTCACTTCCCTGTAGATTATTTCGTTTAGCATATGAATGTCTATCGGCATTCGAGTGCCGAATGTGCATTTTGTGTCTATCGGCATGATTGTTCCTGAAAACAATTTATAAATCGCCATTTAGGTTTATGATAACTTTATTGTCATGTTGTGTGTACCTACACGTTTTAAGTTTCTACTTCAACTCTTACAAAAACAAGTATACATTTTATGGTAGTATTTTTTTGGATTTGGTTTTTCTTAAAGTCTGCTATATAAGTCATACAACATCTAATAAAACGTGAACTCGGAAGAAAATGTTTCTCCGTTAGGCCATGCCATCCAAACCTATTCAAACTGTAAAGGAATACATTAAACTGACCCTTTATAGGATAGTTACGGTAAAATAGTTAAAGGGTACCGTTGACCTCCTTTTGGTAGAAGTATGGATCGCTGAGCACTCCCTTCAATTAAATATTTGTCTTTTTAATACAGTTTAAACACCCGAGTTTTTTATTACTGAAACATGTTAACTTACCTGTGTTATCTGTGTCAATAGTTAGTAGTCACAAAGTGTAGAACTAAGCTTTACACTTCAGATTATAAAATGAAATCTCAAAAACCTGTACTAAAAAAAAACGCAAAAATTTAAATCGATCAATTTTAATGACAGTGTTGACAAAAGTCGATAAAATAGCAAAGGTTCCTATTTATAGAGCTCCATAGACTCATAGAGGTTGTATAAAATCTTGAGTAACGAAATAATAATCAAATAATTATAATAATAATCTTGAGTAGTAATAACAATAATATATAAATAATAATCCATAGACTGTGATACATTTCACGCAGTGTCAAGATTGTCAGGTGTAAAAGTATTTTTGACGTGTTATGTTCTTCTTTTATAATTTATTTAAATATTATGAATTAAGGAATTGGCTTTATAAACAACATAAAATATTGTTTCTTTATTTGCAGGTTTGTTTTAGTTATTATTTTAAATAGTTAAATGTATCAAGTTATTCTAATGAAATAAAATCTTTATTTCTAGAGCAACACATTTGGTTTTGTTTGTTGACCGATTCCATCCTTATAAAATAAATAACTTATATCTACTTAATTCGTTTGTTTAGTGCTTAAAGTCTGAAAGTTGGAGGGTAATCTATTAAAAAAACTTTTCCAAATTTTTTATGGACTGGAAATACTGAAATGATCTGGAAAATAAGAATTCCACGCGGATGAAGTAGCGGGCAAAAGCTATATAGTTTTGTAAAAAAGGTTTTAAACGTTCCAACTCGAAATGCAAAGTAACAACCATCTTCCAGTATTACATGAAATGAAATAATGACATCAGAATGAGATGTACCGGCGGACCACCTGTTCAGGATTTTATTGAATAAGGTCATTAAGTGGTGGGTATTGTCGACCATCTCGTCCTTCGCCAGAAGGAATTTAAGGATGGCCATAGACGAAGCGATCACTTATAGGCTTAATAATAGTTAAGTATGGGTATTAGCCGATTTTATTACAGTCAAGTTGACCCCACAAATTCCGTACTAATCCAACCGTTCCTTTGGGTTTAACCTTGTTTTTTAATTTATAAGCCATCCCTGTACCTGCTAGAGAAAAAAAGAAAAAGAAAAAGAAGCTTAAAATCTGTCTAATAAGTTTTTGCGAGACTAACAAACAGCAATACATTTATTTAAGGAAGATATTCTTTTTTTGCTTAACTCGCTAGATATTCTTAGAGTAAACGCCTCTTTGCTTGATCATTGTCTATTTGAACTTTTAAACCCTAATTATTCACATGAGATCATCTGGGTAGTAAAGCAATTCGCTGTCTTTCGGTTCAGTGTTACCAGCACAAGAGGTATAACATCTTTACCTCAACATGGGCAACGCATTGGCGGTGCTCCTGGCGTTCTCAGACACCAAGAGCATGGTCGTGTTAATAGGCGTCGGAATCATTTTCCATCAGGCGAGCCGACTGTTTGTTTGCCAATGATGTTGTATAAAATGCATTCATGCATCTACTGACTGCTACTGACCCTTGGCGAAAAGTAGGAGCCATTGATCTCTTAAAAGAGACGCAGTTTTTCCTCATGGTGGAAAACGAAGTAATTTAAATATTTCATAATAATTTCAAGATATTAATCAAAGCACTTTCACTTTTTTTAGAAGCAGTAGTGAATCTGTATAGGAGGACTCTGCTATTTTTTGTAATTAAATTATTGAGTGGTAAAAAATAAAACGAAAAAGTTGTGATCACAATAACATTTTTCTTCGGACATCTAAGATAACATGACCATGAAAAACTTAATGAACGATTCGCTGTCATTGAAAAACTTAATATTGAAAAGAATTCTTTATAAATCGTGTCATGAATAGTCTTCGCTCTCGCCCCCTTTAGGTATGGCTTAGGAGTTTTGCGGCAATTTCAATTATACGCGGCTTTATGAAATAGTTGTCTTCGAACGATTGGGATTCCGTAATGCCGATGCGGCGTCAATTGGAATGCCCGAGGTGCCGCACGCTTCACAATCTACCTATATACGCATCTACAGACCCTATGAAATATATATTACGACTTTTTAAATTCCAAAACCACCAAACATTCTTTTGTTAAACGTTGTTTTTTTTTAATTTGATCACATGGTATTGTATCAAAAGCGTTGATTAGCAGTATAACTTCTAGTTGAGAGTAAATAAGGACTTTTTAGGAAAAAAGGCATGTAATCTTCATTTTTAGCAGAACATCACTTGCCATCGGATTACAACAAACACATTAACTCAACCCAGTACTGAGACACTTGTAAGTAGCTATTCGATGAAAATTCGAAATATGTTTATATTTACTCCATAGATAGCATATTAAATACAAGGCCCGTGAGCGATTATGCAACTTGGAAATATGTAATACAAAGTTTTGCACGGGAATTCCAAGAGCCACTTTCGTAGCAGACTACTGACAAATCTAAACATTGGGTAACTTTAATTTTAATTCCAAAACTTTATCAACTTTGTATGGATACAAATGCTTAGCTACTACGTAGTGTCATAGAATATCATGATCGGTTACACCAAGCCATTAAGAGTTGCGCAGTGGCATTAATATTAATCCATCTGCAATCTAGTTCTAATTACACAGGCTGCAAGAAGCCCTCAGGGTGATCTATTTAGAAGGCTATTAAATCTTGCTACCTAACAATTTTACCTTGAACCTCACCCCTCTCTGGGGTTGATAATAGTATTAAAGGAAGAGGGGTATAGCTTTGACGTATCAAAGGTCTCTTTGTAATGGTTTTCGTACCACCTGTTGGTTAAAGTAATGGAGGCAACAAGAGAGATGATTAGAAAGGAAAAAATGTTGCCAGAAAATAAAACTCTGGTAATACTACAATATAGTAAGAACTATTTTCATTTTAATTCGATGCAAAACGATTCCAAGACAGGTTGGCTTTCTTTTGAAAATCGCTTTTCTCCATTGGCCTCAAATGAGCGGCGGCAACGCGATCCCTGTGAAGAAAAACAAGTTAATTTCACTAAAACGTTTCTTTTGAAAGTTTAGATCATATTTATTTAAAAATATTAAGTTACTGTTCTAGACGTTCATGTTGCTTGTCACATTAATAAACTATTCAGTTATTTTTAAAATACATATTTAATACTTGTCCATGACAAGAACTTAGAATCATTTATATGTACCTACTTATTTAATAATATTGAGTGCAAATAAAAAAGGGCCTAAAGGTTGAGAAATACATATTTCACTGAAATCAAAGCAGCTTGTACTGCAACAAAATTATTTAACGATGTGTTCCTTCACATACTTATAATTTATCAAAAGACTTCGACTACTCGGCAACTCGAGCATGATACCTCATTTGTTTAAGCCACCAAAAGACAGGTGCCTCGGCCATTAAAACCATTTTCCTATGTTTCCTATACGTCAGAGAAGCAGACTAAAAAGTTCGAACTTCGGATACGGATATATTGATATCTAATGCTTTTTTGCTTGTAACGATTTCAAGTACAAAAAACCGGTCAAGTGTGAGTAGAACTCGGACATGAAAGGTTCCGTACCATCGTACAAGATTAAGCAATGCGTGCTTTTTAAATGATTTCGTAAAAGAAAAACGAATAAGCAAAAAAAAACGAAAAAATCACACTTCTTTTTATTTTTTTTTATGATTTAGTATTGGCTGTTATGGCGGCAAAAGAAATAGACATCCTTTGAAAATTTCAAGAGGCTATTATGCTATTACGGTTCACAAGATACAGCCCGCTGACAGACGGACGGATGGACGAACGGACGGACAGCGGAGGCTTAGTAAGTGGGTCCAGTTTTTCTGTACGGAACCTTAAAAAGCCGCCTACGCTCTTCGGTTTTAATCATTTCTAAGATCTAAGTAGCTATAGTAATACCTACACATATCTATTGAAATATCTGATATGCAATATTCAATGTCAAGACTTCTTATCCTATTCTAGCTCGTCCACTATAATATGCAATTATGACCCAATAATATTTAGGTCGTACGTGGACTGTGTCACAACTATGATCGCAAATAAACCGTAGGTATACGACAAAAAAAAATTAAGAAATTATCACAATTGACCTCTTTACCTTATATTTTAAACTAGTATTTCATTAACGTTGTTACCACGTAGTTCTGTATCACCACGGATTTTGGTTTAAATTTAGTCTATTAACTATAAAAATATTAGGAGAGTAACGAACGTAAACCGAAAATGGCCTATGAACGCTAACATTATGAAGAACATCATGCATGCATTGCCACTCAGTATTTTTTAATCCCATGCTGTAGTTACTAGGTAAAGCTATGCCAGCGAATTCATTCCACGGCCTTAGCATTTGCAGAAGGAAGCTTCTTTGACAGCAAACAGTTCGGCTCTATGTGCCTATTAACATGCGTCCGATTTTATTTTTTTTTAACGATCACTGTATAAAATAATAGGTACCTTACGTTTGAGTTACGGTCACACGTCACGGTGAGTCCCATACTATGTAAAAACCGGATTAATGCATCTTATAACCTCATGCTGTGGTTTTTTTACACAGCTTTAGCGGTTAAAAGGTGAAAATCACCTGACGATAGCAGGCAAAAAGTCGTGTGCTACAGTTAACAAACTCACGCAAATTCCTCGTATGTCTTAGCAGTGTGTACGGCGTCGCATTTCACATCGTTCACCCTCCAATATTTCCTGTCCTCCTCCAAACAACCCTTCAACTGTGACTCCATTGCTGCAAAGTCCTCCTGGTTTAGAGGCTTATCCATATTATCACACTTAACACGTTAAGCCGCCAAAAAAGATGTTAAAAATAGATTCGCCCTGTGAATGTTAACAAACAAAATCAATCCTGCAGTGACAAGCAAGAAAGGCAACCAAACTAAAATAACCTTATTGTTACCATGGAAACATTCTACCGCGAATTTTAAAAAGAGGTTTAGTTTAGTAGTTTTAGGTGTTACGTAGCTTTTCAAACATTGTGATCCCGTTATGTTATGAAAAACTCATGATACAATATGTCCTTTATTACTCAGGAAATAGTGAGTAAAATGGCTTCAAGTTTAAACTGGTGTTATACGATAGTTTTATCAAGTTCACAACACAGTGTTGACCAAACATTCTCATTTAAGTGGTGTAGACGTTTGCTGCACGGCTACTTAAAATAAAGCATTCGTTAAAAAGAAATATATATATAACCTCTTTCCTAAAAAAAAATTAGATTAGAGTTATCTATTTATTAACCATCCCACAGAAACACAGTCCGCGCATTTAAAAGTGGGATAGATAATTCACACCTACCTGTAAAATGAGTATGAACTAATAAGTGTAATCCACGCTTTGAATGCTTTCTCTATGTCAGCGTACCAATTTCCTCAGTTTAACTACCAGAGTTCACTACAGGGAATTTACAAGCCTGCGATCTTAATTCCCTGTCTACCCTGTAGAGGTCCAGAGGACCCTTAAATTTTGCCGTACAAGCCGGGCATAATTTTATAACTCATATGCATTGTGGTCAATATTAGATACATTTTAGGGACCAAAGTCAAAGTGTCGATAAATGTGCACTACTACTTACCTTTATTTTTTTTATAAATAATCAATTTTTTTGCTTTTTTCGCACAATTTGTACTTACCTCGATACTTTTTTTGACCCAAAACTCATTAACTGATAATTCTATTCTAACTACAGTCGCTAGTGTCAATAAAATACATTAAACTACTCTTTATTAAATACCTGCTAAAGTGTACGGTAGTTAGAACTACGGTGTTCATTATGAAGTAGTAGGCTTGTAACAACGATCGTGCCTGTGCGACCGGAGTGTGGATTAGTCACATTTGACGGCAAGGCTCGCCATCAGGAACTTGCTAATGATCGCTGGTCACAATTTACAATAACCTAAGTTATCATGCTTCAAAGTGAGTACATTTTTCAAGTTATCTAAACATATTTGATAAAAAAACATCAATGCTTCTAAATATTTACCTATCGGTTGTAAAGTACGGTAAGTTTGTAAAAATTCAACCAAAAGTAGAAGGCATTCACTGTGAGGAAACATCATCTCGCACCACCCAGTAGTCCCGTAATCAAGATCTAAGAATGCCTCTGCTGTAGCGGATTTCGGGTTCGAATTCCGACACGAGCAGGTGTTACCTACCTATTTAGTCACGAACACAAGATTCTACTTTTGAGTCTTTGCATCGATGTTTTCTATGTTTTTATACAACTATTGTTCGCCATCAAACTTTCAAAGTATTCTGAGGTACACTGTTTTAGAAACGTTTTTTCATTAATGTGTAAAAACGTAGCGTAAGTGCATGTTTTCAAAACTGTTTCTCTGACTTTTCTTAATATCGGTTATGCCCTTTAACTGTTAGAACTTCTTGTGTTAAAAACAATGCCTATTTTCAATCAGGCTTTAACCCTATGATTCCTTGGTTGATAAATTCGAGTCAACTTATAATGTACACGACAGACAGTGAGCATGATTATTATCATAAATTATTGGTTGTAATTTTACTTTTTAGCCTAGAATTTTAAATCGTTAACCCAAAATCTAGAGTATCTACCTACCTAGGTGCGCTCCACCCACCCTAATGAACCAAATAGTTTAAAAAGAAGCTATGACTAATGTCCATACTGTATACCTATTTGTATTGTTCTAGTTACATTACTATTTCTGTTAAAATTAACATACAGCAACACTTTGGCAAACTTCGAAATGTTTAGCGGCTTTAACAACGATGCAATCTTTCCTACTAAAGACGTTGATGCGCTGGCAGAGCAAAAGCAACCTTATGAACTTACAGGTGAAGTTGAAATTACAACGGAGATGGTAAACGTTACAATAACAAGTTGGCCAAATGAGCCATTGAAGGTACGACCTATTTGATTAGAATTATGTATACCTATGTCTAGTTCTTTTAACCTCTTTATAAAATCCAGTCTTAAATGCAAAGGACTGTATTACACCTACATAGTTTTTTAAGTTTAAGTAGGATTTTTTTGTTGTTTGTCCATAATTCTTTATCCCCAAAAAAATCAAATCTACAACATTAATTATGTATGTAGGTATTTAACAGTTTAGTACTTAGTAAACAATTCATGAACCATTACTAACAATATCTACATATGCAATTCAAACACACATTCAATTCCGTAACTTAAAGCAACACAAACCAAACATCAATTGCTTTGGCGGATTCACTGCGTCATCATGCCGAAACATGTTGCTTGCTTGCTTTTCCAGAATTTTCCAAAAATTGTAAATGTTACGTGTCCAATAGAGCGTAGGCCTGAAAACATTGGATCATATGAAATTCCAACGCAGAAAGATATGCTGCTGCTTACGAAAACTACCTTAGAGAATAAGTTCAAGCATTATAAAAATAAGGCACATCAATTTCTCCGGAATATTAATAAGGTATGTTAGAAAATAGTTTTAAGATATTTTAAAACAATATTGTGGCCGGTAAAAAATAATAATTGGCTACAATACCAAGGACCGATACACGATTACATATACCTATAGGTATTAGTTTCAAATCCAAGTAGGTAAAACTGTAACAACCTATAAAAACACTTAACTTTGCCATTTTATGGGCAGTAAACTCTGACCCCATAAATAAAGAAAAAGAGCAAAAATAAAGAAATTGATCCATTCGACATACAAACAAACAAAGCTTCGAATAAGTGTATTTAGGTAGTACGTGTGTCTTCTCTATTATTCTAAGAACCTTCTCTTTCGCCAGACCAACCATCCTTTACAAAAACTCGAAGACAAATGTGACGGTTTACCAGAAAAGATTTTCTATAAACATTGTATCTCTGAAGTTAAGAACCAATGGATCTCACTCACCACCAAAACAATGGAGAGACTGGAAGACAAATTGCAACTTACCAGTTCTTACATCGAGGTATCAACCTAATTAATTGTGAATGATCATAAGTTGTTTTTTTTTTGGCGCCTGGATAGCATTCCCTGGTCAAGCTAGAGCAGGTACTGGGTTTCTTATTATGCTCAATACCGCAAGGAGAAACCCGGAACATCACTATTGTTTAAAACAATTTGCAAAACAGGCTTCTCACGCGTAAATGCCTATGTCTTTTTTCAGGGCATATGTTATTTAAGGACGATGGGTGATAGACCCCTTATTCTGATGCATACCATAGATACTGAGATAATGTCCTTAACGTTTGCTATGCCAGGGTACTTAAAGATGATAAGCTCCTGTTCGTCCATCTGCAACATTGTGTAAGTAACAACATGATCTTTGGAGTTCGAGAAGGGGGTATAAAACAGCAGTCTTTAATTTTTGCTGGCTTTATTTTGTGTTATTAATTACAACCAAGCTAGTAGCAAGTAACAGAATTACTGGCGGATCCAAGGAGGTGGGTTAGGGGTTCAAGCCTCCCACAAAAGTATCGGACTTTAACCCTTTCTTTCTTAAAATTGATTATATGAGATTATTATGAGTAGGTAGGTACTTACTTGGTTTTTTCAATGAGCTGAAAGTCTTTTTGATTTTCTGGTCTTGATTTAGCTAAATTGCCATTTTAGAAAGAAAGATTAATATGTACATATGTGAGTATGTCATCAGTATATTTTAGGTCGAGCAAATGGTTCTATGATTAAGCTCAGTAAAGGAATGACAAGCACCTAATTTAATAAAGTTGTGTTGGTGGTAGGTACGGCTCAGTTAATACATATTAAGATATTTAAAAGCATTCAGATTATATAAGACATAAGATTAGCTCAGTGCTTTGTATTTTAATTTACTTTGTATTTATTTTTTCAGCCAAAATAACGGAAAACGCACCTTCAATAAGCCAAGTCTGATCTCTCGAAGATTTTTATAACTAAAGAACGGAAAAATGAATTTGATTTTACTCAGATTTTATCATTATTTTGTAAGGGGCCATCCATAAATAACGACACACGTTAAGTGAACGGTATTCAGAGTAAAGGGTCAACCGGGCCCCCCTTTCCTACTGTTAACTCAGGGCCCAGTGGAAAAGAAGTGCTCAGGGCCTTGCAATCGATGGAAGCCCCCTAGTTTTTGTCAGATCACCAATTTCAAAGCTAAAATTCGTTAAAATATTATTACCACAAATTACCACACTTGGAGACTCCCATATCCTGTGTCCTGGATAGGTCAATGGCCACCAAGGACGAATCTTAAGACGAAGTCAATTATGTATGTGAGTAAAAAACTCGCTCAAAATCTTAAGCAATGTGAAACTTAAAAAAAATACATTACATTGTTTTAATTAAACGATAAATCGCAAAAAAAATACACAGGAAAAATACATATGAGAACATACGTGTGAAGAAAGAGGGGAAATTCCATAAGTCATGAAATTCATGTGAAATCATTTATGGATAGCCTATAAGGTCAAACATTTAGGGTTGAAATATAAATGAAAAAACAATAAGTGAATCTCTTTCTCCCAGCTTTATTTTTTAAACTGAACGCATGCAGTCAAACTTTTTTAAATCACGCTTGTTCAGTCAAAGCTTTCACCATCTTCACATATTTGCCGCAAGGTGGCGACGTAAAAACTTGAACTTTTGACGTGAACTTGATTGAAAGTTTAGAAATAACCAAAATATCTAATCTTTAACACGATTTGCATTGTGATATCCGTGGGAACTGAATAAAAACTGTAGTTGCATTAAATAAAGTGTGTGATGATTATTGTCTGTTTTATAATTTTATAATAATCCATAGAAGAATGTCGTTTATAGTCGTGGAAAAGTTCACTAAGGAATTTATTGTTACTAAGGTAAGTTATGCCTGTTTTTTTGTTTATTTTCTGTTTTAGGGGCAGCCTTACCTTTTAGCTTATTATATATAATTAATTTTGAAATATTCTCACATGTAAATCAAAACGCATTGGAGAAAGTTATCGTATAACTAGCCCACTTTCTGTGACAACCTGTATCAAGCCTTACATTTTGATATTTTACTTATCAATCTAATAGATCCCAACGATGATAAATAATTCAGAAAAAAAACATGCAGACTGTAAGTTGAAAAATTAAGGAAAAGATAACCATCAAGTGGAGTCTGCACCGCATATTAACTTTTTTAATACTCTACCTAAATAAAAAATATTATTTATAAATAAAAAGTATTATTTGCTTACAAATTATACCCGCCTTTAGCCGTTAGGTCTTGATTCCACCCATTGCCTAAATAAACATACAAGACTAATACTGGTACCAATGGTTATGTTATTGATAGTTTTCCAAGTCTAAATCTAAGTCTGTAAGGATATTGTAGGGCAGAGCTGTCCAAGCCACATATGATCCTGGTCCAATTACAACCAATGAATAGATTGGAGGACCACAAAAACTGTAAAAGTCTTTAGAGAAAACAAAGGATTCTTTAGTCATACTTCACTTAGTTCTGCATTGATTTATCATCAACAACTCTATATATGTCAACATCTTTATCTTTTTTCTTTTCTTTAATTGTTGCAAGATACTTGTGTTTATTATTTGCTTATCTGCCAGTGAAAACTGGTGTCAAAAACATGTTGTGGGCCGCAAATAATTGATCAGCAAGTCGAGGTTTGGACAGCCCTGTTGTAGGATTTTACATCGGAGTATAAAATTTAGAGCAGTAGAAGCAAAATTTTTATCAACAAGCATCTTTTTATTATCTTACAATATATCAGTCTTAAGTAAAACACAATTGAAAAGATGAAATCACCTTTTCTCTACACTTATTACTCTGTTAGCATTTGTTAGTGCTTAAAATGATAAGTCAGCTATTAATAGAAAGTAAAACTGCAATGTTCCCATGTTAAACAGGAGCATGAAAAATAACATAATAATATTTGACATTGTGTATCTTGGGTTGTCTTTAGATTATGTGCTAGTGTGATCTCTGCTTTAGCTTTGCAATATGTTCCATATCCATGAAGTACATTGTAAAAACAAAATATTTATTGTGTATATTTATTTTTATATTAAAGTTAGTACTAATAACAGCAGACCTTAAATGCCTAATTAAAGCAATTCATTCTGTTTTCATTTTCTGTAAATGTTGTCATATCATAGACAATTTCATCAAATTTTTGATTGCATGCATGATGGCTTCTCATTAGTATACATATCTGACACTTACATTCACAAGCAGAAAGTGGCCAGTGTCTTATTGATACCATACTGTGAAAACCTTGTATACTCATACAAGTTTAACAAAATTTTACAGAAGAAGCAAATCACCACATATTTCTTTATTTATGAAGACTAATGAAATACTTTATTGTTTTATTGATCATGTCTATCAAGGTCAAGACTGCAAATTTCTGTAAGCATGGACCTGTGTTTTTATCAAATAACCTATTTTAGGTGCTGGCCAAAAAAAATAATTTAAGACATTTTCAAAGTTTGGTATCAATATATCATAACTGCCTTTTTGTAACCCTGCTGCTCAAAAGATGATTAGATAGTTAGAAAATGTTTGTTAAAATAAACCATGTTCATGGGTTGAAAGTCAAATTAGAAAAACAGAATAATTACAGTCTGACAATGTATCCAAGTACCTTTCTTTATTTATTTTTATTAGATTGTAACATAATTTCAAGTTTCAAAAGAAAAATGACAAAATTATTGTTGTTATGAGGTTCATTTTTTTCAAGATCCATGGTACAACATGCAGCAACATTCTTAACTTTGTTTAAAACGAGATTCACATCTAAAATATTGTTTCAATTGTCCTATTAAATACTAACTGTGTTACAAAATATTTATTCTATCTATTTCATAACAACTACATATTTTCTTATTACAAATGCAAAAACATGCAGAAAGATAAGATTATTTTCTACTTTTCTTTGATTTTTTACTCTTCTTAGATTTCTTTTTCTTGTGTTTCTTCTTTCTTTTCCTATCTGATTCACTACTGTCTGCTGATGATGATGATGAACTACTGCTTGATGTGCTGGAGCTACTTGATCTGTAAAGAGTTTTTTTATTATTTTTTGCTATCCTTTTCTGTATTTTTATTCATAAAGTCTGAAGTACACAAGTCACTAATTTTTGTACTAACATGACATGACACTTTTTTTATTTTATTATATTAAATAGATCACCAACATAGTGTACATTTATTCATACAATTGAACAATTGTAGTATAAAAACAAGTCAAATGTCGCTATAAAAGAGGTGAAGACTGCATGCAAGAAAAAAAAGTCTAACATTTAAAACATCAAAAACCGAGTTAAAATTTTGCCTAAAACTTAATGGCCAAACATACAAATACATAATAAATAAAAATAATATAATATTAAACAATGCAAACTTATAGCATTTGAAAGGCTAATATTCCACCTTTACCTTATTTAATGTGCCTTCAAAACCTTAATGAAGTTACAAAAATAAAAATTGTCTGTTCTAAAACAAACTTATGCCTAAAATTGTAATAGAAAAGTTGTTGTCATCAGATAAGGAACTTTATATTCCAGTATAATCAGTTTAAATTTTGTAGATATTACCTTGATCTTTTTCTCTTTTTGTGCTTCTTCTTCTCTTTTGCATTCTTTAGTTTCTCCTGTAGCTTCTGTTTGAGTTCTTCTTCCCTTAGTTTTTGGAGTGGAGTTGCATATTCCACCTCACTGTCACTGCTTGTACTGCTCACATCTAGCACTATATCTTTGTTAGGATCAACCTAGAAAAAAAAACATATTTTGCACTATTTTAACTATTTTATTATTAATATTTTAATTTTAAAAATCATAGTTGAAACAAGATCTATCTATCTATATGGAGGAACTATATACAAACATAAATACTATATTAGATAGTTTACTAGAGTTTCTATGGCATTTAGCTGTCCAGGAATATGTTGTAATAAACAATTTGATGTTATCATCATACCAAGTTTTTTACTTTAATTGCAAATAGAATAAAGCTTCTAGAAACAAATTTTTATAATTGTAGCTAGACAAAAGAATAATAGTACCTAAAGAAATTAATAATTACAAAATGTAAATTTAAGTTAATATTTAGTCTTACAGCTTTTGATGCTGTTAACTATCTGAATAAATTTGATTTATTCAAAAAAATATTCATTAAAAGTTGCTTATAAAATTTAACTTTTTTTTAATGTCTAACAATCTCTAAAAAAAAGCTGGAACGTTGCATGATATGCCAGATAGCGCATTTTTAAAGAGGAAACTATACTAAAGCTAGAATGAACTATGCAAATCTTACTTTTATGAAGTTCCTACATTGAAATGTAAGATGACCTGCATAACCACACTTTTTACACGCCGCTCTAGAAGATTCCTTTCCTAGTTTGTTAACTAAATCATAAGTAGACATTTTAAAATTGCTTTTTATGCTTTTAATACAATAAAAATGATCGAAAACGAATTACTTGCAAAATAACCAATCAAGCCTCAAATGCAAGCGTCAACAAAACGAACGACAAGCAAGCAACGTTCCGTTCCATAAAATAAATTTACGTCAATTGTCAACGAAAAGCTTGTTTCGCCACGACTTTGTATAACGGAACGCAACACTTATAGATGCGTTCATTCCTAGTGGTTTTTAGACGTTTATTCAATTTGTTTTAAATGTAAAATTAAAATAAACTTGTTTTTGACCCAAGTTCGTTTTAGATAATGAACGTTCCTAGGTATATTAAAAAAATATAAAATAGTTAATATGATATTAAACGTTCCAATTTAAAAGTATTTTTAATTCATGCATTGTCTTGGTTGCCTGATGAGGACTAAATAAAACAATATAAGTTTAATATACCTATTCGATTTAAAAATTAAATGAGGGTTTTTATTACAGAAGCCTTACCGGAAATATCTTTAATTCAAAAGATATGCAAGATGGCGGAGTTCCTACCGCTTTGCGATGTTCTTTTCAACGTGATCTCTTTAGCGGGATACTTCTGCGATGTCGTGTTTGATGTGGTGATGGGATACGCTCTTCTCGAACGAGGGTATAAGGGAACGTTCGCCGCCGCTATATCTATTGTTATAACTTCACTACTTATATCACAGGTACGTGGATTATAAACTAGCGACCCATCGCGGCTTCGCATGGTACCAACATTTTAGAATTTTCTTTTGAATTCCCAAAAGTTTAGCAGAAACCAATAATGACAGCTCGCAAAAGCTAATCCAGAGCTAATCGATTCCTAACCCAGACGAAATTTGCATGATACATTGTTTCGATTACTTTTCTTGGACTAATTGTTGATGTATTTTATTCAAAGTTGAGTAAACTTGTTGTGTAATGTAAATATTGTATAATGAATTTCAAGTGGCGGAACGGCTGAAAACTATTCGTTATTTTTTTTTTATCTATTCTCGATTTTAATACTTCCAAGTTGCTTATCCAAACCTCTACTTTAGGTGATCTCCTTGAGATGGTACCTCCACGAGTGGGCGGGTGGAGACGCGGACCGCAAGGGTAGGCCACCCTGGGCGCCAGTACTGCTTCACTGCCTTCAACTTGGCGTGCTGTGGAGATACGCCCGCCTTCTGGTGCCCGTAGAGCTGAGGCGGGTCAAGCACCAAGTCAGGGATCTATGTAAGTTCCTTGAACTTTAATTGTCACTATCCGGAAGACCTTCGGACATAGGCCCTCCCTCAAATCTTCCCAACCTTCCTTACAGCCCGCACAAGGTCGTCCGTCCACCTTGTGGTTGGGCATCCAACACTACGCCCGGAACTCCCGAAAGGCTTAGTAGTTGGTCGCCACTTCAGAACCATCCTTCTCCCACGGTCATCAGTTCTGCGAGTTGGACAGCACATTGCCAATTCAATTTGCTTATTCGGTCGCTATATGGATTCGTGGGCCGTGTTAAGTTCTTTCTTTCCTTATATCCTACTGAAAAAGGCTGAAATGACGTAAACCCTGTCCGTCTTATTGTAATACTACAGGACTGTCCAGGACTATTTCGGTTTAAAAAGTAAAAAATATTTTTAAGGTGAAACTGCGTATTTACAATAGAATAGATTAATAGAATTCTTATAGAATAGACTGAAACCTGGTACTTTTATAGATCATTAGACGGCTTTTTTGTCAGGTATGCTTCGGCTCGTCCACGCGTTCTGCGAGGCGGCGCCAATGCTGCTGCTGCAATTACACGTTCTGTTCAAAGACATGGCGCGTGAGCCGGGAGACGAGTTCGGAGCAACGCCCGAGCCGAGCATCGATGAACCCACAGGTATGAAAACTTATTGCATTGCATATTTTTATACATCATGGGCAAACAAGCTGACAGCTCACCAGATTGAATGTGATACCTATTAAAAGACGATGCCCTTGAATAAATAAACTTAAACTAAGAATCAGCTAAGGCTTACTTAGCTAGTCTAGTTTTTTTCATTAAAGCAGCCTATGTAAAAACTATCAAAATCGAATTTCTTTTTTTATTGTATCCTGTGGAACGGCCATTCTAGGGCCACTCAAGAATGACGACTTTCGGGAAATAAATATGAATCTGCATGTGTATCGCCGTTTTAAGGTATATGCGGTACCAAAACCTATCTAAAAGGTAAAGGCTAAGCGCGCCTATACAACTTTGAAGCGTTCCTGATTTTTTCGGTACTGACTCAGTACTGCGATTACCGTAACAATCACGAAATCTTCATAGAAACAGTGTTTATCATTTAGCTTTTTAGGTAGTTTGTACCGCGTATACCAAGAATACCGCACCAATACCGTAACGAGAAATCAGAAAAGTCATTTGTAGCCTCAGTCATAAGTTGCCGCTTAGCAATTCATTTAAAAGCAACTTTTGTAACACAGCCGGTTATTGACAAAAATCAATGATAGTACAATACTATCAAAGATAAGATTATAATATTAAGATTGGTTTACCGAATAAAGTTATTAAACAACAAATATGTTTGTTCGCAGCGAACAAGGCGTTCGCGGAGTTGAACGTGATATCGGCGTGTTTGTCGATGTTCTCCGTTTGCTGGGCGCTTGCGAGCTTCAGCAAGAACGTTCGCTTGCAGAACGTACACCGGCTTGTGCTCACATGGCTCGGTGTTATATTTCAGGTAAAAATCCAAAAATATATTAAGACATAATTATTATTAGATTTAAAAAATGTATGACACATATTTAAATATTAAACATATTTTTTAGAAAACATGTTGGATACCTATCATATTTTATTCATCTTGTACCTTATTTTTCATCCTATCTTTACTTTTGCGGTAGCTGACCGAATTTTCCACAAAAATACTCAAATTTGGTAATTTTAAGCCCCCAGCACGAAACGAGACACAATCAATTATGATGTCGGTCAAATCTCTGATTATTATACTAAAAATAATGAAGGTCCTCATGATAAATTAATTTGTTTGTTCAGTTCTTATGGCGCCTCGGGACGATATCAGCGCGTATGTGCGCTCTCACCGTGTACGCTCTAGTCTACGAATACTGGGTCTTTTTAGTTATAGGTAAGGTTTAAAAATATTTCAAGTAATTAACCATGAAAATATGACTTGACAGGCAGCTGTTTTTAAATTAAAGAAGGTTTATTCAAGTCAACACCTTCTGGTGTCAATAATTATGGTGGCGGAGCGGAATCACCTCCCATCAGGTCAACCGTTTGCTTGTTTGCCTATGACAATAAATAATACAATTAAAAAACAACAGAATTTGAGTCAGAACACAAACCGGATGGAGTTATATTTTAACATTGTTGATATAACATAGTTTTTATTTAAATCGTAGGTCTACACTGGGTATCAATGTTTCTATGGTTGATATCGCCTAAGAACGTGTTCGACGGCGAGCGTATAAGCCGGCCTAGGAAGGCGTACCTCTCCGCACTCATAGCGGCGGTGTACGTGTTTGCATATATCAACCTACAGGAGAGAAATCATCGACAGAAAATGGTCAGTTTCTTTTTATTATTGATTTTTTGTGTATTTATCAAACTATAGAAAAGGTATCATCAACCATCAAGATAATGTTATTTTATCAAAAACATCCACTATAACCACTATAATCCACTATAACAATAAAAATTAATTAGCGCCTATATTAAAACGAACTAAAGTGGTTGTTTGGTTTATAAAATTTCTATTGCTCAATAATAATGATTAAAAGTTTTATATTATTTTACCAATCATATTCATATTAAAAATGATTTCTATTGTTATTTGTTCTGTTCAGTTTTTATCTTTCTTTATTTTTTGTGACTTATTTTATATTGCGGTCTAGAAATTTACAACAAACGTATTGCTCATTTTCATTAGTATTTAAAAACTGATAATTTATAGGAGATGTCGCGGAGTTTAATAGTCATATGTTTTACCTTAGCTAAGCACATAGTTATACGGCATTATGAAGTCAGCACATTTTAACACTATACTCTTTGTCAAATCAGCAAATTTAATAGAAACTACACTTTAGAATTGTTGAGATTTTTCAATGTGATCGTACTTTTATTATTGACTTTTTATTAATAATTATATGAAAAAAAATGTTTGAAAAATTCTTCCTAGTTTTACATTAAACGGAAACAAATATTTAAATCATTACATATTTTACGAATTAAATTTAGTGACTTTTTACTTAGTGCCTTCCTATGGACCCTTTTTAAATGTTTTCATTTTGTTCGTGACTACAAGGCAGTCCGCGTATCAAAAGCCAGCGTTACTACGATTACCAGTCTGCGCCCCTAGATTACAAATACAGATATAGGTTAAAACGTCCCAGGGACTTCGCTAATGTAAGGAAGAATGAAGAGAAGAAGAAACGCTTGTCGCGAAGTTAGGTTCCGATAACACGAACCACCAATGGGGGGGGGCTCTCCGTTCTGTTCCTCTTTCCGTGTCCGGTTCTTATTTGGTAACCATTTGCTGTTAGATTCCTCTTGCACCTAAGTCACGCAAGCCGAGGTCGAGCCGGTAAAGGCACCCTTGGGTGACTTATCTCCTTTTCTTCAGGAGCGTTGGAAAGCCTTCTGCGTAGAAACCCCAATTGTCACTCGATAATCCGGCTCCTGTACGGGTCTGCACGATGGGGAGGCAGACAGGTATGGCGGTCGTACCTATGATTCGTCTTGTTGTGTTGTCTTTATAAAGACGATACAGTCTGATCGATTTTATAGGGAACGATAGCCACGGTAAAGTAAAGTCACGGTCAAGCTGCTAAGGACTCGTCGTTTAGGGAAAAAATTGTGAAGTCGTGGTCGAGCGAGCGTCTGCGAAATGAGTGGTGAGGAAATCAGTTCGATTTCGAAAATTATATAAATAACAGTGATGAATCTATTTCAATTTATTTATTCCGCTTTCTCTTCACATCTTGACATCATTGACAATTGTAGTTCAAAATAACAAGTTGTCTAAAACAATCACGTAGCCCTGGAGCAGCAAGAGGCAGACCAGATAAAAACATGCTACTCGAGCAGATTAAGGAAATAAAGAGCTTAAGTCGTGTCTACATCTCGAAGGTTTGCTATCATCGTGGTGATCTTTTGCCTTCAATAGTTCAGTGGATGACATTTTGAACCAGTCGCATAGATTTCGGAGCCAAGATACGCGTCTTCTACCTACTGATCGTTTGCCGACAATTTTTCCTTGAAGATCATGTGAAGGATTTCAAGGAGCATTAAACTTGTGGAAATGGCTATTGTGTGCAGCATGGTCGTGATCTACGTGTCAGCCAAACACTTGGATCGACGAAGTCGGTAATTGACCGGCGAGACGACAGCCGCGTTTGATGGCATACAGTAATTAAAAATATTCCTATAAAGACTCATGTACCTACTAATAAAAAAAAATATGAGTTTTATTGCTTGATGACCATTGTTTTATTAATAAAGATGTTTTTTTCACGTTAGCACACAGCTCCATCGTTACTACCTAATTCAAAGAAGTTGTTTTTTTTCCCTTACTTAAATCGAATGAAAGAATAACCAAAATCTGTAAATCATCCCAAAATATTTTTATTTTCATAAAATAAAGTAAGCCTAGTGAGTTCTGAATAATTATTTATTTTGCAAATTGCAACAGTACTTCACCTAGTATAATTATCCCATAGTTTGAGTGACTTTGTATAACTCCGCGTACGTTGTTGCAGATAACGTTCTACAGCGTGATGATAGTGGAGAACAGCTTGTTAGTAGGCGCGTGGTGGTGGGGCGGACCCAGCGGCAGCGGAGCGCGCCTCGCCGCCGCCGCCGCCGCCGCCACCGCCGCCGGGCTCGCCTTCATGTACATCTACTACAGGTGAGCTGTACATAGTGAAGTACCAGCCTCTAGTTACAGCACAGTGAATATAGTAAATGAGAAAGAAATCTTTGCTCTAGTTTATGATGCTCGCCATTTCTCAAATATGATCTAATATGATCCAGCGGCAAAAATACGAGTTGACAAAAGATTTGGATTAAACACCCCAAAGAAAAGTCACATAACCTTTAAAACACAATGTTTCAAAACTCTCGGAAAACTTTCCAGGTAAACTCTATTTAGAGCACCAAACGACTGGACTATGAATGATTGGTTTATTTTCTGCTAGATATTTCCACGTGCGACGACTCGGCTACATGCTCGGTGAAAACAGACAGGGCACTAACAGCACCGACGCCTCGTCGCATCATAAAAATGGTAACTTTAATCAATGTATCTTTAATAGATTTATACATTTACGAAAACGAAAATGTTTTAGACTTTTAAGTACCTAGTATTCAAAGCTAGATCATGGAAAAATATCTTATATAAAAGATTTTTATTATTATTATTTATGCTAAAGGTAAACAATCAAATCAAACCGACAACGCGGCCATCCCGGGCGTGTTCAACTGTAGATTTAGCAACCCAGTGAACAGGTAATTATATAAAAAATCAGTCAGTCACACATGCACACTCTCACAAGAATTAATATTAAATATAAGTCGTATCGAATTATTAAGTTTTTGCTTATATCATTTATTTTGTCTTAATCTTTATCACATTTAGATCGAAAAAAAAAACTAATAATACTTTAGTTTTTGTGACTATTTCTGCTCTACACTAGCATAGGTTATACAGTTTCTTGATATATTCTTGTATTTCAGTGCCGCTGGGGGTCGAAAGAAGAAAAAGCCAACATCGTTCGTCCCCCCGCCGGGTGCACCTCAGCCCGCATTTTGGAGAAGGCCCCTGTCACATAACCACCATGTAACTTATTTTTGTTATTTTCCCACGTTTTATACCCTCACTTTTCTTGTTTGTTTGTCATTCCGGTTGGATTTATGCAACTAAATTTTGAGGCACTTCCCGATAAGCTATCAGGCTGAAATTTTCAGGGTAGCTTCAATACCAGGGTACCCGATGACAATGCAATTTACAACTATAAAAACGGCTGGACCGATTTTAATAAAATTTGTTTGGAGTGACTTTTGAGGCAGTTCCCGATAAGTTAGCAGGCTGAAATAATCGGCAAACAGACAAACAACAAAGATGAAAATAATTAATAGATTTAAAAAATCTAAAAACCCACGTTTTTAAATGTCCTAAAAATAAGAAAATAACACTAAAGGGCTGAAAGAGGGGCGACTCAAAAGTGGAGGCGTTATTTTATTATTTTTAGGACATTTAAAATGTGGGTTGTTTAGATTTTTAAATCTATTATTATCAAATAAAATTGCTTACATCGTCTACCAACATACAATGGTGACATGATACTGTGGTTTTATATATAGTTTAAAATGTTTTTTAATGTATAGTTTGTAAAAGTTTAACATTCTTTTATTTGTCACAGGGCGGCTCATCAGAAAACGAAGGATCGAGCGTTGGATCAAGAGTGAACATTCAACAGAAGTTGCAAGAAAAGAAGCAGAAGCAACTCGCCGAACTTAGAGTAATAGAGGAAGAGATTAAGCAAGGAAAACTAGCCAAGACAACCCCTGTAGCAGCTGAAGAAATATACAGCAGTCTACAAAGACAACCAATACCAAGGGCTAAAACACACGCCGACCAACCCGCCTGGCCGTCAATAGATATTACTCATCAATACCAAAACTACCCTGTACTACCGCATACATGTAACATATACCCAACTTATACAGAAATCAAGGGATATCCCCAGCAAACGTTCCAAAACGAATCTACCAACTTAAACGAGCAGATACGACGGATTCCGAACAGATACGAAGATACACGAACGTTTTACGAGAACCCGACGAATATTCTTAATGACGTCACGCGCACGCCGCTTCGCTCGCCGAACTACTTACTGGATAACCGAACTTTCGATGGGAATTCTTGCAACAGTCCTAGAAACGTTCTAAACAGTAGTCCTAGAAATTACATACCTGATGTGACTTCCAGTACATATGAAACAGGTTTAGATAAGCCTAGGATATCCCAAAACGCTTCTCTCTACGGCGAAAGGAACATAGACTACGGATATTCAGAAAGCAACTCTAACGTGTACAAATACGATACAAGTTTGCAGAATCTCAACGGGCACAGTATTGATAGTAACATGAGGAGTTACGATGCGGCTTGTAGTCAATACGGGTCGAACTGTGAGCGTATGTTTCCTTACAGCGGGTTGGGAAGTAAGAAGGTGGAGCAAATGAGGAAGCTGCAGAGATGTAGGACACCAGAGATACTTCTAGCTCCACATTACCTCGAGGGATGTACGAGGCAGGTTTGCTGCCATTGGGGTGCGCCTTACCCGTACGTATTATAATCTTATACTATAAATGTAAAAGTGCAAAAATGGCACTTTCGATTAATATCATAATTTTTCCAAAGGTTATATTCCAAAACATTGCAATACTTAACCATGGAAAAAATATCCTAATTATTATTCTTGTTTATTGGGTTCCTATCGAGAAGCCTCTTCAGTCTGTCCGTCTGTCAGTTGTCATGAACCGTGATAAGTAAACAATTTTACAAAAATATATTTTTGTATTGTAACTAGACGTACGTTTTTTTCTGCTTTTTTTTAACCTTAAAAATTTGGTGCTGAATCTTGTATGATGGTGCTCGACCCATCTTTTACGGTTGAAGTATGTAATGTATGTTTGTCGGTGGCGCGGCAGCAAGGCGGAGGAGGCCGGCGGCGCGGGCAGCAGCGGCGACGCGTCCCCGCCGCCGCCGCCCGCCGCGCGACCGCACAGCGACATCGACAGCCAGGTACGACGCTCACTACGACTGCTTGTTTGGGGGAAAGGCGATTGTGGCGTCTTGTGAACTCGCACATAAGGGCTCTTATCCTAAACATTATGAAAAATAAATTCTCGAATTACAAAAATAATGCATAAAGCTCTCCTGATTGTAACGTAAAAGTTATTATGTTTTTTTATTTAATATAAAAGAAAAGTAACAGTTTTACTGTCATAACTTTTAATGTGAATAGTTTTAAAGTCATTGACTTCTTGACATAAAATCTTACAACATTGTTGATTTCTGTATTTTGTTACACAGATCCAGCAACTGATCACTAGTCAATTCTCATCACGTGAGCTTAGTGATAGTTTAATGCGATTCATTTTATAGGACAAATTGAACTGTTTCTTACAGATATCCCTCCCGCGGTCGTACACTCTCCCGCGTGAGTTTCGCTACTGGCGTCGCCGCCCGCGACTACGGGACGTGCATGTGCCGAGCAACAATAGCAGCGATGGTAATTAATTATATATGACCTGTATCTCATAGACATGTCACTTAACCAAACACATGCAGTGTTTTATCTATCAACAAACTTGCCTCTTATTTTAGTTGCAATTCAAGCAAAGATGTGTTTTGCTCTCTGTGAATATAGACCCTAAAACATTAAAAGCAAGAGATGTTTTCTTTTGTTTCAAATATGGTGTTTGCATTAATATCATTAGAGATTCTAATTAACTAGACTAATGGCTTAAAGTTAACTGTCGACATATAGTATATTTTATATTCGATCAGGTGATGTGGACAGCTGTGAAGAGGTTTCTGGCAGTCCGGCCCACGCTCATACAAGGAGGTTGCACCGACATCATCGACAACCGCACAAACCAGAAACAAAGTTGTAGTATTAACACTGAAGACTGTTCCCTGTTGCGTGCTAATATATACATTTACATATAGGTGCATTGTAATTACGATGAAACTTTTATTGGTTAGTTATTTGGAAATATATCCTTATCCTTTTTTGCTCTATGCTAAAAAAATATACTGATAAATTAGTCAGTGATACTAGTATCTATATTGTGATAAAAATATCAATATTCGTTACTTATTACCTAAAAAATAATTAATTTTAAAGGAAAAAAATCATAAATTGTATGATTACTTAGAATTTTATATTGTGTATTTAAAATGATTATCCATTATATTATTTTCTATAAAGAAGTTACAATATATTTTTGTCACAAAAACGAATCAAATTTAAATAAAAAAATAAAAACATTTAATTCTAGACAAGGGCGTCGCCAGCTGATGGCCTAGAGGGGAGCAGTTGAATGCTTTAATCTCCCCCTTGGCGACACACGCCCATGTTTATAGATACAATTTTGATCTATGAAACATGAATCAAGTTAAAATGTTGATTAATAGTCCCAAATATTTTTGTATACTTAGTAATTGCTTTACTTAGTTTATAAGTCATATATTTAGTTGTAATATCAATAGTACAAGTAGTTTAAAAGTAAATAACGTATAATTCAATGAAATTATACGTGTAATACGAAGTACTATTGCATTAAACAATCTGTTTTAAATGCCAAAATTTTTTTTCATAACAGAATTATTTGCTAAAATGTTTAGACTGCCAAAATTTCACCTTGCATTATGTCGCACCAAACTTAAAAGATGATATAGATTATATGCAAAAATCCCAAATGTGTATTTTTATGTACTGTAAATATTTTGATTTATAAATGATTTCCTTCATCCTTGTAGTAAAAGTATAATCCGTCCCTTCATACTTCCATTGGATCTCTATTTTGTAACAATTAGAAATTAAACCTGATTACTAATCTTAGTTTAATGCCATTTGTCTATTTATAAGAATAATAATTTATTATTGAAATGTAAATGTTTGTATTTTTGTATAATACTGTATATTTTTTACAAGTGTATAGAAAATATAAAATAAATTTTGTACTTTGGTTTTTACTTCATGTAACCCAAGTTACCGTAAAAAATATAAGCCCAACGATTTTAAATACCTACTCAAGAACCTGGAAAAACTACTAGAAACTAAAAAAATATCTAGAATCTCTTTTGTTTCGTTTTCAAACACAATCGTCAACCATGTTTTAGGTCTTAATAAAATTAATATTTTTTAAACCAAATTTTTATAGCTGCAATAGCTTGCATAACTGAGTAAATTCTTTAAAAGTATTCTGGCTTCTTTATAACTATAAATAAAAGAATGATAAACTTTTATTCACTTTATTCTATTATTCCAATTGTAAAAGGGGGAACCAGTCACTCGCTATCACTCCGTGCCACTACTTATCTACTTTCATTTACACATAAAGAAACAACCAAAATAAGGTTAGAAATACACAAATACACATTTAATGTAATGTATAACCTATCTTAGATGTACTGACTCGGCCGATCTAAGAGACTTTAAAAAATTTAGAATCTTACTGTTACAATATGAGATAATAGAAATTTTAAGGCAGCATGAATTATAACGAAAGAAAATACATACTAAAATAACAAAAGCTAATTTTGGAAGATTGGTTAAGAACAATAAAATTGTTGACAAAAACAACGCAAATAAACCTTTTTTTACATCAAGGATTTATGTGCTAATTGATTAACAACAGTTGGGATCGCTGTGTCTTATAGCGGCCGAGTCATTAAAACCTATATTAGCTCAACCACGGGATCAGGCGACAGAATCGGCCACAATTTATTACGTTATAGAAATGTGGCAAAAGCACCAAGTATTAAGCGAGTGAACATTTTACATACACTTTCTCATTACAACATCGGACTTTCGATTGCACAAGTTTATTACAAGTATTTATTAAAACTTAATGCAACGATTACAAAGTTTACTTCAATTACATATTGTCGGGATCACTTAAGACCTGTGAAGTCACTCACTCAAATAGAGTGTGTGCAGTTTCATTCACGGCAAGCCTGCGTCTTGTAACATTTAATGTTATAAAACTAGGACATTGTGTTGAAATCCTTTAACAAGGAATTATGTTTAAGAACGTTAAGTCTTAAGTAAACGCAACTTACAATCCTGCATAATATAAAAACTGCTTTGAATAATAAATTCCACAAAAAACAATAAGTCAAATCCACTATCAACATTATGATAGATAGATAAGAACACAAGAAATGCTAACCAATCTCACAATTTTATGAATAAAACAATACGAACGCTCAAAACGTGTTACTCACGGACTTCCTTCCCACTCTACACATCGTTTTGAATTTTATCCGATTTTTACAATTTTTTATCTCAAATTCCTAAATTACGCCCAAAACGTAAGTCCAGTGTTATATACACATCTTAAAATTACACTTAACCGAGCCTTAGTCAAATATTATTTTAGCGATAGTTAAAGACTGCTGAAGAATCCTAGATGTATGAACTAGTTTTTATTTTATATAATTAAAAAAATAAATTTTACACCCGACCCCATCATACCGAACTGTTAACACATATCCAACTTAACTTCAGCCGAATGGGATAAGATTTTTAAAACACTTTGTACAATATTTTCGATGCTTATCAAAAATAATATGTACTTAAATTATTTGACTGGTCAGCATATTGAAACATAGTTTTAGCGGTGAAACTAAATGGTCCCACGCTGAACCACCCCACGTAAATATGAACGTAAAAAAACGGTATTGTTGACGTTTTACAAAAAATGTTGCCTCAAAATAAACGTCCGATCATGAGCTCCACTACAAAACTGTCAGTAAAAACAATTGGCTGCAAAAACAATTGACTAAGGTTTTGTCGTTTGTAATGAATCTCAGATGAGCGCTATTACTGTAGTGCGTGAACGTATTTGCATGCAAGTGGAATTAACAAGTATCTTCACAATAAAAAGTGATTACCTACAGTTTGTTTATTTTACAACAAAATTCAGAATACAACATGTTTATGTGAGGTGATTCATTTCATATGAACATCAACAAAATAATAACAATTGGGCTAATTAAAAGAAAAACGCAATTAAAGGAATATATCTGTGTTTATTAAAAAAAATCTATTGATAAAAGTATATTAATGTAATTTGAAATGTATAGGAGAAATTATTACAATTTTATCAACACTAAGGTTTGAAGTAGAATCACGCTAACGAAAAAAAAGAAATCACATCACAAAATAAAGGCATATTCAATCGTCCTAATGAATATTAGAGCTGCTTAACATTCTTTATCCTTAAATTAAACGGAAATTATTCCTATAATAAAATTACACATAATATACCACGTCTGACACCGATAGTATATACTACAGTTTATTCAGAATAAGATAACAGTTATATTATAGCTTCTTCTGATTTATGCATGTACTAACCAACCATGAACCAACTATAATATATCATTATTTAACTACTAGCTTGTTGCACATTGAGTAAAAACAAAATCATAAATTCCTGATGTCGTGATTTTAGTACAGTTGTTACACATATTACAGCTTAATTCACGGTTAACGCATAAGTCAAAACAAATTACAACCAACTATTATCTTATTTAGAATAAAAGCAAGAACGGTACATAAATTCAACAAATATGTAAAATAAAATGAGCGTCTTGGTATCTCATTTAAACCTTATATGGACAGCAACGTCATGCATTTACATATGTGTACATATGTACTGCATTATCCAAAAAAAATGATAAAAAGAATCGATAGTTTACATTGCTTTCCTTATAAAGTTTCATTGAGATATGCCTTGTACATAGAGATTGGAACTGATAATGTTTCAAGGGCTAGCATAATATGGATATGCCTGTTAACATTTGTTGATCCTGGTTACTGGAGTTGCATTCGTTGGTGTGAAAAAATGCCAATTAGACATATAAATAGTAACTAAATGTATAGTAACTATGTATTATATAATAGTAGTAAAACATATGATAGGCACATTCAAATGTCGCAGTAACGTCATTAGTTGCTTAAAATACCAATCAGTCCCAATCGCATGGCAGAAGACATCGGCTCGGTATTTGACGCGGCTCCGACAAATTATGCTAGAACATGTTAAGTGTTGTTTTTCTTACTTGACTATATGTGAATGCGGCCGAAATGTCACCGCTCACGATGATATGAGCTGTAAAGGAAACACATTCATTAAGAAACCTTAGAAAGATGTAAACTTAGATAAATGATTGATCTCCGATGCAACTACCAATCATTAATCTAAGCATATGAAAATAGGCAGTAGATAACAGAGAAAATATATCCTCTTGAGTTCTTATTTTGTAATTTAGAGTAAAAACTATATTTTTAATAATAGGGACCTACAGTAATTATTTGTACTGTCATCGTATGTTTGGGCTGACAGTACAAGCATGCATTCTAACTTTTTTACCTATTTAAAATATCTAATACAACAAACCATATATATAATAGTAAACAATTTTACATAAATGCATTATGTAACCAAATCTGGATTGCTGATCTTTAAGTTTATAAATTAATATTATCAGCACAAAGAACATTAGAAATAAAACCCTACAAAAAATAACTAACCTGTCTAGAAAGAAGTAAACAAATGAAAAAGCTGAAAAAGCAAAATATTAGCATTTCGGTATTCTCTAAATAAATAAATAAAATAACAACATGCATAAAAGCCAAAACAATATGAATTTACCTTATAAAATAAAGTGGTTCCGTCCTTCCCACTTCATTTCAGATATTTATTTTTTCTCATAATATATTATTATTGTAATAATATATAACTATGTCCTTTTTAAAACTATAGGTATATTATGTAGACATCTACTCGCTTAACTCCTAACACTTAAATACACTGCAACAAAGAAAAAATAAAATAAATAAAAAAATATTGTAACATCATGCTAGGCCTTAGCTGGGGACAGCACAAAGGGATAAACGTAAATAAATGACAGCATAAACCCAACATTTGTTCTGATAGGTACCTTTTTAGAATTTGGAAACACAATTTGTAACTAGCAGAACTAACATTAGAAAAATACTTTCGAAAAATAAAATAAAAACTTTTAATATGTCTTAGGTAATGAAAACATTTTTGAAGGAAGCCTTGTGTGAACAAAACTATAATTATATAGATTTAATGGTGACGTATTTTAACTCATAAAAAAGTCCTATGTAGATAACACTTCACAAAAATCTGGCTCAAAAATAATAACATATAATAAAAACCGGTAAAGAGTGAGATGGACCCGCAAATGAAGGGTTCCGTACCATCGAACAAGATCAGTATGTAATTTTTCAATGATTTAGTAAAAGAAACAAGAATAGAAAATAAGTCGAAAAATCACGTTTCTTGTATGGCAGCTCACTTTCATTTTTAATTTCTTTATGTTTTTAGTATTTGTTGTTATGGCCGCAACCGAAATAAACATTCTCTGAAAATTTCATGAGTCCAACTATTATGGTTCATGAGATACAGCCCGCTGACAGACAGACAGACAGCGGATAGCGGTGGCTTAGTAATAGGGCCTCATTATTTACCATTTGGGTACGGAACCCTAAAAGATAGTACTAACTTTATTTTTTACTTTACCCAGTTTTCTAACAATATTTGTTTTTTTCTTTCACACACTCACTCTTTAACACTTAGTAACTGAAGACTAAGCAGCATTTTTCAAACTGATTATTTACATAATTGTCTATGACATTTTTTAAGAAGAAGAAAAAATAAAACCACAAATTCCTACTGAAAGTGCACCAGCTACTAATACGTAAATATTATATAGTATATAATTATATATGTTTATATTAATGTGTATGTACTGACCGACTTGACAGTGGCTTTAATGAAGTCCTTCTTGTGCGCGAGGTCGAACTCTGGGTAGTGACTGTACACCTGCTTGCAGACAGTCTTCATCGTGATCTGCTCCAGGTTTGCGCCCTCGAGTATCTGTTTCACGTACTTCTTTATCTCGTCGTCCTGTGTACACAAAATACAAAAATTATTTTAGCTTTATTTTTTTCATATCACTAGCTGGTAAAAAAGCATAAGGCCTATTGATAAGCAATCAACGCAGCCTCTTAACGCTTACAACATCAGAGGCATCATATGAGCACGTTTCCAGCATTTTATAACTTGATAAAACGCACAATGTAGTAGAAGAAACTTCGGAATACCTTAACATAGAGATCCACAGTCTGAGTGTTCTTTTGTAGTTTTTGAGAGCCTTACTAAATACAAGTTTGCTTCAATCTAGATTAAGTGAAAGTTGAGACAATCTAAACTTAAATTCTCAATTGAAAAACCGGCTAATACAGCAATGTCATTAATTGTATACTAACAGTGGGTGGGCGCTTGGCCTTCTTGTCGGCAGGCGTGTCGGAGTCATCCCCAGATTCGTCCTCATCCTCACCGCTCTCGTCCTCATCCTCGTCCTCGTCCTCGCCAGACTCGTCCTCCGACGATGCCTTCTTACCGCCCTTCTTAGCTGGCCTGCCTACAGGCTTGCCCGCAACCTTTTTCTTGGCTAAGAAACGAACAATTATAATTTAGCATCATTTTGATGTTTTGAAATATTATCTCATGTTAGTGAGCTTTTCCATGAAACTGGCAAAGTAGTAGTTGTATTTAACTCACCAGGTGGCGTTGGCGCTTTCCGTTTGACAGGTGTCGCCTTTGCGTTTTTAGCTACGACAGCCTTGCGGCCCTTCACCGCCGGCGGCCGACCGCGCTTCGACTTCGGCTCCTGAATATGTAAACATATATTATATCACAATAGCCAACCGGCTTCCTACAAAAACTAGATCAAGTGATAGACGTATACTCGTCAACTGTCTGGATTGAATTTTTGAATTGGATTTTGTATCTACAAAATAATATAATGCAATAGCATTATTGATTTACAGTAACAAAATACTATATAAATATACAAATATACCGCGCCGTTTGTTGCGTAAATCTTTGTAAGTAGTTGGTGTGTGAACATATCAAGTCGAGTGAAGTGTAGTTGGATTTTTGTTATTATGTTCTGTGTTAAGCTATTCATTTATTTGTTATGTAGTACTCGTTTGTGTAGTAGTAAAGTATGTGTGTGTTACTCACATCGGAATCCTCAGCATCGCTGCCAGACTCTGCTTCGCTGTCGGATTCTGATTTCTCGCTTTCGTCCTCACTGTCAGACCGGGCTTTCTTACCGCGTCCCGGCTGCAAGAATTAAACGATATTTTATACTCTTTACGTTTACCAACGTCCATACAAGATGGCTTCATCCAAACCATATTTTACCTGGGTTGACTTTCTAAAAGATTTCTTTAATCGATTCTATTTATTTTGGTACAATAGTACCAAGATTACTGGCCATATTTAAGAACTTAAAGATTGGTTTCCGTCCTAATTCTTTAATACATAGAAGGTGCCAAGTACTCGTGTACTTACTATTGCCGTTCTTACAAAAGTTGATCTGAGCATCTGACTATCTGCTTGCACTTCGGATAAGTTCAACGTATTCCGTTATTATATTGAGTGTTAAGGACAAATACTCTTTGTTGTTGAATAGTTATAATTATAATCGAAGAAATTACGGGAAAATTTTCGAAGGGAAAGATACCGACAAGAGGAAAATCAATCCTGGATCCTCCGATCTTTTTTGAAGTTATAAAAATATGCAGTAGCGTACACACCCGCCCCTTCTTCCCTTTCCCCTGGCTGCGCCTGGCCTTGCCCGCGCTGCGGCGGCGGCCGGCGCTGGGCTTGCGCTTGCGGGCCACGGCCGCGCCCGCCGCGCTCTCGCCGGCCTCGGGGTCGAAGTCCGAGTCCGCCTCCTCCGAACCACTCGGGTTGAACGACCCCTACACAAATATTATTAAACATCTTGCTTATATGGATGACACCACATGCTCAATTCTGCGGACCTAAAATGCCCGCTTAGGAATACTTTAACGGCAATTTCATGTATGAATTTGTGGCAAAAAAAAGATGAACTTGAAAAAAAATCATTTTACAGCTCTATAGAGAACAGTCAAATACACGAATTACAAATGTTTTTTACGAAGGGAAAATATTTCAAATTACCTCACTGTTATAAACAAACTATAAAAATATATACGATTCTACTTAAACTTACGTCTGAATCTTCTGATCCATCCCTAGCCGGTTTGGGTCCTTTGACCTTTGTTTCTGGATCACTTTCATACTCCTCATCCGAATAACCTGGTTAGATAAAAAATAAGTAAATGTTATTGAATTTGTAAGATTAGTATTGTGTATATCGTATACACGTAAATATCAAAAAATCTAATATTCATTCCTAATGAACATATGGCCATATGTTAAAACCACGAACAAGCATGTAGCTCAGCGCTATGTCAGCTATATAAAGATCTTCCTCAGCACCTCAATTAATTGCGGGTTAATCAAGGTAAAATTTATATTATTTTTACAATAACAGTGGCAAACAAGTTTACGTCCAGCCTGACGGTAAGACGTGAGCAGGCCTGAGGCAGGCAATGGGCAGCCTGAGTAAACGAATTCCATATTCCGCAAGTCACAACGCCAACAGAAAGTAGTTCGTTTGTGACGTACCTCTGTTGGTGAGTTTGACGGCGGCGGAGCGTCGCGGGCGCGTGCCAGGCGCGGCGGGCTGTTGTTGCTGGGCTGCTTGTCAGTACGTACCTCTGTTGGTGAGTTTGACGGCGGCGGAGCGTCGCGGGCGCGTGCCAGGCGCGGCGGGCTGTTGTTGCTGGGCTGCTTGTCAGTACGTACCTCTGTTGGTGAGTTTGACGGCGGCGGAGCGTCGCGGGCGCGTGCCAGGCGCGGCGGGCTGTTGTTGCTGGGCTGCTTGTCAGTACGTACCTCTGTTGGTGAGTTTGACGGCGGCGGAGCGTCGCGGGCGCGTGCCAGGCGCGGCGGGCTGTTGTTGCTGGGCTGCTTGTCAGTACGTACCTCTGTTGGTGAGTTTGACGGCGGCGGAGCGTCGCGGGCGCGTGCCAGGCGCGGCGGGCTGTTGTTGCTGGGCTGCTTGTCAGTACGTACCTCTGTTGGTGAGTTTGACGGCGGCGGAGCGTCGCGGGCGCGTGACAGGCGCGGCGGGCTGTTGTTGCTGGGCTGCTTGTCAGTACGTACCTCTGTTGGTGAGTTTGACGGCGGCGGAGCGTCGCGGGCGCGTGCCAGGCGCGGCGGGCTGTTGTTGCTGGGCTGCTTGTCAGTACGTACCTCTGTTGGTGAGTTTGACGGCGGCGGAGCGTCGCGGGCGCGTGCCAGGCGCGGCGGGCTGTTGTTGCTGGGCTGCTTGTCAGTACGTACCTCTGTTGGTGAGTTTGACGGCGGCGGAGCGTCGCGGGCGCGTGCCAGGCGCGGCGGGCTGTTGTTGCTGGGCTGCTTGTCAGTACGTACCTCTGTTGGTGAGTTTGACGGCGGCGGAGCGTCGCGGGCGCGTGCCAGGCGCGGCGGGCGGCGGCGGGGCGGCGCGCGCCAGGCCGCGTGCGTGCGGGGAGTTGTTGCTGGGCTGCTGCAGGAACCCTACCAACCGCGTCGCTAGTTCGGTTGCGGACCCTAGCGAAATTTATAACGTTGCTTAGTTTTCTACCCGAAAATACACAGTGCAAAACAAGATAAAACAATAAAAATTGTTACAAAAATATCTACACAGTGCTCGTAATCACTAGACACTACGTTAGCTCGAAAATTGATTGTTTGAATTGTATTAGATTGATTGATTGTTTGAATTGAATTGATTGATTGAATTCAATCGATTGATTGAGATTTTGAGATTTATCTTCCCTAAAATTTATATGTATTTGAGGGAAGATAAAATATCAACATCTCAAAAACCTCAAGCACGTGAACAGCACTTAATAACGCACATTATAGTTAACATACAATTTACTACTTATACGAAGGCGGGTCAATAAGTCCGTGACTTTTTGAATTTCTGACCTCTTTACTGTAAAAGCAACACTACTCCTGTCAACAGGCATCTGTCAGTTGACTCCTATCAAAATTTTAACTTGCTGCGTCAGTTAATTTGTGTTTGACAGCTATCATTATCAGACTACCCAGTCATTTGAGGGAAAAATGGAAAAAAGTGAATTTCGTGTGCTTATTAAGCATTATTTTTTGCGAAAAAAAAGCATTACCGAGACCAAGGCTAAACTTGATAAATACTATGGTGACTGCAGCATCGATTTCAATGGTAAAAAAGTGGTTTACTTAATTTCGTTGTGGCCGTACAAGCACTGAAGATGCCGAACGTCCTGGACGCCCAGTTGAGGTCTCTATCCCCGAAACAATCGAAAAAATTCACGATATGGTGTTGGCCGACCGAAGCTTGAAAATGCAAGAAATTGTGGAAGCCGTAGGGATCTCTCATGGCTCAGTGGTTTCAATTTTGAATGATCACTTGGGCATGAAAAATCTTTCCACAAGAGGGGTGCCGCGTTTGCTCACAGTCGACCACAAACGCAATCGTGTAACAACTTCACAGGAAGGTTTGGCGCTGTTTAATCGCAATATGGAGGAGTTTTTGCACCGTTTTGTAACCGTGGACGAAACATGGATAAATCACAACACACCAGAGACCAAACAACAGTCAAAACTGTGGGTTTCTAAGGGTGAATCGGCGCAAAAAAAGGCCAAGGTGGGTTTGTCAGCCAATAAAGTTATGGCGACTGTTTTTTGGGATGCAGGTGGGATAATCCACATTTACTACCGTCAAAAGGGAAGAACAATCAATGGGGAATATTATGCCAACTTATTGGACCGCTTCAATGACGATTTGAAAAAAAAACCGACCTCATTTGGCCAAGAAAAAACTTATTTTCCACCAAGACAATGCATGGGTGCACACATATGCAGTTGCCATAGCAAAAATCCATGAATTGCTCCCTCATCCGCCCTATTCTCCAGATTTGGCTCCGAGTGAATACTTCTTGTTCCCAAACCTGAAGAAAGGGCTTGGTGGAAAAAGATTTGACTCCAATGATGAAGTTATCTCGCAAACAAAGGCCTATTTTGAGGAACTCGACAAATCATATTTTTTGGAAGGGATAAAAAAGGAGAAGCGTTGGACAAAGTGTATAGAGCTCAAGGGAGACTACGTTGAAAAATAAAATGATTTATTTATCAAAAATCTGTATTTTATTCCAAAAGTCGCGGACTTATTGACCCGCCCTCGTAGTAGAAGAACGTTAGCCAAAAAAACACAAAACCATTAATTATAGGTAGAAAAATGATTGCACCAGCCATTAGGAGGGGGACGCAGTAGGAGTGCAAAACCAAAATAGCGACCAACTATTTAACTTTAGAAATAAATGATGAGGACCAAGGTTACTTATTTATCTTCTACATTTTGTTAGTTGCACTCACGTCCGGTCTATTTTTTTTCCAGATAAACGGAAAAAAGCATTAGCCCGCTTTTTGAAAATAACACGCTTGTTAAAAATGTTAAGGCTACGACGTACATACCAATATTGGTTTAGAATTAAGTTTCTAATAATATCAAATTTCAATTTTATTCGTAAAACCAATACTAAAACTGCATACGCAAACGCACAGTGACTTCTTTCCGCTAAATCGCTCCTCCAAAAATATAGTAAAGTAGTGTAGTAATTTAGTGTAAACAATTCTTACAAAACATTTACAATTTGAAAAGCTGTCATTAACGCAGTAAAAAAAATTATGCTAACACAAAATAGGTGGAAAAATAAATTAGGAGGGTAAAAGAGAAATATACAAACCTTTTTTATCAAGGTCTAGCATTTCACACATAGTCCTCAACTGTTTGAGCTCCATCTTGCTCGTCTCTTCAAGTTTCGCCTTGTATTCCGTGGAACCGATGGACCACTCGTACCCTTTGAACTTCTTCACGTTACGTTTCACATTGCGATCCAGGCAGAGTTGCTGTTGTAAAAATACTTGGAATAAGTTCCCTAACTTATGCCATTCAAAAATCGAGTCATAGACAAGAAAGCGATTTCCAAACATACAATGATTTTTTTATAGAATATACTTTTATCATTACATCTTTAATTTTATTTTGCGTACATAACTTTTCAGTTTTCTTAAACTTAAGTATTTAATTACTTGACTTGTAAGATATTAAATCGTGACGGTCTTCATTGATATTCAGTTCGTAATTAGTTAACTCCTAAGTTTTATTTAGTTAAAAAGCTCAATAGTAATATATAAATAACAACTTAAGCCTAATTACTTCCTGTTAGACGAGGTCTGCTCTGTACTAACAAATGACGGTCGCATAGTTACAAACTCACCCCATACAAGTACTGATGCAGCAGTTTCTGATCCTGTGTCTTGAACCTGGACAGCGATACTTCCACTTTGGAGATGTGGCCGAGAGGAATACCCTTGCCAGCTGGCAATGGCACCGGCGGTTCTGATGGCTACAACAATAAAAAAATTATGGCTTGGGACTTTTATTCAAAGATTTCAGAACATTCTACATAGCATATAAAAATATTAGTTTTCGTCCTTGCAATAACTTCTGCAGATTTGTTTCTATCGGAAAAGACGAAGTAGCGGTAAAAATCCTATGCGCGCCATCTTGGTTTAATCTGTTCAATACGTACCTCCTTCTTGGGTTTAGGTTTAGGCGCTTCTTCTTCTTCTTCCTCCTCCTCACCCTCGGCTTCCTCTTCTTCGCCCTCTTCGTCCTCGCCTTCCTCTTCCTCACCTTCTTCCTCACCCTCCTTAACCTTCTTGGCTGCAGGCTTCTTTACCCTTTTGACGAAAACTCGATATTACATGTTGGGTTATATCACAATTTTATAAAAAATAACCAAAGCAATATAGGTTTTTGGTAAAATTGTAAGAATCTACAGTCTTCATTTTAATTTCAAACATATTTTTAGTACTTGAAACATGCTTAAATTGGAGATTCAATTTCACATGAAATACTAAATTAAGGATTAAGGATGCATGTCATACTGCTATATAAATTACGGGTCACCCAACCGCCAGCATATATAAAGCTCATATGGTTGAAACACGGTACTCACTTTTCCTTCTTTTTAGTGTCTTCCTCAGCATCTCCCTCCTCATCATCCTCCTCCTCTTCTTCCTCATCTTCTTCTTCATCCTCTTCCTCTGTGTCCTGTTGGAATAAAAAATTTACACATTATCCACATTCCTCACTTATTTCAAAGTTTAGGAACCCTTTTACATCACTTGTGTCTGTATGTCAGTCAATTTGCAATCCAACCAATTTTTTAATGTAAGATTTAAAACTAGTTTCTTGTCATCTAATATCTCTTCAATTTATGTAAAATTCTACGTAATTAAAACCAATAATTTTTATTTCCTTTATTTACTTTTCGGTGATAAGTCGATCAAGGAAAACTTAGCTAATTTCGAAACTTTTAGATTTTAAATATATTTCATCATAAAATCATTAATGATAATATATATAACAAGTGTTTACCTCTTTCTTAGCCTTCTTCTTCGGCGGCGGCTTCTTTGCGTTCTTCTCTTTATCCTTTACATCTTTTTTGTCGCCACTCTCATGAGTGTCTCCATTTTCCTCCTAAACAGATAAACATTAAAAAATAAAACCGAATATACGTTTTACAAATTTATATATTTAAATAAAAACAGATTCCACAAATATGACGGATCATCCTTTTATAATGGCCTGACCGATTTTAAATTTTTTTGTGTTGGTAATTAGTACAAAAATTATTTTTTGTGAATGGAAATTTTCGAGTAATCAACTAGGGAAAATCGAGAATTTGTTACACACAGCCGGGGCGGGTGACTAGTTTATAATAAATCTGTAAAACAAACCTTTTTCACGTCGGCATCCTTTTCATCTTTCTCGTCATCTTTAGACTCGTCTCCGGGACCGTCCTCATCTTTGCCGTTTTCATTTGTCGTCGTAGTAGGTTCACCTTAACCACAATACAAAAAAATACACGATCAGGACGAGTGAAACCATATTATTTTTATAAATTAAAAATCCGCCAAAAAATGTTTAAGTAAAAGATCACTCAAACACTAACCACAAACAAAATTCCTTTTTAAAAGTCTAACAATAAAAGAGAACAAATTAAACGCCACCAAACCGTAAATGTATTTCATTATGAATGTTAATTCTTGAATGCAAATTATGTAATGGCAATGAAGTGGTAGGTACATGTATGATTTTTAAACGCATTTAAAAGCAAATGATATTTACTGAACCAGATGGTCGGCTATTGTTTATTAATTATTGCGTATTATTCGCAAAATTCATATGTTAAGGAGAAAAATTCGTTCGATATACATTTTGAAGAAGGTAATTATTTGAAGGTCCAATATTTTCGTTTTCATTTGTTTTTAACAATTAGTTGATCCGTCTGTTTTTCACAGTAAATATTTCACATTTATAGAGCTTATATTTTTATGATTTGCAACTTAGTTAGCCCATTACCTAGAAATTACCCATCAAGTGACGTTTCGGCGTTTACTGTTACCGCGTCCGCCCCTGTGTTCCTTTGTAGATACTTAAGCGGCTGCACCGATTTTAAATAACATGTCTTTATGATCGATTTTATTGCGAGTGTCATAAAAATTGAAACGTAAAAACAAAAGCCAGCACAAAGCATAATTGCAGACAACGAACGAATAGGCAGACCCATGGATGAAGACGCAGGATATTTTTGGAGTATTTGGATAACAAGTAAAACTATTTAACCTTAATTACCCGACTGTGCCAAGACTTTTGTGGGTTCAATTTTATTGTAACGGTTTTAAATCATCAGGTTTTTTAGCCCTGTGTGAAATATCCCAAATTTTATTATTATTATTTTAAATAATTATGAGATTGTTTTGGATACCTGCTATTTATAATAGCAACTAATGATTCAGAATTACCACTATGTCGCAACGTTATTTTATCGTCGGTCGTTTCCAGCCGTTCCTGTATATTTTGACTGCGGTCGTGACGTTTTATACAAGACGGCTAGATACTCGGCGGGAACAGGCGAGAACGAGAAAGTGGATGGTTTTTTCGGGGCTCTCGCGCATTCCCACCTGATCCCCGATCCGAATCGGTATTTTGTCCTTAAAGTTTCTCGTCCTTAAGTACACATCCACATTCTAGGCGCCATGCCAGTTTGTTAAAAATTTAATATGCGTAAAGAAGCAAGGAAAACGCCAACACAGCAGCTTAAAGCTAGGTTTATATTTTTTCTTATTAATATCTTATATCATTGCTACAAATAATTATAGTATTTTGCAAAAGCAAACCAAATTATTACAACAGCAGCTTCCGCATCCGGTTCACGGCAGGTGTCACACACGAATGAGAATTTTGAGACCAAACCGAGAATGTGGCACCGCTGTGGTTGCGAGAATAGCGGATTGGACTACTATACGACAATACATGTATTCATTAAAATATATATTTTTACAAATCGATCTTTGAAAGAAAATTAAAAAAGCCAACAATTTATTTTTGTATCATTTTTAATCTGTCTTTTTCTAAAAGGAGTTTTTCTATACAAAGTCTACGACTTGTGACATTACACGTGGGTTTTGCCCTCTCTGTCTGACACAAAATTTTAAACCTGTGTATTTTTGGCAAACATTTAACTATTTCAATTTTTCTTTCACAGATCGATTTGTGAAAACGTATATTTAAAATAATATAAGTATTATTATCATAATATCGTATTGTAGTCCGAACCTCTATTCCCGCCGTGAATCTGCAGCCGCCAATATCGTTGGAAAACGCCGTTTAGCTCTTCCCTTACTTCCTTTAAATATACAAGCCGCGGATATACGACTTTCGTTACGACAAAGTGGGAACGCGCTCTTGTGACGAAAATTTGTAACGCAGTGATGCAACTGCAGATAGACAGGGATTTGTTTATCTAACATTGTACATGGTAGTAGTTTTCGGTTCATACGGAAGGACACTTTTTGCGTGGATTATATTTACGAATCATTTTGTTGTTTTTTTTAATAAAATCACAAAAATTTAACAGATAATGTAGAACTTGACCCAGAACTTTTACGAATTTGCATAAGAATTTAACAATAAATGCCGAGATTAAACAGCGATTTTATATGTATTGTTGAACGGTGTCAAAAGATAAAGAAACCGTTATCAATGAGGTGAAGCTTTAAAGACCAATAAGATCGATAAAGCGCTGGCAACAAACAAATACCGACCTGACCTGTAGGTTGTTCAGGTTTTAAAGCACTAAGGACACTCTGTTCAAGAATAAATAAGTGTAATAAAATCACTATGGCCTCCATATTGATTTTATATTAAGTTATCTAACAAAATCTCTAAACTGTGGTCACATCTAGGTAAGAGACATAAAAAAAATGAATTAGATCTGACGTTAGTTCTCTTGTTTTAATTATCTTTGCGTGATTTTTTTAAACTGCAAATTGCTTCCAGATTTTTTTTTGTTATGGTACCAAATCATTGCAGTTTTTTTTTAAGTTTACATGAATACCTGAAAAGCCCGAAATGCGCGACTTATTGATAACTATAAAATGTAAAATTCTTCTAATGATGATTTTTTTAGTTAATACTTTACAGACCAAAAATAACCGATGGTGTTTGTATTTCTATGAGCAGTGTTAGTCAAAACAACATGTTTAATTTAACTACGTTATGTAGGTAGAGCTAAGGAATGTGATTAAAATGACTGACAAAATGATATATGTAATAAAATTTACAGTAACAAATCAAAATTACACTTTAACATTTTTTTAGGCACAACTATTTCTTAATTTTTTATGGTTACTTACCACCAATGAAAAAACATTAATGTAATGAAAACACAAAAGCAGCCCCGAGGTTAGTATTGATGTAGATTGCTGGTGAGCACCTCAACATAAACAAATATTATCCTGACCTTTATTGGTATCTTCCTTAGGTTCCGTAACACTGGCTGTATGTTGATCTACATCGTTACCTTGCTCGGGCTTGGCTTGGTTGTTAGCCAACTGAGACTCACCCTTGGAGTCTTGTGATGATTCATCTTCTGTTGTCTGTCCGTCACCTGCTCCAGACTTTTTGTCTTCATCCTGAACAAGAAAATATCCTAATATATAAAACTCTGATTTCAACTCTCAAGGGTGACAACTGCCAAAAATTAATTTGTCTAAAAGTATTAAGTTGTAAGTGAAGTTAATTCCATAGCAAAATTACAGATAAGATTAATTTGATTAATACGGTCCTAATACTTAGAAAATCATGGTTGAAATCAATTAATTTATTTAAAAACATGTTTTACCAAATCAGTTACATTTTAATTGACAGGATGAATAAAAGATTAATATTTTACAATAGACTAAAAAAAATATTTTATGTTCAAGAAAAATTAAGCTAAAGAAAGTTATGCCACTTTAAACATCAATGTAAAACATACAGTTTGTGTGAAAATTGAAATAGTTAATATTATTATATTAGTACTGTACAAGTTAAATATAACTTGTAACTAAAATGTACTAAAATGTATGAAGCTATATATCTTAGTGAAAAGTAACCAAAACAATCATCATCATGCTTAAGATTATATTATATTCAGTTTGAATTAAATAAATAATGGTAAAACTATATATAGATAATGATAAATGTAACATTTAATATTTAATCTATTTATTTAACAGTTTTTAAGCTTACTAAATATACTATCAGATGTAAATTAATACCAAACATTACCCATTAAATATTTAAGTATAGATAAGCCTCTACATCTTTTGATTCCTGTATATTGTTTACTTCTCTTATACAGTTTTAAATAGAAACAATAAACAAGAGCCCCATACAGCAAAACTAAACATTAAGTTTAAAGATGAATAGATTTAATATATAAAATTAAATATTAAACAGAGAAGTTCTTTAGAATTCTATAGAAAAGCATTAATCTCTATAATCTAAAATGAACCTTATCACAACTAGTTTAAAGAACAAAGTTCAATGTCACTGTTTTGGTGATACTCAATATATACAGCTGTGTACATATAGATTCAATTTCGGCAAGGGATTTACGGAAATAACCAACTTTTTCTAGTAAGAATGAAAAAGGTATAGAATTTTCCAACATCTTTAGATTAATCTATTTACATCGTACATGAATACCGAGGAAACAGCGATCAAAAAAAGTCGCAATAATAAAGTCCCCGCGCTGATAATGCAAAGGTTTTACATCGCTTGCCGAGTTCAAGGCGGCCGTAATAAGCCGCGAGCTAGCGCTTCGGTGGAAGATCAACATTAACGTGCTACGTCTAAACTTAACAATCGCAAAAAACCAAAATGAAGGTCATGCAGATTTCATATCAATGTCATAGTAGGTATATATCGTGTACATTAACAAAGGCCCTGCAATGAAATGCAAAGGGGCGGGGGTGCAAAAATATGCGAAATCCTAAAAAATATCACGTTAGATTCTGTTTCAGCAACTGATCAATGTGGCATTCACAGTTTTTTATGCAAAATATTGAAGATTAATGCAACCCTCCGTGGCGCAGTTCCCGCGTTTAGCGGGAAGCAAACCTTCTGTCAGCAGCCATGTTGAGACGCAGGCAAACATTAGTGATATAACACGGAAATAACAACACTTCACAACACAAAATGCTCTTGTTTGACGCGCACTAATGTGAAGAAAATAATAACAATGCAAATTTTCACAACTATACCTGATTGTCACTGATTTTTGATTTATCGGTATCCCCCGACATTTTTCCTACGAAGAAATTGAAAGCGAATTCAAAGCGTCTTCAAACACCGGAGACAACACAAATGCACGCCACCCACAATATAAAATTTGCGTTTTGTTATGCGTTTATGTCCATAATACCAGCGCGGTTTATTTAAATATGGACTTTATTTTTGGTAGATGAACCCAAAATTACAATAATGAAAAAAAAACAGATTTATTGCAAATAGCGAATTTCCCACTTATTGTGAGCACACATGAGCGAACTTATACATGGGTAAAAATTAAATCAATCCTAAACTATTGGTACGTCCATATTTAAAATACCAATGTGTATTATAAGAAAAAATAGTTTTTTCATGTAACTTGTTTTATTGTGTTTTAAGATTACTTTTTAATTTGTTATTTAAATAGTATTAGTCAACTTTGTGTAAAGGTGATACCTTTTATAAAATTATCTTAAAAATAAATGGTCAATTAAATATTGAAATCAATTAGAAAAAAACTCGCATCTTTTAATGAATCTTGTTTAAAACCATACATACAAAATTGTTAAAAGACGGCTTTGCAATGAATTTTAAGTTGACGTGTCCTAGAAGGTGATGTGACTTTTCTAGATACTGCAATTATTTTGAAAATACATAAACAAAACGCCTCACTTCCTTTAAAACCATAGACACTGTAAATCAAAGTCTTTTTAATTGCAAGTTGTAGAAAACAATTTGATAAAAGTTTATTTGTATTGCATTCTATCTTCTCATTTTTTACCCAAGAACAAAGATCAAATAATATTTTTTTTGACTCAAATCTTTTTTGTTTCGGAAGGTTTCCTTATGATTTAGTTGAGCAATGTGGTTTAAAATAATAGTTAGCAGTTTATGATTAAAATAACCTTGCTCTGATTGTCTTTGGTCAGCGTCTTTCTCGCAAGTTTGCGAGGCGAGACCAGCGCAAAAATTTTGGATCTTTTGATCCAAAATAATTAATGGCTACCATATTCTAAGCTTCAATTTGTATTTCAGTTCAAACATGAGTGATTATTCTTCTATGGCTACGCTTCAAAATAATAGCCAAGGGGCGGGATATGTGACTGCTTTAGAACGTGCGAAATTGGTAAGTGAACCGCCTCTCTTTTCTCTTTATTCCCATTCACAAGGAAGAGGAAGAGTTGGAAGAATGTTTTGAAATTTATCTTAACCTAAAATTACCCTCAAAAAGTCTTATTAATCTTCTTACTTTTGTATTTTGAGACTACCGTTTTTATAACCTACTTCTTGTTTTTCGTGGCATTTTTGACGGCGGCTGTGTTTTGGCATCGAATGGCATCTCAAGTTATTTTTTCTGTAGGTTGCTGCTAAAATCGAAAGAAGTAAGAGACCTTTAGAAGACGGACCTGAACCTAGTTCAAAGAAATCTGCATCAGATTCTATCTTCCATCAACAATCACCAATGAGGTAAATAACGAAAGTGGTTTGATTTCCAATCTTTGAATGATGAATAAACCTATACCTATTGTTGTTATGCTAAATGTTGTATTTCTGTTTCCATTTTTTATTTAATATTTTATAATAATTTTTTATTCCATAAATTATCTTATAATTTAAGGAGGGATTTGGGGAAATCATACTTAATTGTAGTAGGATGTTTTGTTTTCATCATAACTCAAGCAATAGAAGCAAGTTAAACCTGACCTGAGCCTGTTTCTGAATTGAGTACTTCTCAACTGGTCTTATACCTATATATATGCTTGTTTAACACATCTTTTATTTTTCTACATTTAAAATATCTTGACTATTTGTTTATTATAATTTACTTGATACTGGTAATTTTAATTAAATTGAGTTTTTTGTTTATACTTTTTTAACGAAAGTCCTTAGTCTCTTATTCTTTTAACTACTTAACTAATTTAATAAAATGTTGTACTAGTGTGACAGCTGCAGCAGCTGCAGTATCAGCCCGCATGCCGGTATCCAGCGGAGCACCCCCTCCTGGCATGCCCCCAGGCGGCCCGGCCAACCTTATGAATGATCAAACACTCAATGAGTTCATCAGAGTACCCGATAAAATGGTTGGCCTAAGTAAGTTTCACTTGTTTATTAAGTTTTTTTTTGCTCCCAAAAATATTTTGTTAAAATAAAAATATTTTTTGCAAAGTTGGTCATGCTATGTCACCTACAAGTGCATCTTTTGGTTTATAAACTGCAGTAACTGATGACAGTTTTATTTATTTACATTTTGTATATAGAAATCAAACAGTGGTTCAAATCCTTGCTAGTGGTTTGCTACTTAAAAACATCTACCTTTATAATCTATTTCTTATTTAAGCTCTACTTTCAAACAAAACAAATTTTATTTAAATATACTTCCAAATCATCTAGGGTCAACCTTGTGTGGAATGGTATCTGCTGGTAAAGACTGAATAGATTATGACATTTACAGTAATTGGCCGTGGAGGTGAACAGATAACTCGTCTACAGGCTGAGTCAGGGTGCAAGATACAGATGGCACCAGATGGTGGTGGACAACCGGATAGAGTCTGCACCTTGACTGGATCCAGAGAAGCCATTGCTAAAGCTAGGTAATATTTTATTTGTGGTTTGGAACATTTATTCTAGTAATAAATAATCAATTTGTGGGACTATTCAGAGAAATTTTGCTAGCCTCAATTTAAGCAATATTATATTTTAATTTGTTTTTAGATATTTTTTTAATATTTCAAAATTTTATGTAAAAACGAATGTAATTTAAATTAAATAGCACCTAAATATACAAAATTGACCCGAAATTTGTTAATGTGACTTCATTCTGTATATGTATTTGTGATTTGGTTTGTTATAATGTGTATTATTTTTTCCAGGGAACTAATAAACCAAATAGTGAATCACCGCGGTAGAGAAAACGCGCCGCAAATGGACGGTGCCGGTGGGAACGCACCTATTAATGCACCCATGGCTCGGCAGGGCGGCGGCGCTGGCGGCGGCGGGCTGGCTATCACGGTATCTGTCAAGACTCATATTACTATGCATCAATAACTAGTTACGTCTGTGTAGTATACAGCACCGGATTCGGGTGGAGGGGTGGGCACTGGTCCTTGGTGGCAAAATAAGGAGATGCTAAAATCCCGTTTCAAGGATGACAGCAAAGAACGTCGAATATTCTTCAACTAATTATGTTTTTTTCTTTTCATTTACTTTAATCCAGTAAACATAAAATAAAGACGATTCTCGTTACTTCATTTGTTTTTTAACATTGTGTATTTGTCCTTAACCTTTTTTACTATAGTTCAAAATCATTCTGTTCTTTTCTACAGGAAGAGGTTATTTTACCTGGACCAAAAGTTGGTCTTATTATCGGCAAGAATGGTAAAACTATCAAGCAGCTTCAAGAACAATCTGGAGCCAAAATGGTGGTTATACAAGACGGACCTAACACTGAATTTGTAAGTATTTTTAACCATTTTCAATTTCTAAAAAATATATAAATGTTTCTTAATTACACCTTACTATTTAACAAAATAAACGAATTAAATTATCAAATCCTACCATTACTGTCAATCTAACAAATCATCATGTCTTTTCGTTTCGCAGGAGAAGCCCTTGCGCATATCTGGCGACCCTTCAAAAGTGGAGCACGCCAAACAGCTGGTGTATGAGCTGCTAGCTGATAAAGAAATGCAGGGCGCTGGCGGTGGTCAGCGCCAGCCCAGCTATGATGATCAATACTCGCCGCAGGAAACCAACTCCATACCTTCAAACTCTACAGAGGTAAGCCTAACTATATATAATTATACCAAATGCTTTGGGTACTGTATTTACGAATAAAAACGACGCAACAGATCTTAATCGTAAAATAGCAGTGTTAAACCTTAAAAATTCAATTTCTATCCAACCAGAAGTACATACAATGTCATTACAAAAAATATACAAAAATAAGATTTGTTCAAATAAATAAGAAAAATCTATTAAGACGGAAAGAATGTACTTTTACCTGTCTTTTTATATATAGTTTTAAAATAAGAAGGTATGGAGTTAACATTCATGACATGATGAAGATAATGCCGATCTTAGTGTTGTTAATTTAAAATGAGGTTTTAAATTAACATGATTTGGATGTAAGGCAGTATTCATATAAAATATCTGTAAATGTAGGTGCTGGTGCCAAGGATAGCTGTGGGGGTTGTGATCGGCCGCGGCGGCGACATGATAAAGAAAATACAGGCGGAGTCGGGTTGCAGGGTACAGTTTCATCAGGAAAGAGATGACGGACCCAGCGATAAAAGGTAAAGGCATTTTCAAACCACCTTCATCTACTTTAGTAATGATATATTATCCAATAAATATGACCTTTTAGTAGAATAATGTATTTATTGTTCAACACTTTTTCGTTGATCGAAGTTCGAAGTACGTGACCTCTTCGCGACATTTGACTCAACCGTCAACAGATGGAAGTTGCCCTAGGTGAAGTGAAATTACCCAAAGTAAAGTGCCTCTACACTATTTGTTTTCGGTCAACTTTGATTAACTTCACGAGTAGTGTAGTGTGTAGTGGCTTAAAATAGCGTTACACATAAAAAAATATAAGCTCAGAATATATATTTATAATGGATATTAAATTTTACAGGTGTTACTTACAAGGCAAGCCCCATCAAGTGGAGCAAGCTAAGACAATGATTGAAGATTTAATAGCGAGTGTGAACGTAAGTATTTAATATCTACCTTTATCTTCCATCCTTACACAACTTTATATACGAGTTCATAGACATAGGGTTAAGGTTGCATATTGTCTCAAAAAAGTTACATCGCGTAATCAAGAATATATACCCAGTAAATAATGTATCTACGATAGATATAATATTCGTGTTAAAGTTTCAAGTAAATTTCTTTTAGTTTATTAATAGATATATCAGCAACACAGGTTCTCTTATTCACAACTAAAGATTCATTTGTTTGCAATAGAGGAGAGATCAAGAGGTAAGGCAAGGCGGACGCAACCCCATGCGTGGCGGCGGAGGCGGCCCGCCACAACGCAACGGCGACCGCTCGGCCGGCGAGCAGTACCAGAACCAGTGGCAGGACCAGAAGCAGTCGGAGGTGCGTGTCACGTTCACAGTCATCAACACCAAGTGCGGGCTGATCATTGGCAGAGGTGAGACATTTGTGGAGTTAAATCTTTGATATTGATACGATTAAGAATCGGATCGGAAGGGATCCAGTTATAAATATAAATGTTCCACGAGCTTAATGTTTTTTGGACTAACCCCTTCCCCTCCCTCCCTCCCTATGAGACGCGGTTGGTCACATTTCTATTGTTTTGTGTTGAAATTAAGCTTAAGAGTTTAAAATCTCTACTTTTAAACCAGCATTTTATTCTCACTGGTAATAAAAAAACTGGTATCAGTTTTTAACCTTGACATTTGCCATAGGATATACACTTAGTTGACTTTCTTGAAATCTAAGCAAAAAATCAAAGATACCGTTTAAATGTATCCCTTCTCTTCTCTTTTCCTTTTTTACTTCTTTCTTTCTGGTTAGTAGATAAATAAGAAAAATATATAATCAAGGTCGTTAACATTGACTTTTTATAGGAGGTGAAGTAATAAAACAGATTAACGCTCAATCCGGCGCTCACTGTGAGCTGGACAGACGCGCTCAGACCTCAGACAGGAACAACCGTACATTCTACATCAGGGGACATCCTGAAGCAGTGGAACATTGCAAACGTATTATCATGGAAAAAGTTGGCATGGTAAGAACCTACAACATTTATAATATAAATATTTTGACAACATTGTGCACATCTATAAATGGAATAGCATAATTTTTTACAGATAAACTAATGTCTTTGTCTGATTATCTATAAAATTATAATATTAACTTTTGTGTTGAAGTGTCCATGTTTAATTAATTTAGTTAAGCAAACAGCAAGACAAATTTTAGAATGTGTTACAATTAAAGTTTATGTTACTAGCCGGTGAACTTCATCCAAGAGGGTGGTTCTAACAACGGCGGTGGTGGGCCCGACTTCAACTACGGAGGAAACGGCGCCCCTCAAGCCTGGGGATACAACCCACACTGGCATCAGCCTAATACCCATCAACCACCTCAGGTGAGATGAAACACTCATTACTTATATTTGGGTTAGACTGTAAGGTTATGTTTTGAAGTAGTGTAACCAGTTGATTTCTGTCTATGTATGTGCATGTGTATTGTATTTCTTTGATTAATATCCGCTGTACAAGCCATTTGCTTAGTTTGGGACCAAGAAAATGTGTGTTTATTGTTCCACATATTGTTACATGGTAATATTGATACATAAACTTATTTTTTTGCGAACCTTTCGAATAATGTAAAATGTGCTGTTATCCAGCAACAAGTCCAAATAAATCCAGCAACAGGGCAGTTGGATTACTCTCAGCAGTGGATCGACTACTACCGATCTATGGGAATGATGCGGGAAGCCGAGGCCATAGAGCAAGCAAAGGCACAGCAACAACAACCTGGTAAGATCATTCATTATATCACTTACGAGATGCGGGAAGTTAGTTTTATGTGATGTAACAACATTAGAATCATAAACAAAACGATAAAATATTAGTACATAACTCCAAGCAAGTTTAGTTTTAGATTTATCTATTCAAGAACATAAACAAAATGTCAATCGCGGTTTGGAGTTAAACATGCTTAGAATTTGTTTGGATAATCAAACATAAAGACATGAGCAAATTTTGTTTATTTATTGAAACAGTTATTTAATTTATTTTTGTATCAATTTATTGTTCCTTAAGTTATATAATTTGTGGTGTAGACCACGGGCCGGGCGGTGGTATGGGCGGTAACGGCGCGGGTTCCAACCCGCCGTCCAGTAACGGCGGCGGCCAGGCCGACTACAGTGCTCAGTGGGCCGAGTACTATCGCTCCATTGGGAAACTTAAAGAGGCGGAGGCCATCGAGGCGCAGATCAAACTTAAGGTCAGTAAAAACTTTTAAGGACTTATGTTACAAGTTTAAAAGAGACATATAAAGTTTCTTTGGTATTTGTATGCATAGAATGGCTAAAATCATGCCTGCTTTATATTTGCTCACTAATTAACATGTCCGTATGAGCGTACTGGCCTAGAAAATGCCTATTACCTATAATGTTGCTTTTTAAGACTTCTAAGTTGTTTGGATTAATTTTAATTTTACCATTGTGATGGCAACCACCCGCCTTTATGTAAGCAGTCCTCAGCACCAGTATGAACAATAATGTCATGAGAATTACGTACGCATTACCAATCTGAAAATCTATGAAGAATCGGCCATGCTAAAGAACAAATGTCAAAAGCAATGATGACTGTAAGCCCCGTCATATAGGAATCGCTAGAAGCTGTTCATGAATGACGAAGCTAACATTGTTTTTATGTAGTCTGGCGGTACGCCTCAGCCGCAGCAGACGTCCGTGCCGGTCGCTCCCGCGTCCCCGCCGGCGGCGCCCAGCATGCCTCCTTACCAACAGTACCCGCTCTATAACCCTGGGAACAACTCACAGTACCAATACCAACCGTACCCGTACCAGCAGCCGCCCAGCGAACACCACCAGCAGCAGTGAACACGTGAGTCTTGGAATAAATATTTTTTTAAAGGGCAGTGAGCGACCGGCCTTACTGGCCTTGATTTCCATATAAGTATTCTTTGTTGATTAATTTTTGTATATTGAGAGGTTAATCAGTTAGATGTAAAAATATTTCTTAATAAATTAATGATCTCTCTCTGGGTATTATAATTGTGTAATTTATTAAATTCTGGTTTTCTTACGTATGCATTTTAGAAAATCCAATTGTAGTAAAGTTTATTTATATTCGAATGAATGAATAGAATAGTTTTCCTTAGGCCAAGGTGAGATATAAAAAAACATAGAATGTTAATCTTGGCCAAATAATAAAATGAAAGCAATGTAAAATACACAAAATTTTAAACTGAATCAAATTTTGAGTTAATTGATTTATCAACTTGAGTTCACTTGTCCTATCCTTAGTTGATTGGTGAAGGAAATGATAATAATTTTCGTTCATGTTTTTTTTTTTTTGTAGATACTTTAGTTTATATTATTTTGCATGTTTTGAATATTACTTCTGGTGCCATGGTTAATTGATATTATGTATATATTACATAATTTACTTGCATTATAGTTTTATTTTCCAGGTACTATTAAACTGCATTATTAATATTGCATGAATTTGTATTACATGTTCTCTTTCAGTATATATTGCATGAAAAATCTAGAATATTTGAATATATTATAATAACGGTTTTAAAAGGAAGTCACTGAATTTATTTAGCATAAAAATAATACAATGACATTTAGTATTAAAAGGCTGTTTTGAAGATATTGTTAGTGTGTGTAGTTTTGCAGATGTAGGCTCGCGCGTGATGGGGTTGCCTGCTGCAATAAAATAAACAATTATGTCTGCTGTGTTGCCATGTTTCTGTTTTTCTGATTGCAGAACCCGCTGACGGGGTCGGTAGGAAGCCATCGCGAACCACTCCATTGTAGAATATAAAACTTATATAAGAAAAACATTAAAACAACCAGAATCAACTAACTCCCACACTAAATAATTCTTTTTGTTTTGCTTAAGTTTATTTCTTGTGGGCACCAGCTACTGTATATTTCGATTGTTATTATTAAGATAGATATTGTTTATTTTGTTTAATGAATATCTACGGCCGTGTGGTTTATTTCTATATTTTTTTGTGTCGTGTGTATGTATTAATGGAAGTTTTGAATTGTGTCATTGATATGCTGACGATGTTAAACTGTCCAGGTTAAAAGTTTAGAATGCCACACTGCCCTTAAACGATGTAAGCATATTGGAGAGCCCAGGAGCTAAGAAAAGAGAGACCCATAGAACTTCGCCACAGCGAGGACTAGAGGTAAATGCACTGTATTGAGTGATTAGTTCACCTTTCATTGAATTCCCCTGGGTATTATAAAGTGTATTAATTTCATAGAATGAAGGGTAAAGTCTATGACAAGGTTTGTGATATCATAAACGTGTTAAAAATAAGTCGCCGATACTCTTCATTCTAAATTATTGAAAACGAGTATGTGTAGTATAAGTTAGCGGTAGTAATATTGAATTAGGACGACAGATCGTCTACTTTTTCAAAGCTCATTAGGGCTCTTAAATTTTTGAAAACAGTAATAATAATTTTATAGGGAAAAATAGGATATACTATTTGGAAATTGAAATCTTTTTAAAATAGCTTTCTTAATGAAAAATTTAAAGAATCGTACTTGTGTATCGCGTAATATTTGAAATATATATTTTTTTTTGGTTTACATTCCTTGAAAATTGTTCAATTAAAAACCTTTGCGTGAGTAATCCGCTGGGTTCGCTTTCGGTGATTACCCGACTTGATGTACTAATGTTTAAGATATAAAGTGTATGTTGAATTAATTGTGTGTTCATTATTTATAATCATTATTTCTTTTCACAGTCCTACGAGGTAAGTGACCCTAAACTTTAAAACGATTTCAACGAATGATACTGGGTACTCTTATAATCTTTGAACATGTCTGATTTATCTTGTTTCTGCCATATTTACTTCTATGGAATGTGTCGATGTTTGTACAATGTTTTAACACGCTGATTTCATATGCAAATGATATACTTGATTTCGTTTGGAATTTGATGATATTATTTCCGTGATGTGTCGATGTCATGTTTCGCTTTCTATGATCATTGTGTTTTTTCACAGCGATTTGCCGAGATTGCAGGCATCGTCACCATTAAATGGCCTATTTAAAAATTTGACATTTCTAGTTAATGGATCTCTTATTAATTTTTAACAATTTTATTTGCTCAGTGCAGTCATAATGCATCGTTCCTTATAACTGATGATAAATTGGATTAGTAAAAGGTATTCTGATACGGCGTTTGTCAACATAAGTTTACATTACTGTCTTACACACCAGCTCCCTGAGACAAAAACAAACATTTGATGATTGCTGATGACATGAATTTAGTGGTCAGCTTATTATACTCTATTATCTGTGTATACCACGAGTACATTGTTATATCGTATGGTCTAGATTTTGATAATAAAGTAAATAAAACGCTCTTATTGTTAAAAAAAAAAAACTGGGAAATGGGTATTGTATGTTAGCCCAGGAAAAATTAGCAAGAAAAATGGACTGAACCTTACATTCATTTTAAGTAGACAGATAATGTTACTACCATTTAACTACAGTGGGAGTGCAAAACCGAAATTAGCATTTTCAAGTTAAGCTGCCATCCGTCCAGGTTTCCCCGGATTTATCCTAGTTTGAAAGAGGTCCGGGGAGCGTCCGGACGGGATTCAAATTGTAGTCTGGGTTTTCGATCAGATCCCGTTCCCATAATTTATGTAAATAAAAGCCATGGGTTAGGTTAGGTCAACATTCAGAATTTGATTAAGATTTAAGTTCTTTTAAAACTAAAGTAAATATTGTTAATTGTAAGGAAAAATAAAAGGTTAAACAAGTTTTCATTTAATTTTATTAACTGACTAATATTGGGTTTGTTTATCTTTTATTTAATACCTAAGAAGGTTAAAAAATAAAGCAAAATTACTCACTTGTCGTCACAAGAACGATTAAACACACTATTTCATGCAACGAAAGAGGCTTGAAATTAAAGTTTTCTTCTATCAAGTACGGAGTGATATATATTTTATATTAATGAAAAAAGTATTGAAATGTCGGTGGTGAAAGCTCCAAAATCCGGGGAACTCACGTTTCCGGTCCTAGAGGGCAGGTTTTAGAGATGGCAGCCCTAATCTTGATTTTAACTAAGAGCAACAGTTGCTAAACTTCGTTGACAAAAACAAATAATTTTGTTACCTATATATTGTCCGTTGCAAGTTTAAACGAAAAAATATCGGCAATCGTATTTTTCAAAATAATTGAATTTTTTATAGTACCACAAATCTTGCGCAATGGCAGACGTAAAATTGTATTTTGCAAACTCCTTTCTGCTCTAATGTAGAGTTCCGGGCGCGTATTTTTGAAGTGCTGTCTCCAGCACCTGTAGTAGAACATAATTCGCGTTAAAATAGATAAATGGTTGCAAGTTATTAGCGATTTCTGTCGCATTTTCCCGCTGGATTATCGATTGTTTCTTGTAAGCCTCAAGTATGCAGGTGGTGTAATTTTGTTATTATCGCATATGAGCTTCAGACGGCCAGAATTTTTCTTCAAGGAACTAGACTCTTTTTCGACATTGATCCTGCCAAATCCACATTATCTGTCTGTGCAATCATCTTGACTTGCCACGAGGATGTTCGATTTTGTGTAGGGTGAACGAAAACAGTTTTATCAACTAATTAAGGATTGCGTTTATGACGAATTCTATCATTTTGGAGCAAGTAGACTCTACAACAATATAGTCGGTGAAGGAGAAGAAGGATTTTGCATTAAACGATTTTACGTCACTCTGTTCCTTTGAGCAATGTTAGTCTTATAGATACAGGTACAGGGTACCGGGTACCAACTGTGTATGAAAAATTTCTGTTAAATTTTGTTAAATAAGGGTGCTGTAGCAGCAACTGGGTAAATATTATATTTATAAAATTATTTCTGACTATCCTTATTAACTGCGTAAATAGATGAGGTTTTGTTCACCTGTATGCCAACCATAGGTTTAACCTTCTATCGTCGCTTGTGTCTGTTGATGCAAATTTTATGAATCTTTGTAAAGCGCCCTTAATCAATTGATGAGGAATTAACATTGCTCCTACAAAATAAGTGTAGTAATCTATGGTAGTCACACTGTACCTTCTATAGTTTTGTTATACTCGGCACACTATAATCCCTTAACAGCTGCAACATTGCCTATTCATACCATACCCTCCACCTATGCTAGCACCATTTTGGTAGGTTTTTGAACTGTAATATAATGCATAAAACTCGGCTGCCTTAAGCTTGGTCCTTCTTACTTTTACCCTCCGTACTTTGCTTGAAGAAGATCGCCATTTTTGTTTTGCACTCCCACTGGCCCTCCCTAAGGGTGATGCAATCATTATTTGTATAAGATTAACTTTCTTGTCTTGAGTGTTCTATAGACTATAATATCATCTCTAATTTTATAGAAAACATTAGCCATAAAAATCATATTATTTATTAGTCTATTATATGGTCCTTCAAAATGACTGTATTCTTATTGTTTTTCAACTGTACTATTTTGTTTTGAACTTGAAAATGTATTTTTGCATTTACGTGTTTTCATGCTAATTTGTTGAAGGTTCAGACATTACTTGAAAAAAGTACCAAATGTAAATAAGTTGTGTACATATTCTGGATCCCAAGGACGGCTATGAATTAAGATGACGTTTCAACGCCAGTTTTTTTGGTAAGTTTAAAGATGTAAATCTAAGAATTCTATCTTGAAGAGTAGGTAAATACAAAAAAATACAAGGATAGGATTTAGATAGCCACGGTTTAGAAAAGGTTTTAAGCAGCACAATTTTTACAATAAAAGTGTTTTCTAATTAATTTTTGCGCCATAAAACCGATATGTTCGCAATGCAACGAAAATTACATTGGTAAGAAATATGTTGCCAATACTTTGTTTTGATTTGGTGTTACTACCTTAAAACTACAAAGAAATGAGAATATAAATAAATGCTTTAAAAATACCCACTCACATTGAGTTGTGTCGGAAATAAAAACTTTTTTGTGACGATGAATTGTTTTATTTTTTGCTGTATTTTAAGTGAACATAATTAAAAATAGAAGCAAATAATGTTATTAGAATTTCTACTATTTTATTAGTTAGTAAATAAAAAAATTACATAAATACTGAACACTGAATTTTAAAGGTAACTTCAATTAAGTAAAATGCTATTTGTTTAATATCTTTTCGGTGATTCCTCCGATGTTAATGAGGCCAGCGAAGTGGAAGATGCACTTGTAGTGCGAATCATTCGCGATATCCTGGACAACGGTGCTGTAGCCCAGGGTTCTAGCGGACTCGACGATTCTAGGACTGGTGACACTCTGAATTTTGAAAAACGTATAAGTACCGATATTAATTTTTTTGATAAAGTTTACACACCAAACCAGAACCAATAAGTTTATAAGTGCATAGGTATTTAAGCAGTATGTAAGGGTGAGGTGTTCTGAATAAAAGGATTTTAATCCGTTTAGTATCCGATGCACAACCAGTTGTACGACGAAAAAACAGCATGTCCCATGGAACTACTTAAGATTCTTCTCGCCTCTGAGCATCGAGTTGAGTGTAATTTAGCATAATATTGTGATTTTATTTTTAAATGGGGGCTCAGATCAATTGACTAGGAAACGGAACCTAAAGTAAATCAGATCCACCATTCAACACATACTTTTTTCATTTAATGTTGCTTTGTTTATTTTAGTAGTCTACGGGCAATGAGTTGCTTAGTTATGTCGTGGCAAGGACAATTTTAATGTCTGAAACTAATAACCCAATGACAGCAATTATGCCTCGGTAAATATTATTTTTGCACGTCGCATCGCTTACAAACGTTAAAATCTTGAAATGGCTCCTTATTTCTGGGGTTCTGTACCCTACAGGACTGACCAACGGGACCCTATAACCAAGCCTCCGCTGTCCGCCCATCTGTCAGTGGGCTATCTCATCTCAAACCATAAAATAGCTTAGACATAATTTTTATTGCCGCTTTAACTATAAATAGCATATGGAATCCTTCACGGAAGAGTCCGATTTACACTTGCTCGGTTGTTATGTTATTTTTAATTGGTATAATATAATATTATACTCGATTTATGATCCCAATAAAATATAAGACTTCATTGAGACTGTACTCACTTATTTCTTCGGGGTCTTGCGGTCTTGGGTCGTATTCGATGAGTTTTTTCCTTTTGTATTGGCGCAGCACTTTCAACGTCTGCTCCATTGCCCGCACCTTCACACAAAATCAAAATGTCAATTATTACCAATACCCACGTACCCTAACACGCTGAATAATATTGTACAATTTAGAATAATGGTTCGAAATAAGATTATTAGTAACACCCTCTGAGATAAAGGTTTTTAAACCTGAAGATAATTACGGATTAATATTAAATTTGGCGAGTTTACTTGAAATGAAGACCTAAAAAAAAATTATGGTGACAAGTTCTTTGCTGGAAGAACCCCTCCGATTGGCCTAGTTACGCCGTTGCTGCGCAATTTAAGTCACGGTACCAGTGCCTCCGGGCCGCAGCACTAGTTTTGAAAATTTAAGAAAACCATGACCAATTCAAAGACCACAATTTTAATTATAGGTACTAGTAATCCACAACAGCTACGCACGGGTGCAATGAGGATTTAAAAAGTAGCTTCCACTATGGTTATTATTTAATTTTGTGGAAACTAAACTGGTTTCGGTCTTAATTGTGAATTTTAGTTCATATGATTTAAACTGTATGTTTCCCAAATATCAATAAAATAAAGTACCTACTCAGTGATTAAGCAGAAATCTACTGGCGAAATAATGGGAGGGCGTACCATACGGCTACGGTACCTTCTTCTACTTCAGCCACTACTCACATATCACATAGATCTATTTTTGACACAATAAATACACAAATCTGAGCTGCCCCCGCTTTAATTTTATAATTGATCAGACTTTAAAAATGCCCCAGCTGGTGCATTTTTGCTCATTCTAATTTAATGTAACAAAGCATTCACTCCCTAACTTTGCTTACACGCATCTAATCACATACGTGCCTACTAATAAACCTCTTTTAAGACTAAAGTTTTAATTGTGCTACATCTTACCTACAACATAAATTGAATGCTCAACCGGTCCCTGCCCGGTTGCGTATAAAATACATAAAGGTCTTGCAGCTTTGATCCGGGCTTCTTCATCTTTTCTTCCAATAGCACTGAATAAAAGAAAAAAATCATTCAGTATTGCGGACCCTTAAAGAAAAAAATTGATTTGGGGCGACCTAGCTTTAGGCTTTACCAATGCCATACGAGTGGTAACGGGGCACCATCTGGCTGCATATAATAATCCATGGTATGTCAGGTGCATTGCGACGCCGCAATGGGTGCTTATTATATATAACATTTATATATAGCCGGGTAAAAATTGAACTGCATGAAGTTTTTTTACTATGAGCCTTTGTTAGCGGTCAGGCAGTTTTACGATGACGGCAATAATCATTCACCAAAGAATTTATGTTTTACTTTGTCTCACTCTTCTATAAATCTTTTAGAATCATCAAACCATTCGAATCCCGCAAGCATCCTGTACGCAATACAAAATTGTGGTGTGGCGCTGCCATACTGCACCTTGTGGATTCAGCATTATCGACCCTGTATCAAAATTAGTTAGGAGCCCCATATTATTGATACAACGGTAGCCTAAATACTGGTAATGGAATAATATATTTCAGGCAAATTTTTACTGAATATTTTAAAACAATTCTAACATTTCTCAATTTTATCCTTCACACTTTTTTCCTTTTTCTGAAGTCAAACCAAGAGTATTTTCATTTTGACTTTGTATAGTCTGGGAACAATTAGAAAGATTTAATTAGAAAAAAAAAATCTTAACAGTCACTGTAAACAGATCATTCCAAATCAAACATTAACTTTGCAAGGGCGGCTTCGAAATACGAATATTTTTTATGTTAGAACGGTACAATAACATAACCTTTATCAGTTATTAAATAAATATTAATAGTCATAGTCGACAATACTATTTTACGTGTTGTTGTAGCTAATATTTAAAAACAATATTTTAAATGAACCGAAAGTCGTTACATCAGCGTTTCCGTTTTCTTTTAAAACTAGGGATTTTTAAATATTTTGATTGAGAGATAAAAATTGACAATCTAATATTATGTGAACGAAGGAAATTGAAGCCTTTGTTGAACTCTGTACTCACTTCATTTATTTCGATTCGATATTTTTTAAAATGAATATGGATTTTTAGGGAAAAGTTAAAATTTCAACATTCTAGATAAAAAGCTTCCTCTTGAATCACTTTATCTATTTAAAAACTTCATCAAAATCCGTTGCGTAGTGTTAAAGATTTAAGCATACAAATGGACAGACAGCGGGAAGCAACTTTGTTTTATACTATGTAGTGATGATTAAAATGTCGAAAAAGAATCAAATTAGGATATAAAATAATTCTGACAGATTTTTTCACGTAAAGTTTTTTAAAATAATCAATTTCAAGAAATCGTAAATTCGGTAGTAATATTTTTAGTCAGTAATTTTTGTTTTAAAAGAGTAAAGCTCCCTGTAACTTTTTGGAATTTTGTGTTATAAAACAGGGGCCATGCATACCTTTCTTTGTAAAGTGTGATTTTTGATTATTTATTACATAGCCTAGTCTCATATCGCCTACTCCTATTGTCTGCGTCGCTAATGTATAGATAGAGGTTAAGATTGGCTCTGACAATAGCGCTACCTCCATGATATACAATGATAGAAGGGTTCGGATTTCATGTTTCAGAAATAATGGTTTACAACTATCGATATTTTGTACTTTAAACATTACTCTAAAGCAACATTTTTGTAACTTACTCAGTTTCTCAAAATATTCAATCAAGCTTTCTATCAATTTGCAGACACAAAAAACGTGTAACTCCACCCGCCGTACTATTTTATTAAATCAGATCAAAGTTATGATAGACATAATTGGGCTCTTTGATTGAAGTGCATGATGGTGGTTTTTAAAATTAACTGTATTCAAAGAATCATGCATGTCCGAATTATAGGTTTTTGCATCATTATCTCTCAACTTAAAGATTGAATTTGAGCTGTATGAGTAAACGCTTTTTGCCTTTTCTTCTGATTTAGAGAAACTAAAAAACTTTTTATTTGGATCTAATTGGTGGAAATGAAACGCAACTTTGTAGATGGCGCTACAATTGACTGACGCTTGCTGTGCGTGGAGTCGATTCGCCATGTTGGATTTTGTTCACAATATTGATTCCAATCCTAGGACCCAATTGCATATTGGAGTTAGCAAAATGGCGGCACGTCAGTTTCAGTAAAGTAAGCGTCCGTTCATTATTTATTGATTCAGTCGATCAGTCCTGGGTCAGTCTTTTACTTTTATTTTTTATTTACAAAACAATGGAGGAAGAACCAGAATTAAAACAAGAAATGGAATACGAGACCTTGTCTTCGAAGTTACAAATTCAAAACAATTTTGAAAATCCTACGTATGTAAAAGAATTCGTGAAGAAATATGCGGAATTACCACAATTGTGGAATCCTCAACATGAAGATTATACAAATAAAAGAGTTAGACGGTCTGCTTACATTGAACTTTTGCACATACTGAGGAAAAGCATCACCAATGCAACAATCCATACAGTACCACAAAAAATAAACAGCATACGGTCTAACTACAGAAAAGAACTGAGGAAATATTTGCAATCTCGTGCTATCGGCCCCAACGGTGAGGAAGTGTATACTTACAAACCCTCATGGAGATTCAGGGAAATGTACAAGTTTCTCGGCACGAAACTGTTTAGAGACGAGAGTTTTCACGAAGCTGATATCAATAGTTCCGTCAGTATCGAGAACGCCACGGACATTGCCGAAGTAACAGTTCAAGAAACCGGGTATATTGATGTAAGTGATTGATTTTGATTGGCATGGCATGACCAAATGATAAAAGAAATGTTGATTGAAGTGACCTTGCCTTGCCAGCCTTTTCTTCAATTCAATACTCGTTTGACAAACTTCTGTATTTAATTTACATAAAAGTCAATCTCAGTTCCTCCCAATTAATACATTCCAAACTCAATTTGTTGTCATTCTTGCTTGCACTTAACTAGGGATATAAAAGGGTTTGTTTAAAATAGTCTACTTTCTGAACTAAGTATCATATTTTCAATATATTGGTTTCAGATCTATAACAAATTTTAATTTAATTTTAAGTTTAAAAGTCAAAAACATTTCAATCAAGTACAAAATCTACTCCAAATATTATTCACATTGAATTTTATATAGCAGTATATTTAATAACTACAGTTAATCTATTTATATTTCAGGATGACCAAGACACTACACAAGAGGATGTAAAAACATTTTACTATAACGAAAAACCAATCATTCATGAGTATGTAACTACTGGTAGAAAAAAGCAGAACTACAAGCGAAGGTTTGAGTATTGCGATGAGAATGGCTACACAAATACTGAGTTTGAAGTTATTGGTAAAAATGTATCCCTGAAGTTGAGACGTATGAACCCTGAACAACGATGCCATGCAGAGCTCCTGATCAACAAAGTGCTAATAAATGGACTCAAGAACAATTTATCAGACGAAACTGACTTGACCGATCTACAAGTTTTGGACAAACAGATATTTCAGGAATGTGATAGTGATTAAGTAACAATAATTTTAATTATGAATTATATCTACACAAGTAAATAAACATGTATATAATAAAACCAAATATTTTATATTTCTGGTTACCTTGATCAAAGGCATAGGTACATATGTCATGATTTTATCTAGTTTTAAACCATTATTTTCATGTAAAATCACTAGGATATGCAGTTTACCTCTATTTTTGCGTGCAAATAATACAGCCATAGATAATTATTAGTTGTCTTACTTCTGCTTCACTAATAGGGTTGACTATTTTAGTAGTATAAAAGGGAGACCTGCTCTTATTTTAAGGTGCAGAGGCACACTTCCATTTTTGATTTTGCCTAATAGGTATAGTCACGTCATGTAGTTGAAACTATGGCAGTTTTACAAGCCTAATTGCTACCTTAATACCTTCTGCCTGCTACTTTATTTGAGAAATGAAACATTGATACCATGTCATCTATTGGATTTCTAAAGAGTTATTTACTATGTATTGTGATCGAATATGGTTGTGTGTGTAGGCCTATACACTCACGAGCTATGTCCTGAACTAGGCTGCTCGTCCCAAGGAACGTCGCTCTCGACTGCACTGCTCTCTGATGCCACGAGGTACATAGATCTATTTCAGAACAAACAAAGAACATGCTTTTGTTTTTTAATTTTGCTAAATAAGGTTTTAAAATTAGAATATCATACTTACAAGTTTTTAAATACAGTATGCCTACCATGAGTTCTGATAATTTTTCTACAGTTAGATACAATAGATTAGTACATGTAGTATCATGTAGTTGTTTGTTACGATCTTAATTTCTAAACTTCGCAGTAGAGGCACTTTGTGAAAATTACTTGTTGTACTTGTACTTGTTTCTGCAATCGCTAGAGGTAATAGAGGTAGGTAAACCTTACCTATATAGCTCATGGTAGAACAGTTCTTTGGACCTTAATATAATAATTCTTTACCTTGCCGGCACGTAAAGGTGTGGTGGGGGCGGCGGCGCGCGACGTGAAGCCGAGCGAGCGCGGCGAGCCCTTGACGCGCGACCAAGAAGCACGGATTCTGTCACGTGGAAAAAGCTACATTTTATATCTCCTTTAATTGACTACGAAGTAAATGTTTTTATTTTCTTATCTGTATTCGAGTTAAATGCTTATTTAAGTACACTCAGACAGTCTGACTCAGTGGCCTATTTCTAATATCGCTTTTTGATTTATTTTATTAATTTCTGTTCTCGCTTTATAGTTTTTACTGTAGCATTGTAACTAATGAAGACGTAATTTCACCTGATATTGGGTCGCTGTCGCTGTGGTCATGTCTGTCTCTTTTCCACCCTGAGTCCGGGGCCGGTGTGTCGGATCCAACTCCAAACAGCTCCGACACAGCACCGGCCACCACCTTACGTGCTGACCTCGCTGTTGTCTGGTTTTTTGAAACAGTGGTCGGAAAATGATTTGAAAATGTTGAGGCGGACAACTTACCACGTAGGATACCCATGAACATTGCAAGTTGAATAAAAGCTTTCATATTTGAGCTATTGAGCTGATTACACCATTGCGCTACCGAGGTCGTCGTCGAATATTTCAATGGTGAAAATTTAAAGGACATAATATAAATTAACTAAGCACCTAATGGTAGACCTATTTGTTTCCTTTGATTAAAGGCGTCAAAGGAAATATGGAATATGTAGGTGTAAAGTTTTGTATTTTATGGCAACCAAAAAACAAAAATGTTGGAAAACTCACACTGTTATTAATATCGATCTCTGGTACTGTTCCAAGGTCAGCTGCCTTTTGAGCGAGTTCCCGAAGCTTAGGATCATTTGGCTCCATCTTCTCAGCCATATTGATCAGCTTCAGAAGGAAATCTTCGAATGTGGCCTCACGCAATGCTACGATTAATTTTTTTCTTAATAACTGCATAACATAATTAAAAAAGAACACAATTTAAATTTATACTGACCTATAAGCCTCGCTTGTTCTTCCATCATCCTTTGCATATCTTGGACAGCTAGACCTTGGTTCATTCCGATTTGTCCAGGACCCAGTCCAGGTATTGGTTGTCCAACTCCTGGTACTGTAAGCAAAACGCCTGATGCTACTTGTCCAGTTTGTATTGCACCAGCAGGTAACATTGTTCCTGCTAAGGGTGGTCCTGTAACCCGTATAGGCTGAGTTGGAATCATTGGTTGGCTTCCAGGTCCTAATATTCCTTGTGGGACACCCGGCCCTATAATTGGCGCACCTTGTCCAATCATTGCTCCATGTTGAAGATTTGCTTGTAACGGTTGGGGATAGCCAAGCATTGGTTGACCAGTTATGCCTTGTAAACCTGGCCCAATCATAACTGGCTGAGGTTGACCCATTATAGCAGGCCCCACAGGTCTTATTCCCGTAAAAGAAGCCAAAGGAGGTCTAGTTTCCAGGCCGGTCTTTGTCACAGGCGCAAATGATGGTTGAGGGACCGTCAATTGGTTGGTCGCAGGAACTTGAGGTACTACTGTACCTGGTCTCTGAGTTATGCCTCCACTAACCAGTAGATCTGGTGTTGGTTGCTTTTGACTTTCCATACCTGGAAACAAAAATATGTGAGATTCCAGTCTTTAACTGCCTTTCCAAGGACACGTTATAATTTTAAATTGTAACGATTATTCTAAGGTAGTAAACGCATTCAAAAAGTTCGTTTTCTTCACTGCTGGACTACCAATAATAGGTAGTTATTATTCGTTCGCTAATAATGCTGGAAACAAATACAAAATAGAGCTACCAACTAAGAGTATCCTTACCGATGCTGTTAATGTCGAGTTCCTGCGTGAAGGCCATGACGTCGAGCGCGGAGGAGAGCGCGGGCCCGACGCCCGGGACCATGTCCCCTGCCAGCGCCGCGCCCGCCAGGCAGTCCGGCGGCGGGACGGCCGCACCGCGCTTACTGCAATGTCCGCAATGTACAACAGTTACAAGCTGCTCTGTATGGAAGGGAAGTGGCATCGGATCCACCAGTGGAAATCCGGATGCGGAAACGTGGCAGTCTGTCTGCGATGCGGTGCAGTAGCCGCACTGCACTTGATGTGATGTCCATTATAGAACTTCATATACTTACATACAACGCACATGCAACGCACATGTAGGTACCACAGCCATACCGTATCCGGATTTGGTGTGTTTCAGTCTTAAGTACTAATAGTCCGGTCAAATTAGACCAAAAAATAAGAGTAAAGATACATAAATTTACAACAAGCTGAAAATCAGAAAAATTGTTTGTAAATATAATAAAAAAGAAAATTTGAAAGTTCCCCACCAATCCGGTTTGTGGAAAAATTTTAACTCAAGGTCAAAGGTCAAAAAAATGAGTTTTTCGCGATTTTCAGCAAAACGGTAAGTTTTATCATAAAAATACTTCAGACAAAAATTGTAGATCATAAAATTATCTACAAAAAAGGTATCAATACTTTTTTTCCTACGAGCTACCGTTTCTGAGTTACCCTACCCTTTAACGTTGTTTGATGAAATCGGAATGCGTAAAACACAGAAGTCTGCCATTTACGATTGTTTTGAAAAGGTAAATATAGATATTAACAACACTAATGCGACATACATCATTGACGGAGGATATTTACTACATCGCGTTATCTGGGATAGCGAAGAAACATTCAGCGTAATTTTAGATAAATACGTTCAGTATGTACGCCGACATTTTGGTTCCAGAGTTACTGTCGTATTTGATGGCTACAATGATTACACTAAAAATATTAAAGCTGCAGAACAACGTCGTCGAACTTTAGCAACATCTACATCTTCTGATATTTTATTTGATGAATTCATGATAGTACCAACCAGTCAACAGAAATTTCTTACAAATACTCATAACAAGTCTCGGTTCATTTCAATGTTGAAAGAAAAGTTTACTGCTGAAAACATATTGGTAAAACAAGCTAATAATGATGCTGATGTGCTGATTATTGAAACAGCAATAGAGCAATTCAATGTGACAAATATAACTGTTGTTGTTGGTGAAGATGTAGACTTACTCGTATTACTCACTGCTCGAACTCCAACCCTAAAAACTATTTTCTTCTTAAAACCAGGAAAAGCTCAAAATCAATCGGAAATATATTCTTCAAAAAGTTTATCTGCTTTTGGAAAAAGTCAAAATCATGTACTATTTTTACACGCAATAACTGGTTGTGATACGACATCTGCATTTTATAGGAGAGGTAAAACAACAGTTTTCAAAATGTTTGAAAAACAAGATTTAGCTCCCTGTGCTCAAGTTTTTAAGAACAGTAATTCAACTCAGCAAGAAATCATCACCAACGGCATTCGCTTTCTTCTTTCTATGTATGGAGCTCCTAAAAAAACTACCTGCTTAGATAAGTATCGATATGCATGTTTTGTCAAAAATACTAAAAATAAAAAACAAGTTCAATTAGCTTGTCTTCCTCCAACCTCAGATGCTGCTCATCAACATCTTTTTCGGGTATATTATCAAGTTCAAGTGTGGCAGGGTAATCAGCTAGACCCTACAAACTGGGGTTGGAAGTTGGTTAACAATACATTAGAACCAGTTCAAACTTTACTTCCACCTGCGCCGGAGAAACTGCTGAACACAATATTTTGCAACTGCAAAAAAGGATGCAGTGCTAGATGTGGTTGCAAAAAAGTTGGACTATTTTGTTCTCTAGCATGTACAAATTGTCAAGGCCGGTCGTGTTCTAATGTTGAATCACCAACAGTGGAAGATTCGTTTGATTCTAACGAAATGACATGCGATACGTCGCTCTTTACGCAATTTACTTGTTCTCAAAATGAAGATGAAGAAGAGGAGGAAGAAGAAGAAGAACAAGAAGAAGAACAAGAACCACAAGAAGAACAAGAAGAAGAATTTGAATCAGACGGATAAGCTTCATTACTTTTTTTTAATTGACATCGCTTTTATCTATTACAATCTTTGCTAATTTCCGTTATTTTGCTAATTTCCGTTATTTTGCAATAGTTACAAATTAAACAGGATCATAATTGACTCGTGGAATAGGCCTACTGGGGAAACCACGTTAAAAAAAACGCGCTAAGTACACTACCTCATAGGTGGCGTGGAAACGTGTGCATATTATGACCATTACAACTTTTTGGATCGTAATAACTCAGAAACGGTAGCTCGTAGGAAAAAAAGTATTGATACCTTTTTTGTAGATAATTTTATGATCTACAATTTTTGTCTGAAGTATTTTTATGATAAAACTTACCGTTTTGCTGAAAATCGCGAAAAACTCATTTTTTTGACCTTTGACCTTGAGTTAAAATTTTTCCACAAACCGGATTGGTGGGGAACTTTCAAATTTTCTTTTTTATTATATTTACAAACAATTTTTCTGATTTTCAGCTTGTTGTAAATTTATGTATCACCAAATGTCTAGATTGACCGGACTATAAGTAGCGTTTTGGCATAACTAGCTTTTGACTCGATTTTACTCATTCATTGTTTGTACTTTTTGTATTTTTGTACAAACACAGGCTTCTAAGTAACTTCTATTTATACTAACTCGTGAGCAGTGATAACGCTGCTCTGAAACCACATACATAGGAAAACCTACTTAACTCGGGCTTATTTCGTTACTTACAAGCATTAACATAATTTTTTTCCCCGAATTGGTCCAATGAAAAATTGTCGTTATAATTTCATTAAAAATGTTGAAAAATACTAACGATAGTGGGACCTTCGTCGGGGAGGATATGGACACCCTCCCCCACATCAGTCTGCGCAGTTCTTCACCGGTGATGTTCCTTTTTCTCAACTCTGATATTGTCACCTTCCCCACACGCTGTCAAGAAAAAAGAAGACTTAGAATAGGTACCTATATAGGCTTGTATTACCTCAGGGGGAGGTAAACAACGACTAATCGTAAGCAGTAGCTTATTGACGCTTGTAATATTAAGCACATGTATCACTTCTGCATTTCTGAAAAAGCTTTAGCGAATCAACTTCTCTTAACTTAGATAATTTTGTTAGTCTAAACTTTGCTAGGTCCAATTCATGAACTTTTATATAGTAGCAACATATTTACTAAACAAAACAGAGTCGAAGTAGAATTACATATTATGGCAAAAGCCATTTGCGATCTTACAGTCTCATACATACCTTCCAATTAGTTAAAGCTCCCTTTCTCTGCTTAGCCCTTGTTTTGTCCTTGCTTTTTATCACCATGACCCCTCTCTGCTCATACCTCGGGTCGTCAGAGGGCCCGAGTCCTATGGAATACTCCTGGAGATATTTATGTGCATCCTCATATGCCACTGATCTTTCTAAGGACACTACTATTTTCGCCCACTGAAATATAGATTTATAAAAATATTTGATCAGGTGCAAACATACACATACATACACAACATACCTGCAACATTTCTATTAATATTTTCCATAATGGAAGTTTAGACTTTCAGTTATTAAATAAATTATGTATTTTATTTTAATGTTGGAATATGGGGAGACTCAGGTATTTAAATTTGTTAGTGGCTGGAAAAGTAAGCCATTTAACACTGGAATTGAAAACTCAACTTTGGTCGAGGCCAACCCATGTCTGATCCTTAGATGTGAATATAGAAGATATATTGGTGATCTAACTTGTTTTTATAGTTACCTGTTTGACCCACTCCTTCTCAGATTGTTCAATGACATGCGCGTACGTGTTCCCCATCATGGCTATCAACATGTTCAGCAGCAATATGGGTACAAACACCATGAATACAGCAAACACCGTCTTGGCCAAATTTGGGTAAGTTGTTTGCCCCAAATCCGCGTACTAAACATATCCAGTGGTAATATTTACATCACTTAACAACATTGATTCAGCCTTGTAAAATATATAATCTTGTATCGCAGTTATCAAGCAACGATACGTACCGTTATGCTACACAGAGAAGAATATTACATTTTACAACATTAGTAAGTGAAAACATACAAAAAGTTTCACCTCTGCCGGCATTGAACTAGAACCTCATTTATGAGTAGCTGTTAAACATTTAGTGGTTTTTAACCAAATGGCGCACACCTCTTTTAACTTATAAACGGATCAACACCATTTATTTTTAAACTTACGCTGTAGTCTCCTAAAGTGATTTGGAATAATGCCATCCATGTGCTTGGATAGCTTGAGAAGAGGGTCGACTGCACGCTTGGAAACCCTAAAAAAATTTATGAAAATATGTACTTTATTTGATTCAATTTTAAACAATATGAAAAGTAATCAGCGCCACCTATTGACATGACGAGATGTCTTGGAACGCAAAGAGCACCGAAAGTATACAAATTCAAACAGGAAATTATCTAATTACTTATGGATTCCCTTTTCAAACACCTATACCTATATGAGGAAGTATGTAAGATATGTACCTTTATACAGGAAGTAAAAGGACTGCGAGAAACCAAAAAGGACGATGCAATAGATGATGCCGAATGTGAACATGTCTCCTGTGATCATGCTGTATATCATGGTGACGAAGGGTCCGGTCAGTTTCACTGCGCTGAAAAAGATAAAAATTAATTTAAAAATCCGCTTTGTAAGTAGCTAGGTTTATTGCTAGAAGTATGGATAACCTAACCACGTAACCTATAATTACAAAAGGTAATTTAGTACCAAGAGTACTTGAACTCAATGTAAACTCTCTTGAACTTAGAATATATATATTTTTTATTAGTATGCACTTACCCGGCGAAGAACATGAGTAAAAACCAAGATCCAGGCAGCAAGAAAATGAGCAGCGCTTCTTCAAGTTTCCTCTGCCTCGACAGTCGAGCCGGTATACACGCAAGTAGGACTATGTTTGATAGGAGGAATATGAACTTCGCTGGCTCGTGTATCTACAAAATGAAGAAAATATCTTGGGACCATACACAAAAAGTTTAGTCCTAAACGAAGTCATAGGTTGTATTATAGTAGTTTGTACGACGTGGTATCCGTATTTAGGTATCCGTTTTATACCTAGATACCGATTCAATTATTTAGTTTGTGTAGGTAAAACATACCTACCTACTGAAATAGAAAGAAAACAGCAAGACCCCAAAGCAAATAAAGATTCTGATTTTGCAAATCTTCGTGTTCCTAAAATAAAATGCGCGAATTGGGATTCAAACTCAGGAAGGTTCGAAGAAGTCTTACTTAGTCAAGGAAATCTACCAACAAATACTTACTATCTTGGATTTTAAAAATCTCATAAAACTCCAATTGCTCACCAGTTGCTTTAAGTAAGCTACGATACCCTGGTTCTTGAGCTCGTCTCCCTCTTGCAGCACGATGTAGCAGAAGGTACTAGCAAGAGTTCCAAGCTCACAGGCGAGGCGGAATCCAGTAGTCGCGTCGTATACTTCCACGTCCCATTCTGGCTCTAGTTCCGCTTCCGCCCCCGTGTGCCGTAGGTATACAGACACCGATAGCAGGAGTAGATGGAGCATCAGGATCATAAGCCGTTTGAGGAACTTTTTCTAGGAGGGAATTGGTTGGAGTTGTTTAAAGACGGAATGTTAGTTATATGAGTAAGTATTTAAGTACATTGGTAGGCACGTAACAATTAAATTGTATTATGTATCGGCATAAACTGTAAGTAGGTACCTACTACGAAAAATTACAATAATTTGGTCAAAATTAGTATTTAGGTAGGTTATTATAATATGGCGATAGGTTAAACCTATGACCTATCATTATAATATTTTTCATAGTATCCATATTATGAACCCAAAACGTTGTGTTTCCGCAAGTTTTTCTGAGGGGTCTAATTACCTACTCTCTAAATAAGTAATAGAATTTGAGTTCCTTGGTCGGATCTGTAGCCTATTCCGACGAACTCAGATTCTTTTGGATCCGCCAGCATGTAGCTACCTAGCTATATAATAGTTACCCTTGCAAAAGTCTTCCACTTCTCCTCCAGCAGCCTCTGTATGATCCCACCGTCTAACATGTTCAAGTGTTCCTGTTTGGTGCCGTTGAGAATGATAAACAATGCGGAATTCCAGTCTGAAAAATATATAATAGTTAAGAACAATGGCACTTCTGCTACGGCGGCGTATTGCTGACGAGATAGTTCAGTTTATAGTTACTCTGCCAACTAGGTTAATCTTTATAATAGGATCTAGGGTGATCTAGGGGGATTTTAAATAAAATAGAATCTTTAAATTCTTATTCAATTCTTTCCACGGCTACTTTCGCCTTGCCACACAAGCTAAGAGGCAAACTTTTTGACACGTAGTCACCAATCCCCTTTTATTTATCTTATTTTTTGTTTAATTAATATATAATATAATACCAAATAAAATTGAATTATTTTTATCTTACTAGTTCTTCCATCCGGTAGTAAGGTATCCAGGGCGTTGAGAGGATAAGCTGAGCAAGTGATGTTGGAGTATCTCCAGAACTCCCTGGCTGATAGCTCCAGCATCTCTCTGAAGACAGACGCGCGACCGAGCTGGCACGCTAGGGTTAGTGGTGTGAAGCCAGCCTTGTTCATGCGCCCGTTGCTGGCCGGGACCTTTGGGTGGCGGAGCGCGTAACCAAACATATCCTGCAGGCCAAGAACACTAAATAAATGTAATATATTATGTACTACTCTCCCTGTCACTACATAGAAAATAAGAGAGACAGCCTCTATGTCCCTAAAGCACCTGTCGCTCTTTATATGACTTGATATACCTACATTACAACCAACGAGATACCTTAAAAAAAACTCAGTCACACCGTATCAAAGAACATAAATATAAGCATAAACTCACGCCGTAATCCTTCGAGAGTGGTTGCCAGAGGTGTTACACACCGCATTTTGCAGGTTTATATTGACTTCCAGTGTGACAGGTTGCAAATTTGTCGCCACTATCCGGGCACTGCGAGTAACATGGAAGCTACAACTTACGGTAACCTGGAACTCAAACCCTCTACCTGTCAGGTCGGGTCCGTCGGTTAACCAAGGCACGTAACAAACTAAGCTACTACGTCCTCCTAAATCTAAAATAATTAAAAAAACCTTAAACGAAAGAAGTCTAGAATAAAGAACTAGTCAAAATTTGAAAAAAAACGCATAAGTAAAGCGCATAAGAAGCTCACCAGCTTATCGGAGGTCACTAAATAATGTTGGTCCTATCAAGAGTTAAATACTCATAGTTGGCTATCAAAATCTCATTTATTTTGGTTTTAACATATTTGGTTATAGTTCATGCTTTTTTCTAGATTAAAAAATGATGAATCAAAAAAGTTTATTTCATAGCTCACCAGTTTATCGCAGACAACCACCATATGCAGGATCATGTTTCCGAAGGAGTCTTGTGCGTCAGGGTCGGCGTCGGAGTCCAGCAATAGGTTGTACACAGCTTCGTTGGCGCAGCACGCCGCCCATGCCAGCGGATACTCTCCCAAGTAGGCGAGACCCTCGTAGTTGGTCCCCCGAGCCGCCGGTACACGCTGCTGGTCTCGGGGTAGGAAAAAACTCCCTGAATTTGGATAACAATAGTGTAATTTAACAACATAGGTAAGGTGGACAATTGGACATAGGGTAAAACCAAAGCGAGGAATGCAATGCTAGTAGTCCGGGACGGGATCGCTCTGGTTAGAACTATATTGGAAACTTCGGGAAGGCCTATGTTTAGTAGATTTTTTTAAGATGATGATAATAATAAATATGATATTATGATTTGTTGGTCTTAGAAAATAGAAATTAGATAAGAATATTACACTAAAGATTTGTAAGTAATAAGCGTAACAATTAACAATGCATTTTGCAAATAAAACAAAACACCGCGCCTGCCGGAAACCTAACATATTTATTATCACACCACACCTATGGCTCTTTGGCTAACATCCGCGCCTGCTTCCACCAGATCCTGAACCAGTTCGTTGTTGCTGTACGCTATCGCCAGGTGTAGAGAACTTGCTCCTAGGAGATGAAAAAACATAAATAATTATAATAACCACATCACGACACGTACACTGACTTATCTCTGCAGTGTCTTAAGAACTTTTTTCACAGGAACTAAGCAACGATATGGTAAACATAGAATACAAAATCCAAGACCGATAATGCTTCTTGCAAATAACACCAAGTCCTGCCCCCGCCGGGATTCGAACCTGGCACCTCTAGCGTAGCAGTTTACACTACTGCGCCACCGAGGTCGACAAATAATTAATACCACATACACTTCTTCTATCATCAATCATTCTACATTATTATCATAAAGTGGTTAAATTTGTATGTTTAGTCATCTTCTAAATTAAATGTTCTTATTCTTTTATTTAGAACGGATTTCCAGGGTACTTCGGTAGTGATGTTTTAGGCCTGGCGCGGGCGCTCACTGCGCAATCGTCACAGCATAGGATTAAATCCTAAACAAATAATTTTGAACTTAATTTAATATCTTAAATCTGACGTTCTCTTATGAGACAACGTGCTAGAGCTTGCTAGATGCCTTGGTACGTTTGAGTCGGAATAAAGGAACGTCCGTTCATGTTATGCTGTGCTAAGCGTCTGTGATTACCGGGCCTTGGGGCAAATACAGATACTGACCGAGATACTCCTCACCCTCGACCACATCAAGAGAAAGCTTAGGGAAACACTTCACTAATGTTCTTGCCAATCTTGTATGTATCTGTAACATTAATGAAGAATAAAAGTTTAATATGTAGGTACGATACCAAAAGTTTTTTTAATTATAGTCTATAAAAGCCACATAAGTATTACATCACATAAACTTTGATACTTAGCTAAAGCTACCTTTGGTAGGTAAATATGTATGTACTAGACAGCTTTACTCAATATTGTCTCGGGTTTTTACCTTGGTGTCACAAATTATGAGCACATGCAATAGGGATTCTCCCAAGGCCCCTCTGTAGCTCATCTGCCAGCACGCCATGTGATCTTCCCATTTAGCCAACGGGTCGTGAGGGGATAAAGATGCTTCTATCGGAAGGACCACCTATTAACAATAAAACATACCTTAAACATTGTATGTATAATATTGCCTACGATATATGTTTTAAGCATTTCATATTTTATTTTAAATATTTTTAATGGCTGGTTTACCAAAAACATGTATATACCTATTACCTAACTACAATAGCCAAAAATTTCATCACAATTTCACTTGATAACAAGTGACGATGTAGCCAAAGTTAGAGTATGATTGTCCTCAAAAAGACTTATTGATTCTTAACTTTTAACGCGATAAGTTAAGGTTTTATCTTAGATAAAACCTGAGTGTAAGTGACGATGTGGTCGAGGGAGGAGCAAGCATGTTTGCATAAAAAGCTTATTTAGTTACCTGTTCCTGGTCTCTGAACTTCCACCTCAAGTACTCAGCTCTGTTGATGACCTTTCCTTTCCCTCCTGCATACATATAGGGCGCGAATTCATCACGTATTAGCTTCTCAGCCGCCATCATCCCTGCTTTGGTATACGTATCTAGAAGAAGACCACCTGCAAAATAAACAAATTGATATGCCATAGTTCCGAATGTGTTCCGAACCGGTTGTGTGTGTGCTCGTAAGCATTCCTTTTAAATATATTTTTATAGTTTGGTATAATTGTGGCCAAATATTGCCTATTGTAGATAGTTGCCTAAATAAAAAATACTTCAAGTTTGGTGTTCGAAAGAAATTGCTCTTCGGGAATAATTAAAACTCCAATGTTATTCAATAGGTATATTTTTTTGATATTTCCATATTATTTTTAACGTACTTAGATAATTAAAACAAACATGGAAAACATAAAAAAATACCTAACGTGGAATAACAGGTACTTACATAAGTAACTACATATTCATTTTCATTTCAGTTCAAAATTTATTCCTCTTATTCTCTTAATCTAAAATACGAACCTTAAAGTCAGATAAGTAAGTAGATAGCTCGGGTAGTAAATATCATCATCTACCGAAAGACGTCCTCTGCCGGACAAAGGCCTCCCCCAATGTTCTCCACACTGATCGGCCATGTGCACCACCCATCCACCGCTAACCTTACCAAATCCACCATGTTTACCGTGCGGGAGGCCTACCTACGCTGCTTCTTCAGTCAAAAACTATTCACACCCCCAGAACTTGTTCTAGTCGAACAAATATGTATGTATATTACCTGAGTTATATTTAACCTTACCTTTCTTATAATCAGCAAGCTTGTAAAGAACAGTGTGGTCCTCACTGCTCGGCTGTGAGATGACTCTGTCGAGAACCGAACCCACCGCCTGAACGCCACTCGGAGAGCATAGCTTACCCAACTTGCCGCCCATCTTGCTGGAATAAAGAAAATTTGGCTAACTTTCTATTTCTTGTCTCTAAATAATGTGTACCTATAACCTATAAACAGCTGGCTGATTACTTTTAGTTAATGTTTAAAATCGTGAAAAAAGTGAGAGCAAAGTGGCCCTATAAGTGGTAAGACGCAAGGTATAGGCAAGGTAACCTATGAAAGTAAAAAATTGTGTATTTCTCCTCCTCCTCCTCCTTAGTGTCTGGGCAAGATTTGAAAGCTACCTTCCTACTTAAACATATTTAGCGAGAAATCAAAATTTTAAGCAATTTTAATCTAAACCCTATTTCTTAATAATACCTAGTCAGGTCATAAATTCTGTCACATGTTTAATAAAAAATAATTGAAACAAGTTTATTCATTATGTAACCATTTATATACCAAACTGAACTTAACAAAACATAGATTCTTATGACACTAAAGTTTATTTAAAATGACCGCCGTGATTTTGAATACAGGCCCTTAATCTGCGCGGCCAGTCGTCTATCGCAGCACGAACGAGGTCCATGTCAATATCGGCGGCTGCCTTAATAAAGGATGTCTTGAGTGACTCCAAATTGGGATGAGGCTTTGAGGACGCCTTTTCCTCCAAGTGTTGCCATATCTTGTAATCTAAAGGATTCAAATCTGGACTGGAGGAGGGCCAGTCTTGGTGCCGGATGAAGTCGATTTCACGCGCCACCAGCCAGTCTTGTATGCTCTTCGCTCTATGAGCTGGCGCCGAATATTGTTGGAATACCCAGTGCTTGTTATTGAACATGGTATGAGAAACAGGTTCCACAAGGTTCATCAGGACTGTATTTTGATACACAACTGCATTCGTTTTTACACCTTTCTCACAAAAATGTACCTCTGTTAAGCCCCAATAAGAAACTCCCAACCATACCATGAGCGAGGATGGAAAATGACCTTGTTGGACACGCGGAATACGGTTGCTCGCTTCTTCACTACTGTGTACCTTATCATTTTGTTTATTGTAGCTCTCTTCTACGGTAAAAAATTTTTCATCCGAAAAAAGAATTTCCCGAGCGCGGCATCTCTTCAGTCTCAGGTCCATTAGACGAGCATTCAAACGATGTCCTGTTTTTCTTCGATATGCCCGAAGCCCTAAGTCTTCATTTAACACCCTTTTTACCGTGGTTCTGCTTAACCCCATCTGAAGGGCCAACAGTTTCTGCTTACGTTTGGGATTTCTTTGAATTCGCGCCTTCACAGCTTTCATCACTGCTGGAGTCCTAACAAACCGTGGGCGACCACTTCTTGACCTGTCATCTACACTAGAGTCTTCATTGTATCGTTTGATGGTACGATAAACGAATGTTTTTTTTTTTTTTTTCAGTATGTCAAAAATTTTAATTGGCGCGTAACCGCAACGATGCAACGCAATAACTGCAACACGGTCTTCTTTAAGCGTTCACTCCATATTTAAAAATGAGGAAAATTCGAAAAAGTATTAATTTTATTTTCATGAACAATTCGAAATTCGAATTCAATAAACTTTTTTGTGGCCAGCATTCTAAAAGAAAAGTTTTTACTGTGTGACAATACTTATGACCTGACTGTGTACAGTTAACCTAGGCAGAAAAAATACCTAAAACCGTTAAGCAGATTAGGATGAAACTCACAAAAACAGGTAGGGTAAGAAGAACATGAAAAATACACATTTTTGTCATGCGGAATGGATGAAGAATCACGCAGGAAAGCTTGTTGTTTATAAAACTTACCTTAGGCTTATATCAGGTTACTTTATTGTAAAATCAAATTGATTTAAGTATTGTCCATGAGAAAGTGGAATTGATTAAATCCATGTTGTAGTTTTTAACAATACACAACAGTTTATATTAAAATTAAGATCCGATTTTTATCGAAGTACATTGATACCTTATAACGCGCTTGCAATGCATTGTGGCCTACTTTACGAATACGAACATGAGTACTATAAACAAAATATGGTTTCCATGGAGATAGAAGATTGCTAATGTAGGTAGTAGGTTACGAATTCGCAGTAAAGTTATTTGGCTTGGCGGGCGGGAACGGTTTTAAATTTGTACAGACAGCCACATATAAAGTCTCATACAAACAGCATATTTTAGAGTTAGGGACTCCAAGACCTCAGACTACATACAAAGTAAATAACATAAACATCGGTCAATACTTTGTTAAGCTTAAGCTTTTTAATCAGCATGAAGAGGTTTGCAAATGAGCACATTACCTACTCCGAATGCCTTACATTACAGTGATTTAATTATTTGTTTACTATTTATCAATACAAGCAAGGTACGCAAAAAAGATGTTGATAAAAAAATAGAACATTACGGATTTTTTTTCCTACATTACTTTGTTATTTATAATCAGTAAGTGGACAGGGCAGTATAGTCCGGTCAATCTAGACATTTGGTGATACATAAATTTACAACAAGCTGAAAATCAGAAAAATTGTTTGTAAATATAATAAAAAAGAAAATTTGAAAGTTCCCCACCAATCCGGTTTGTGGAAAAATTTTAACTCAAGGTCAAAGGTCAAAAAAATGAGTTTTTCGCGATTTTCAGCAAAACGGTAAGTTTTATCATAAAAATACTTCAGACAAAAATTGTAGATCATAAAATTATCTACAAAAAAGGTATCAATACTTTTTTTCCTACGAGCTACCGTTTCTGAGTTATTACGATCCAAAAAGTTGTAATGGTCATAATATGCACACGTTTCCACGCCACCTATGAGGTAGTGTACTTAGCGCGTTTTTTTTAACGTGGTTTCCCCAGTAGGCCTATTCCACGAGTCAATTATGATCCTGTTTAATTTGTAACTATTGCAAAATAACGGAAATTAGCAAAATAACGGAAATTAGCAAAGATTGTAATAGATAAAAGCGATGTCAATTAAAAAAAAGTAATGAAGCTTATCCGTCTGATTCAAATTCTTCTTCTTGTTCTTCTTGTGGTTCTTGTTCTTCTTCTTGTTCTTCTTCTTCTTCCTCCTCTTCTTCATCTTCATTTTGAGAACAAGTAAATTGCGTAAAGAGCGACGTATCGCATGTCATTTCGTTAGAATCAAACGAATCTTCCACTGTTGGTGATTCAACATTAGAACACGACCGGCCTTGACAATTTGTACATGCTAGAGAACAAAATAGTCCAACTTTTTTGCAACCACATCTAGCACTGCATCCTTTTTTGCAGTTGCAAAATATTGTGTTCAGCAGTTTCTCCGGCGCAGGTGGAAGTAAAGTTTGAACTGGTTCTAATGTATTGTTAACCAACTTCCAACCCCAGTTTGTAGGGTCTAGCTGATTACCCTGCCACACTTGAACTTGATAATATACCCGAAAAAGATGTTGATGAGCAGCATCTGAGGTTGGAGGAAGACAAGCTAATTGAACTTGTTTTTTATTTTTAGTATTTTTGACAAAACATGCATATCGATACTTATCTAAGCAGGTAGTTTTTTTAGGAGCTCCATACATAGAAAGAAGAAAGCGAATGCCGTTGGTGATGATTTCTTGCTGAGTTGAATTACTGTTCTTAAAAACTTGAGCACAGGGAGCTAAATCTTGTTTTTCAAACATTTTGAAAACTGTTGTTTTACCTCTCCTATAAAATGCAGATGTCGTATCACAACCAGTTATTGCGTGTAAAAATAGTACATGATTTTGACTTTTTCCAAAAGCAGATAAACTTTTTGAAGAATATATTTCCGATTGATTTTGAGCTTTTCCTGGTTTTAAGAAGAAAATAGTTTTTAGGGTTGGAGTTCGAGCAGTGAGTAATACGAGTAAGTCTACATCTTCACCAACAACAACAGTTATATTTGTCACATTGAATTGCTCTATTGCTGTTTCAATAATCAGCACATCAGCATCATTATTAGCTTGTTTTACCAATATGTTTTCAGCAGTAAACTTTTCTTTCAACATTGAAATGAACCGAGACTTGTTATGAGTATTTGTAAGAAATTTCTGTTGACTGGTTGGTACTATCATGAATTCATCAAATAAAATATCAGAAGATGTAGATGTTGCTAAAGTTCGACGACGTTGTTCTGCAGCTTTAATATTTTTAGTGTAATCATTGTAGCCATCAAATACGACAGTAACTCTGGAACCAAAATGTCGGCGTACATACTGAACGTATTTATCTAAAATTACGCTGAATGTTTCTTCGCTATCCCAGATAACGCGATGTAGTAAATATCCTCCGTCAATGATGTATGTCGCATTAGTGTTGTTAATATCTATATTTACCTTTTCAAAACAATCGTAAATGGCAGACTTCTGTGTTTTACGCATTCCGATTTCATCAAACAACGTTAAAGGGTAGGGTAACTCAGAAACGGTAGCTCGTAGGAAAAAAAGTATTGATACCTTTTTTGTAGATAATTTTATGATCTACAATTTTTGTCTGAAGTATTTTTATGATAAAACTTACCGTTTTGCTGAAAATCGCGAAAAACTCATTTTTTTGACCTTTGACCTTGAGTTAAAATTTTTCCACAAACCGGATTGGTGGGGAACTTTCAAATTTTCTTTTTTATTATATTTACAAACAATTTTTCTGATTTTCAGCTTGTTGTAAATTTATGTATCTTTACTCTTATTTTTTGGTCTAATTTGACCGGACTAGTAGTAGGAACCTATAATTGTAAACCAAGGATCTCATGAAAAAAGCAATTGAGGAACAATTTAGTACCTACTAGGGATTCGCCCCCAGGATCCAGGACCGGGAATTAGCGGGAAAGTATTTTAATCGAGTGCCGGGATAAATTTACCTACCCGATTTCCTACAAATAATTTGTATGTAATTTTATACTTTTAAACAGCACAAAGTTGTATAAGACGACGTATTGAAGATTTTGGTTGAAAAGATACAGATTTTTCTCAACAATGGGCAAAGCTAAGAAAATAAAATTCATGGTCAGGATTTATCACGTCTTGTCTTTGTTTTGGCCGTTGATTTAACATGATTGGTCAACTTTTATAACACAAAATAATTAATCAAAAGGACCTCTAAAAAACTAAAGATTCCAATTTTACCGACATTGGGGAGTGATTTAAGCTTCCAAAATTTCATCATAGATTAATTTTAGTTTACACTTTGATTTCGTCGTTTAATACAATGAAATATATTTATAAATTTTAAATTACACGATAAAAACCATTTTGTCGTATACGCCCTTTTCCGTTCACGCGGGTTTTCTATGAGAGCTCGGCCCCGCTCGGCCCGCGCAGACAGCTGCCGGCTGTTGCTAGAGACGGGACTGTGTTAAAATGGGGAAAAAAAAGGACAAAGTCTCTAAAAGAAAAAGGAAGGCACGTATGATTGAACTATGCATGGAAATGAATAAGAAAAGGTAAGATTATTTCGATACATTTTTAATAGTATATTTTGGTATTGGTACTTTACCAGGCGTTCGTCACTCGCTCAAGGAAACGCGTTATTACCTACCTCCTCGTCGGCAATGACAGAGCGCTCACTTCGTACGTTTCCCGTGCGTTTTCGCCGAAATGCCGAACCAACGTAAATTATTGAGCAGTGGATGGGTGTCAGAATCAAAAAACAAACGAAATGTTGTCATTGAGTAGTCACTATTTAGTAATCTGTGCTATTACGTACCTACAGACCTTTCCGTAATAATCTATTATTGTTGTACACGTACGTACCTACTTATATATTTACTCAGTGAATAAATGTCCTACTTTCTTTTTTCGTAGATAACCACTGCAAATACTTATAATTAGGTAGGTAGGTGACACACGTAGGTAGGTAGGGTATGGATACCCTCTATGTAAGTAGGTAGAACAAAACTGCAAGTATAGGAATACTTGCAGTTTTGTGGGGTTCGAGTAGGTACATACTTGGAGGCACTATAGAAGCAAAAAACCTAAAACATTTTTTTGGGTTGCAAACAGGTACTTCGGTAATTTTTTTCGATGGGGTCCTTTGAAATCTTGAAAAAATCATCACAGTATAGTAGTAAAATTTGTATCGAACAACTGTTACCTATTTTTTTCGTGACATCAGAGTGGGTTCCTTAGTAAAAGTTGTTCATATTCATGATTAAAAACGCCCGCTAAAATATTAGAAGGTCCCTCATAATTATAACCAAGTAGGTATTATTAGCATGTGTTTGCTTTGCTAAAACAGTTTTTATTCTATGCGAATCTATCCAATAAACAACCCATATTACATTTATCCGTCGCGTCGGGTAAACTAGGTACCCACATAATTAGAACTAAGTACCTCTTTACCTATATTAAATATATTTTAGCGCAGTAATTATTTACATACTGTAATTTTAGGAAACGATCGTCAGAACAAAAAGCTGTGGAGACACCTCCGGGCTTAGAAAACTTTCCTAAGAGGTGCGTATGCTTAGTTAAATATGTTGACCACGTAAGTTTTTTTTTCTACATAATAGGGAATCTGCATGAAATTTCATTTGATTATCCAATCAATCTATCGTAAAGTATATGGAAATTTTATCTTTATATTGAAAACAGAAAAAGAATTGAACGAAAAACGAGAGAGATATAACCATTAAAAGTAAATATATCTATCTCGCTCATCAGGACAACCTTTTCTATAGAAGATGTATGGCGCCTGTGTACTTTGACGTCATAGTACATATCGTATCTCTCTGTCTAACCAACGGCTTTGAAGCTTTATAACTCAGTTAATAAGTAAAAGATTTATATCTAAATATGTGGTATCGAATTACAATAAATGAATAAAAAATGTCATGCCAATTCCCTATTGCGATAATCTAATGCATGCACAGAATGCTAAAAAAGCGAGTAAGTAGTATTTTAGGACGGCGGCCCGTGGTCCGTCTCAGTCCCGCAAGGCTGAGGTCTGTGAGAAAAATACCAAAGCAAAAGTGCAATAATGATAGGGCTATGAGAGTGTATTCTTCAAAGCTCGCTCCTACGCAGGGAAGGCTAGTAATACAATAAGTAAAATAAGCACTTGTGGCCCGCAGTCATACTTTGGCTCAAGATTTCCATGTTCTGCGAGCAGCGCGGTCAATGACCGCCAAGCGCCGCGCTCTGTCCGAGTACGAGCCAGGCCGGCGCGGCATAACGCTTCGAAAAAAAAGTGCGGGGAGCGGGGCGCAGCACGCTCATTTTCAGATCTATAGTTTAACACGGCGTCGCATTTGGCGGGCGGGAACGGTTTTTAAATTTTCTCACCGTACAGACAGCCACATATAAAGCTTCATACAAATAGCATATTTTAGGACTCCAAGACCTCAGACTACATACAAAGTAAATAACATAAACATTCTATCGGTCAATACTTTGTTAAGCTTAAGCTTTTTAATCAGCATGAAGAGGTTTGCAAATGAGCACATTACCTACTCCGAATGCCTTACATTACAGTGATTTAATTATTTGTTGAATAATATTATTCTAATTCTGTTTTTTTTTTCTCCCCATCCCTTCCCGCTTGCAAAATTGTTTATTATTTATCGATACAAGCAAGGTGTGCAAAAAAGATGTTGATAAAAAATAGATCAGCGGATATTTTTTAAATAATGAATAGGTGGACAGCTCAGTAATAGGTACCTGTAATTATAAACCACAGATCTCATAAAAATCAATTTAGGTTTTCGCTCCCAGGTAACAGGAACCGGGAATTCGCGCGAAGAAATTTGAGCCGTGGGCCGGGAAAAAATTATAACCACCCTATTTCCGGATTCCCATAAATTATGATTTTGATGTTTTAAATATCATACCTACAGCACAAAGGTGTTAAATAATTCTAATAATACCCATCGGGTAGACAATTAGTCTACATTTCGAACTAAATGGCATTCGGCAATTTCGACATACATTAATGTATCTCTTTTAGAAATGTTTGTGAAATACCAGATATTTATTTTAAGCATTCCTTAAAATATAGAATTTTTAAACAAATCTAAAAGTCAAAACTAAGGTCGTTAATTTATTGTAAATAATTTACGTAATGTTTTAAACTATACCTTATGTAAATTGTAGCTCTTAAATAACTGTTTCATAGTTCAAAATTCTTAAATTAATTCTGAGAAAATTAAGTAATAACTTATCTAATTCATACAGCACATTTCTGCCTTTTCTAGGAACACAAAAAGGGCGGGAAACCAAAAACATACTGTTCATAAAAGTATTTTCTGAGAAAAATGTTGCTCATTTTCAGTTGTTCATCCTTAAAGTCAAATAGAATTAAAGTAAAGTCGTAGGTTGAGAAGTTGCGAAGACTACTTACCTTCTATCGATCAAAATGAGTTTGTTAAACAAACTTTGAAAAAGTACTTAGAATCGTCAAGTTAATTTAATAGAAAAAAAACTATTAAATATTCTTGTATAAATAACGGAAAAAACAAAGATTGGCTCATCATGCAGGACTAGCAAAGTCCTAATCGCACTGCTATTGTAACAAAATACAAACTATGTGAAATGCATATTTGACCTAGTTTTCACAGACCTATAATCTGAAAGTTACTTATATAGAAATCAATGAACCGTAAGCTTGCTGACAACCACTGATTCGGTACTTACATAAAGTAACTATAATACTCATACCTAAATAAAATATCGTTAATTTGGGCATCAGAATTGAAGAATTGAAGTAGGTACTACATAACTATACCGTGCTTTGAAACCCTCGTAAATGTACCTGTAATAGGTTTTTCGATATAAAGTAACACATGTTTATGCTCAAAAGGAATATATAGTTCGAACCTCGATAGACATGATTAATAAAAACAATGAAGTATTTCAATGATAAAGAAATATGAGGGATATTTTGCTCCTGCGGTAAAATTTTATTGAATGAGGTTTTCATAGTACCAACTTAACTACTTAGTTATTAATAACCACAAAACTATTCATTGATTTAATTTTCGATGCGTAGGTTTTGGTATCAATTTTTTAAATCTAAGTCACTGGTATGTACGTAATAGTTAGGTAAAGCAATAGTATTGGGTAATAATGGTACGAAAGGTATGTCTGACCTTGATTCTTTAAATTCCTATTTTATTTTGTAAGGTACGTTAGGTAGGTTATTTGTTGTTAATTGTAGAAATTTGGACTTAACAATGTTTATTTTAAGTTATGAAAGAAGTGACATTAAATTACCTCTTCATTAAAATAAATAGAAAAAGGAGAATCGTAGGTATAATAAACATTCATAATGCATTCACGTTCCGAATTCCAGCAGTCACTTGCGTTTGCACAGCAAACCAGCAATAACATAAAATAAAATAATTATTTTGAACCTATATTTCAATTCCATTGATTAAAATGATACCTCAATTTTATCTAAATGGCCTTGCTCGACATAAATTGTAAATTTAGATTCTGAGATCGTAATGAAATGAAGCAAAAACTTGTTTAGTAAATGGAAGTAAAGCATCGAACGTCTGTTCCGTTGTGACTCTCATTAGAAAATGGACGTTGAAATGGACCGACGAGCGAAAGTTGCTTGGCACGAGGGAGCATGAAATAACAATGGTCGATACTTGATCGGCCCTGTTAGACAGAGAGCGCACTATTTTGTTCTCTCTCGCACCTATAGGGAATGGTTCTCGCGACGGTTTCCAACCACGAGTTTCGCATTCACGCCATTTTGTTTTGAAACGTCTACGTGTGCTTGACGCTTTTGCATCAGAGATGTAAAAGAAATAGTCAAGCAAAAATATTGTGATATTTGTGAATAATCAGTGAATTCTCGAAAACTTAAATAAATATACACTAGGCATAAAATTGTATGCAATATTTGTGTTTACAACGACTGTTTTAAAGGTAATTTTGTGTTTAAATGTGGTATTTATAAGCAGAATAATAATATTTAATCAATTATAAACTGTGCAATTAGTCAAATATTAAGTATTTAATTCATAAAGATACGATAATATATTTGATAAGGTTATAAGCTATAGTTAAAACTTGGATAGGGTTCCATTAAAGTCGTTCGCACACGACAGATGTTGTTGACCGAATGATATTATTGTTCGTGGTTCTGGTTTGGTAGGTTTTCAGTGTTACCATATATTTTAGAGTTGGTTATTTTATATGTATTTAGAAGAAAAAAAAGTTTCAATTTAAACTAAAACTGAATTGTCGTTTTTGCGTTTTTTATTATGAGTAGTAACATTAAAAAATCATATTCCAATACCATGCTGTTTTTTTAAATCCTAAACATGTAAATTCATTTTGCGAGTAGAAATTATTTTTGTAGTTTTATATTTGTGTTTTCATATTTAGTAATTTATTTTCGATGATAATAATAATAAACGTTGAGCTTTTTAATCCGTTAACTCTGATTTTCTCCCAACTGATCCAGAAGGACGATAATGTTTTTCACACGTATGTACGTAAGATAAACGGCTGAGCCGATTTTGATAATTGACATTTCGGTTGATTTCTTTTTTAATGTAATGGAAAAGTACAAATTAAAGATGTTCATTACTAGATTTCACTGGATACAATAGAACATGAAAAATTTAAAACGGTGGAATTAACTTGTATTTTGTCGTAACCTCAAAGTCGCGACGTATTCGATTAAAAATGTAGGTTACTTTTTTGTAATTTTGAGTTATAATTTGACAAAGCTATTATAAAATTGCCGCAAAAAAGTGCAACTCCCACAATTGCAGTGCCAGGTGCAGCGCTATCTAATATAAAGAAAACAGAGAAGAGCTTTCTCTAAAAATTGTAAGAAATAGTTAGTTAAGGCTTTTCCTTCTTTGCATCTTTGCCGTAGGGGCTATAGGAAGCACGAGCACAGGGAATTCAAAAGTATAGGTTTCCGAAAAATGCTCATCTCTTTCCAGAGATTGTTTCGAAAATCGACGTGAAGACCTAAAAACAGGTTGCTGTTTAAATGCGGCATCAAAAATGCCTCTTCTAACATTAAAAAATCATCATGGGAAAGACGACGGCATGGAAAAGTCGAATTTAAGACCTAAATAAAAAAAAAGATCACCAGCCAGTGAAAGGGCATTGATTTGGGCTAGGCTTAAAACGGCCCTGAATGAAGGCTTTTATACAATTTATGAATACTTCCAATAATGATTTTTTTAACTTCTTTGATCTCAGAAGCGTCTTTTTCCCTCTTGAATTTGTATTTGATTAGTTTTAATTCATATATCCGTGTTACCTTTAGTTAGGAAATAAATTATTATACTTGATGTATGTACGTTGCGGTACTTGTGGCGCACATTTCCAATAGACTTAATTAAATTAGAATATAAAAAGCATGTTCAAATTACACTTAGATATTTGAAGTAGGTCTGTTTATTAACGTTAATAAACAATATTATTGTTCGTTGTCAAGATACTATGGCTGACCTTCAGAAGTTCAGAAGACGTCTTATTCGCTCTGTGTCACGGCTTTTGTATAAAGAAAAAAAAGAACCAGAAGAAGTATGGGAATATCTGAAGAAAGAGACGAAGTGTGACTGTCAAGCTCTATGGTGAGTTTATTTTTATTACATTTTTATACAGTATTATTACAGAACAACTCTATTCTCTAACGAATTCGTTTCTGATAATTATTCTGTACTGAATAATTTAGGCTTAAATTTATACAAGTTATTAAAAATAAAATAATATTGACGTTTTTATGATTCTGGTAACACAAACATTAGTTTGTAAATGTTACGCGCCGCGTAGCCCGCGTTTACTTCTAATATATCTTATTCAATATTTCCTTGTACTCGGACCAAGCTCAAATGATACAGAAATTGTATTCTTCATATTTAAAATAAATAATAATAAAACTTAAAATAAATTCTCTTGCTACATCATTATATCTACAGATTTATATTTCCCTAATTAAAAAGTGTTTCTATCAAATATTTGTTGCTTAAGTTCTTGGGACCCAAAAAGTGCCTAACAATTTCTACGCTTTCGCTGTTCTCTCTCATATCTATCTATAGTTCCATATATATCATGATCCGGATTTGATACAATCGATTTTTTCATATTATGTGTTTCTATTGCCACTTCACTTACCATCAAAAATATCTCGCATTTTTTTCCTTGCAATAAATTACCGATGTATCTATTGAATCTTTTACACTTGATGGAACCCTTCATTTGCGAGTCCGACTCACATTTGGCAAGTTTTTCTTACTTAGCTCAATGTTAACTAAATTTTGACTGTACCGCAACGCACAGCGGGGCAAGATATTAAAAAATATTATGGTTTAACGATGAAGGGCGTGCATTAGGACGTATACATATGTACACCAACTACAAATGGATTCATCTTCCTAGTGAATGGTACATTTATACTTTTCATGAAAAAGTTATGGTAAAGCTTCCAATTTTCTAATATTTTATATTTCTCACCACTGCAACTTCTGTTTACCAGGATCAAACGTAGTGTTTATTAATTATATGGATACAAAAGGGGTTTTGACGTTTGGGGTCAACTTCATGATATGACTGCTCAAGCTACGAGCCCAGACATATAACCACCAATCTCCGAATTTTCCATAACTGTGCAAGACTGGTGCCGCAACCCCAAATTCCCAAAAATGAGAATTCTTTAATATTCCCTTAACCGAACTGTGTCATTTTGTAAAATTTACATGATTTTGGCGCCCCCTCAAATCTGTCGCCCAGAGCAAGTGCCCCGGTTCGCCTTCACTTCGATCTTGGGCTACGGGCTTCTATCGGCTATCGGTCCAGAAACTAATAAAATGATGGCGCATCAGTTAGAACCATGGCGTCACTGACGGAAGAAGACTAAAATTAAATAGAAAACAAAAAGAAAAGATTGTTCGGAGTGGTGCAAAAAGCGTCATGCATACTTGACCTTTCACGTACACACACACAAACTTAAGTTTACATAACGTTAAAAACTTTTTATGGCAACAACTCGGTACGAACTTGATCAAGTGAAGTAGAATCGGTAGAATCGAAATTCGATTTTTGCTCCAAGTTGACTTGTCCTACAAACTGATAGCCATACACAGTCAAGTTTACTAGATGCCGCTTCAAGTGAGCTGCAAACTTGACGGTAAACTTGATTGTGTATGGATACCATTAGAATCATTTTCGTTATTTAACAAAAAAAAAATACATTAACACAAAGTATGCATCTACCTATATATAGTTTCTTTTGGTTCAAGGGAACGCATGCGATCTCTTACGTTGAAGAAACTGAACCGACTGTTGGCAGCCAACGACCAATCCAATAACATAGCTCCAGTCGCCAGGATGACACTTACAGACTGGTTGTTGTTTGACCTGGTGCTCGTGCATGAGAAAATCGACTTTATCGGATTGGTAAATAGGTTTACAATCGAATGTTTTTAATGATAATAAGTTTATAAATAGAAGTTTAATTAATTTTGCTTTTTTTGTTAAATTTTCTTTGTAATTACCAATCTATGTAGGTAACGAAAAATGCAGGCACCTTCATTCTTCCTACTGGGTTTTAAGATTCACTTTACTTTTATTTTTAAATTGTTTTGTTTAAAGTAATATTTAAAAAAATGTTCTACTGGCTACTAAACGGTACGCAGTTTTCAAAATTTCATATCAATTAATATTACATTAAGCTCTTATGATTCTAAAGACGATATAATTTGTAAATAGTCACTTGTCAGTTTGATTAATCAGGCTACTTTTTACCAATTGCTAGTTACATTATTAGGTATAATTATGGTGTTTGTACGTGTCCCTATCTATTGATACTGCTCTTTACTGAGCAAATCCGAGGTTACCCACACTGAAACAATGTGCATATACACGACTGATCATCATCAAACTAACACAACCTTAGTCGAACGTTCTTCGTGTAATAGAATAACAATAATATGTACCTACGTAACATTTCAGGATCGCTTGCAGCAGGGTTTGGTGGAGTATAAGCCATTGATAGACCTGTACTCGCTCGTGCAGAGGTTCAACATAGAGGAGACGGAAGGCAACGATCTCGCAGACGCCTGGACAGCCGCTACCATCACGTACAATAGACAGTCTGTACCTTTATTATATCTTAAATTTAAACTGGTTTCACACGCCATTGTAATGCACGTCTTCAGAGTTCACGTTATGATGGTTCTTTAGGAAGAAAGACGATAAACCCTTATAACTAGATCCTAGGGAAACCGTATTCGGTATTCGGATGTCGTTCAAGTTATGCTGGACCATTGATTTAGTATAAAAAGTCAATTATAACTTGACCTACTGTGTTAGATGTGTGTGTGATACGTCGTTTCGCACATTAATAAAAAATCTAGGTATAAAGGTGTTTAACATAAATCCATAACGAATGTATATGTGTTACAATCAAAGACCGACAATGATTATTGAACGCTTGGTCATATGTGGTGGTCACTTCAAAATGTCCACAACGCGTGTTATGGCTCATACGAAAACGGCCACGACGCGACGCGATGTTGTATTGCAGAAATGCTATCATGCAATGACTCGAATTGAAACTGAATCTGATTGTTTTGTCGTTGTAACAGGTTTTTATAATAAAAATAACCACATCACGACACACTCATGACTCAGCCCTGCACAAAGATAATCTTCTATCGCAAGCACTAAGCAACGATAGGGTATAAACTATATAAATAAGAATTCTACATCCAAGATCGGTAAGTGAAACAATGCGTCTTGCAAATAACACACCACCCCCGCCGGGATTCGACCCCGGATCCTCGTAGCAGTCGGCTTTTTACACCACTGCGCCACCGAGGTGGTCCAAGGTCTAGGTCTTGACTGTATATTTGTATGAGTATTATTTACATAAAATGCCTTTATCTCCAGAGGTCGACAGTGTTCCCCGATGCTCCTGCAGAAGAGATGGCACCAACTGAAGAGTCTGACGAGGGACAAGTTCTACAACTTCTGGGCAGCATACAAGGGCAACGATAAGCTGCTGGAAACAGCACTCGTCCACAAACCTACCGCCCTGCAAATGTCTATAGCTAAAACGTAAGTAAATATTGACTAATAAAACATTAATCTACATAATAAATATCTACATCGAGTCATGTCCTGCTAGACTTGCCAAATTAGAGCGATTTAGATAGTTTTCTTATTCATTGACACAATATATCATAGCAATTTTTTTCTAATTTTTGCTAGATTGTATATAGGTCGTTCATTATTATGGAAATCTGACTGTTCAATTCACAAGCATTACGGGGCCATTATACGGTTTGACATTGAATTTATTTCGGTATCATATTCAATTCAGATACAATATTGTATAACGGCGTTTTAATAATGAACACGAGTATTTTCTATAAAGTCGTGGATGTTTTCTACCAAAAGTTTTTATTTCAGTATTACAGAAAGTCGCTCAAGTTGCTTTACAATTATAGAACGAATCAGCTGAGCATTGATTTATTGATGCAAAGTGAAGTCATATTAGAAAAGTTTTCATATAAAACGTCTTTTAAAACGGCTGTCAGGTTTGAGCTTGAGTTTGAGTTTCTGTAATGCGGGGCTAAATATTTCGATGTTTAATACTCATAGCATACATAGCCATAGCCTATGGCTTAATTTGGGACTAAACGCGTTTGTATACATAATTATTTGACGATTTTCATAAATCGTCATGGGATTAAAAAGCAGGTCTCATTAATCTCAAAAATTGGCTAGCCAAGTTCATTTTGTTTTGCTTAAGTCGCTTCCTGGTCTTTCATAGTTCTTTCCTCTAAAATTAATAAATAATATTGAAATTGCTTTTCTTAAGTTAATTTGCCGAGAATATTATTCTGCTCTTATTTTCTATGAAACGAAGGCGACACGGGCAAAGCTAGCTGATTTACTTATATTAAGTAATTTTAATTTAAAAACTTATCGATTTTATAATGTTGTGTATTAATTTTATATTGTTTTATTTCTAGTTATCCATCTGTAATTTGTCAACCATTTGAAAGTTGGGAGGAGTGCGTCGAAGCTGGGCTGATTATTTTACCAGAGACATTTGTAAGAGATTTTATACTGTTTTTTCGTCTGGACGCATTTTCTTTCATAAACCTATCAAAAATATATGCCCCTACTCACCCTACACGCACTGTCGACTAGTCAAACGACTAAAAAGGCGAGTCGCCCGGGCCACAAGTGTGTAAGCATTCATTAAAAACTATATTAATATATAAACGCCGGGGACTAGTCGACAGTGCGTTATATATCCTACTGTTTGTTTTTTTTTTTTTAGAAAATCAGATATATTTTAAACAATATGCTTAGGTTTTAAAGAAACACGAATTCAACAAGCATTATAAGATTTTTAGGTTCTTAAAATCCAAATAAAGAAAACTTTACTTTGTTCTTTGCTTCGTTTTTCAAGAATAGTTTGCAGTAAATTGCTTTATAGTGACAATAATATGGAAACTTTCAAACGATACAACTTAGCTCCGTACACCTTCAATTTTATCAGGATCACATTGACTTAAAAATATTTTAAATAAATATGTTCGTAAATATAAATGTATACTTTGACTGAACTACACACTATATCTGAAAGTATAATTATAATATAAAAAATAATCTATGGGCCTCCAATATTTTAAATATGCGAAACTACTTTGCTGTTGAATATTTTTTTTTTTTAGGAGACAAAGATGGGTATGAAAAACCAACCTAACATAACTCAAAAATCAGTTCAAGGTTTGTTAGCTTTTTTGTGATATCTATATTTCCAATAGATTTCTATAAATAATATGGTTTTCTAAAACGTAGTGAAATTTGTAATTGGTTAAAAATGGTTACAGAAAAGGCACCTGATGTAGAATTAGTTGAAGATACAATAGAAACAATAGATCTCGGTTTACAATCAGATACGGATGAAAATGAGAGTTTGATAGAAGATAACAGTAATTTAGACATTGAAAATAGTAATGGTTTAAATCAAGACGTTCCTAGTAGTAATCTGACAATGGTAAAACAAGAACCACCTGATGAAGATAGCCTATCTGGTGTTGTTATTGAAAAAACAAGTCAAGTTGATATTAATTTGCAAAGTGTAGACCGATTGGAAAGCATGATTGAAGAATATCCGACCAAAAATATGACTGAAGTTGTAAGAATCAAGAAATCAAACAATCTATTAACTGAAACAAATATGGAATCAACTTGCAGAAATACGGATTCATTATATGATCCTTGTAATGAAACTGGTGAACAAAGTAAAGATGTTGATAAAGATGTGGTAATTATAAAAAGAACTAGGCCAGAATTAAAACAAGATAGAAAATATCATGGAGAAAATATTGAAAGCATTACTGAAGAAAATACATGTGTAGAAGTTTCTGAAGATGTCCATGAAAGCATTGATATACCCCATAAATCATCAGCAGTTGAAGATTTCAGTTCTAGTAAATTTTCTTACACTCAAAATGAAATTGAATTAGAAAAAGAAATAGATACAACCAATTTTAACGATTCTTTAAAGATAACTGAGGTAAAAACATCCAATACTGTTAAAGAAACCGCTCTTTTAAATAATCCTACAGAAATACAGGAAATAAATACATCAGATGAATGTCAAACAGATGAAGAAAAAATTGATTGCGAACATAGCAAGGCTCCCGTTAAAAGTTATGATAAAATTCAAGATGAAACAATTGTTTGTGGGGATTTACTGTCGAAAAATGTATTAACAATGAATGAAAATAAATGTTTCAAATCTTCAGATGAAGAAAAAACTGATATCGTTATGAAGTCAGTTATAGATGAATCGCCAGTTATAAGACCCGACATACTAAATCCTTTCGACGTTATTCTACCCGAAATAGAATTTGTAGACGACGGAATCGAATTTGTCGATGATGGTATTGAATTTAATGACAACATAGAGGATAAAAATATTAGTGTCGGTAAGTTTTTGTCCGATTATCCATAATTTTTTGTCAAAAATAAAGATACACTCATAACATTACTTTTATCCTGCAACAGATCAAAATGTGTATAATGCTTTTCATGCAATACGACATTCTTGAAATGCATAATTTATATATTAGCTAATATAAAATTTAGTATTGCAAGTTACTGATAAGGTAATCAATAAATAAAGATGTCTTATTTTTTTTTGAGAAAGCAAAACAGTCAAACTGAGTTTATTATTATATTCAGATGTTTTAAAAGTATATATAACTTTTTCCACTAGATGTCAAAGGGTCTCCTAAAGAAGAAGAAGAAAAGGATGAAATCTTGACTTTTGACGAAAAACTTTTCCTGACTCCAGTTGTGTATACGAAAAAGTTAGATGATATGAACCTTTTTAAAGACAAAGTGTTTAGTTTATGTGATATTAATATTATAAACCAAGTAGCTTTACAAAGTAAACCTGTCAGTAAACTGGCTTCGAATTTGAAAAATCATGAAGTTAAAAGTGATACTAGTGATGATTTATTTTATAATAACATTAATAGTGAAACAGTTAGTGAAGATGAATCGATAGATGAAAGTTTTAAAGTTAAAATGACTAGTTATTTATTACAAAAACCAAAAACTCGAATTTATAATCCTATACAATTATGTAAAAATCCTGATTTCAATACTAGGTTGAAAAGGTTAAATTTCGGCTTCTTTGGCTACCCACGAAACAGAGAATATATAAACGCATGTATACCAGTAACAGTAGATGTCCATAAATCATTTGAATCGAAACTTATTGATGGAATTTTATATTTAAAACCAAGTATCAAAACAGAAAATATTGCAGTGGCAAATGAAACCAAAATTGAGGAACTAAAAGAAAATTTGGTATCGATTAAGCCTACACCAATGCCAGTTCAAAGTTTATTAGATAGTTCCAATTTAAATATTAAAGAATTGCTACCTACAAGTGAAATGAAAACACCTAATTTGTCTTTAAATGACTCAATAATATGTGAGAGGAATAAAGTTATAAGTTTGCCTGATAAAGACAGAATACGCAAAATAAACCAGAAACTTTTAATCGCACAAGTTGCACCAATAATACAAAATGAAATTACATTAGAACCCTCAAACTCCATAGAAATATTAGATCCACCAAGTAAACATGCGACTGAATCTGAAGAAGCAATATCTGTTCCTGTTCCAAAAGACATCTCATTTGAAGAAAGCAAAAAAGAAGGCATAAATGGCGATAATAGTTTATGTATTTCTAATAAACAAAAAACCATTCCTGATTTGAAAAAAAAACAATTAGCTAAGAAAGCGAAACCAAAACATATAGCCGTGCCTTGGAACACGAAATCCGTGACGGTTAACAATTCTAAACGTGATTATTTACTCGCTAGAGATACGTTAAGTAAAGTTTTATATATCTTAGGCTCCGAAAATAAAAAACTTTCTGAAATTCCTGGTACAAGTAAGAACGCTAAAAAATTTATAGATTCTGCATTAAAAGAAACTGAAAATAAACTAAACCGCAAGTCAAAAAGTAAAAAGAAAGCTGCTCCCCAAGCCATAAATGAAGCTCAGAATGAAGACTGTCCTGTCCCTAAAACTCCTAAAATCGTATGTACGATCAAAAGTTACAGAAGCGGGAAAAAAAAATATTGTTGCTGGGCAAATAAAACATTAAAAGGCATTCAAAAAAATTGTCGATTAAAGATCGGTAACCATACATGCTTAACTGGTTTCTGTAAATGTTGTTGCATGGATATGTTAATGCAAGAAAGGGAAAGCAAAGAAAAGGCCAAATCTAATGTCATAGAGCTATCTGAAGACGAAGATGACATGAAAAAAGCATGTGCATCCATTGAAAGTGTTGTAAAACAGGCTCATGATCCAAAAAATGAACCTTTATTAGTTCCAGCCGTCCATAGCAATGCAGAGGTTTCTTGTTCTTTCATTAATACCACATTTAATATAAGCACAAGCAAGCCAGACATAGCTATCGATAATAAAATTGATGACTCATCATTGCCTGTATCGATAAACAATTGTGAAACATCTATTCCTAAAGTAGACAATGAAATCGAGCTTGAATCTACCTCTGAACTGACTTCAACAATCCCCATAGAATCTTATTCACCTGAAACCACCAATTTAGAAACACATACTACTTCAGCAGCACCAACAAACTCTCCCATATCGCCTACGAATTCTGTGAACAGAAAACGGATTATTCCAGTGAAACGTCCAAGAGTTCAAGTGGTACGTTGTCAGTGTAAGGAACCAAACATAGTTACTAGTCATAAAAGACATTTAATAATAGATGGTTCTATAACATGTCCATTACATTCAAAAAAAGTGAGTAAAACCCAAAACACACAACGTAGTAAAACTAAAGATACGGTTTTATTCGTGAATAAAAGTAGGGATGTACAAAATCCAATATTTGTTGGCCATAATAAAATACTGCTTACATCGGTCAGCTATAACAAGACTGATATACCACAAATTCCTGAACTCAGTCCGATACCTATTAAAAATTCTACTGCTCTTATCACTGTTAGCCCTTTAGTTCAAACCCCTGTAAATTCTTTAACAGAATCGGCAATTGATAATAGTGTTGTTATACCTAATGGTGTAGAACTAAAATTATCGGAAAATGGTACACTTACGTTTTCGGTAGATCCAGGAGTAACATTAGACGATGAGGTTTTGGCGTCACTACCAATTATTGTATCTACATTACAACAGCAAATAGATCAAAATAAACTACTAGGAAGTACAGCTGAATTCGTTGCAAACGAATCTAGTAAAGATCAAGCTGAAAATACTTCGAAAATAAATAGGAATTTGAATATTTCTGCTAAGGAACAGGATCTTAATCAAGACGCACCGTCAGTTGATATGAACACAACGACTGATCAATCAACAGCAACTGATATAGAAATAACAGCACCCAAACCATTGCATGATGAAAATAATTCACTTATAGACGATAATCGACAGTGTTCAAATTCAGTAACCGAAGTACTAGACAGCGAACAATTAATACATAACGATAATGAGGCTTCTAAACTGGAAACAATCAATGCAGCAACAAAACAAAATACAAATTCACCCGAACTTACTTTTAGTCCACAATCACCAAGTAATAATTATGAGCAAAAATCTGAAGACGGTAAAGTGAAATCAAAATCCACACTTCTATCTGATTTGATGGAAATGTCCGGAATAATAGCAGAAGATACCTTACCAGTTTTACAAGTACCTATAACAAGTAGTGTAGTCTCTGAATCGGGTCTGACCATTACAGAACCTCAGAATAAACAAGTTAATAACGATCACCCAATGCTTGCTCACAGTAGTGAAAGTATAAGTTTTAAAGATCCATTACAATTGTCAGTGATTCATTCGTTTGCTCATCTTAAATATGCGTGTCAACAAAATGGGATATTTTTCAAGTTAGACCTCCAAACGGGTATTTTGGTATCAATTAATGTCTGTCTAAAGAAAAATAGTCCAAAGCACAATAAGAAAGCAAGTGAATTTATCGATTTAACGTTAGAATCTGAGGATAAACAGAAAGATTCTCGTAATGATTTGAATGAAGACACCATAGCTATCACAAACGAAAGCAATATTAAACCGTTAAAGCTATTTAAATCTTTGCGGCCAACAATATTGTCGAAAAATAAATTTCACCAAATAAGTCTAAGGAAAAAATTTAAAAGCGTAACAGGTGAAATAGTTCGTTGTCGAAAAGAAAAAAGAAAACAGAATATAAGAAAAAATAATATTGAGGCTAAAATTGATTTAGTTGATTCAGATGAGCCAATGGAAGAGGAATATCTCGTAGATAGTAGTACAGACACCGAACAAGATAGCTATTCAAATAGAAACGTTAAAAAAAGAGATAGAGTAGAAGTATCAGAAAATGAATCTTCCGATGACGAACCTCTTGCTAAGAAGGCATTACGAACGAAAAATCAACAGGAAATAAATGAAAAAGGAGAATATGCAAAGGAAACACAAAAAGTAAATTTTAATGGAAAACAAAACATAGAATCATTAGCGGCAGCTTTAGATAGTGGTTTGGAGACTACTATAATGGAGTTACCTCCACAGGTTGTTGTTGACAGTATTGAAATGGTAACCGAGTCGGAAGAGGGTCCAACAGCTCTTGCGTTTTTAAATAATCAACAAAACCAAAACTCTTCTGGAGAAGAGGATTGTATTTTGGGATTTTAAGTTAAAAAGTTTCACCATTTTTAGCAGCTGACCTTAATTTTTCTGTAATTATTCTAACTGTTATGAGTAAATTTTCAATAATATAATTATTGTTTGTGTGATAGATAATTTATTACTATGTCTGTAAGATATTATTATGTAAGGATTGAAAATTTATCATTGAATAAATTATATTACATTTATTCAAAACATATTTTACTTAAATGTACTAAATTTATGTATTGGTTTTATTAAAGTGATTGACTTAAATTCATATGATATATATGTTAGGTTGTTATTCAATTTAAATAATTTATTCAGGAAATATTCCTTCAACCTATAAAAGACTGTAACCAAGCAACATTTTGTCATGTTCCTGTGGTTTCCGGCTGTTAGTTCTGCAATTTTGGTAGCTTTGGTAATACAAGGTCATGGTAATGTAACTGCTTACCTGGGAGATCATATGAGAAAATACTTTTTAAGGATGTTGGTATTGCTAAGGGCTTAAATTTATTGGAAAATGATTTATCTAATAACAACATTATAGTTAACTTTCACAGCATCCTGAATCTTTTCATGAACTTGATTGACCTCAGCTTGTGTAAGTGTTCTCTCTAGATGCCTGTAGGTAATGCTGTAACACAAACTATGTTTCTTTGTCTTTGGATGAATAAATTTATCCTTCAGCTTCACCTGAAATTTAAAATAATAGACTTATTTGTATCAATTATATTAAAAACTAACTATTGCACCACAGGTTTGCCTGTAATTTTTTTGTGATATTTTAATAGCTATTCTGCTATTCCCGACTAAGACAAATCAAAGATAATATAAATTGATTCAGCTTTTCTCAAATTATAAGTGAAGGAACTAAACTGACTTAGTTTTTATATATATAAGATTTGTAAGTTAAATTATACTAAAAAGACAGTGTATCTTAATCAGCAGGAATTGAAACATTAACATTAAGAGGAAACACATAAAACAATGAATTTTTCAGTTTAAAAATAAAGCAAATATATATTTTTCATAGTGAAAATTAACCATAAATATATGATATCATTTTGAAACAATCAAGAGCATCTAATTAATCTTTACATTAATAAATTCTAATTAATTAGTTGTCAATCAGCAAAATTATGTTTTATGACTTACTTGTTCAATTATATCACCACCAATATCTCTGACTAGGTCATAGAAATCATTGCTTGTAAATGTGTCAATTGTTAAGTTTTCTGGCAACCAGAATGACATATCATTTGTACATTGTGGGTAGGAGGAAACAGGCTTGTAAGTGATTTTTGCATTCAAATCTTTGTCTTGAAACTGTGTCAGAAATCCTGAATCCATGCTCCACATCAACCGAATGTCTGGTATTTTGTATAAAGCCATTGCTAACCGCTCAAGTCCAAGGCCAAATGCATAGGCTATTGTGTTGTTAGGTCCAGCACTAGCCAATATCTCATTACGGACAATGCCGCAGCCCAAAACCTCCATCCATTTATTTTCATAGAAAATTTCTAGCTCCCATGATGGATGGGTAAATGGGAAATAAGCTTCGACCCACCTGTGTTTGATATTCTTACCAAAAAGACTTTCTACTAAGCCAATAAGATGGTTTTTTAGTTGGACTTCCATTAGTTTTGTGGCTTCTAATGTGTGGCAACTTTGTTTCATTGGGTCTACTATTGAGTTGGTAAATAAGTAAGGTTTATTTGGATCAAAATTTGATTCAAATAGTTGTAAGTCTGGATTTTTTGGAAACAATTCATCTCTTGTTTGGGATCTTACTGCATCAACCTGAAATATAAAAGTATTGTTTGATAAAAACAAAAAACTTTCTTTTTACAGTAATTGTTTTAGTCTTGAAGTACATATTTATTTAACTTGAGGTGAATAGACTATCTTTTATTATTTATTAATCCAACCTAAATACAACATTATAATTGTAAGTACTTTCTTTTTTTATTAGTAAGTGGCACAGTCAGACTGGAAATTCTTGAAAATATGATTAAATACATAATAGTATAAAAATCAAACTTTTGACTAAAAGATATCCTGGTGATAAAAATATAATACCATACCTGATGGAACACAGGAAAATGAGTTGAATCAATTTCATCCCTCCTGTAGACATCCCCAATCATGAGGAAGTTATCAAGTCCAGACCTCAACAGTTCACTCTGATGAGCCGTCATGTGAGCTCGAAGCAATGTTTCTCTATTTATGTAATAGCAATCTGATTTGGCTCTGCTCGGATGATCATTAGGAATCAAAAGATCATCGAAGTTTTGCTTACTGCTAACAATAGGAGACAAGTTATCGTACACGCTAAAAGCCGGATTCCCTCTCTGCGTGAAATTAGAGTAGAAATACTTGACTATCCTCTGCCGAACTAAGGATAGGGGGTTATCTTTTCGCAGGTGTAGATTTCGATTCAAATACGATATTATTTTGGGCGTCACGTTCGTGTAGTCGTCAGAGATGAACTCCTTATTGTTTAAGTTCACTGTAGCCACAGATTTCGGAGCCGTACTGTAGCGGTGTCTGAACAACACCGCAGAAATACGGCTTGTCTTCAAAAATAACTTAGTCATAGTTAATCGTTATTTTAATGATTGTCTTTCTCATTCAAAATTCACAGTTCAGCAATATTCTAATTCTACATTTCACTTATCTGATGATTTCTATCTAAAAATATTTATTTGAAATATTATGACATTACGTTACGATTCATTCTACATTAAATATACAAAATAGTTTTTAGGGATTTTCGTCGGGATGGAGCAGTTTTGTATTTTCTTGAAATATTAAGTTAAAACTAGTTTTTAAATAAATAAACTAATTTCCAGCTTTTGGTGTAAAAGCTGAAATTTGTTTTTCAGCTTTTAAATGCAGTTTTTTTCTTAGTGAAAATAAATAGCGTGCAATGTTTATCAGCTGATTGTCAAAAAGCTTTGACAAATGCTTATCTGGAATTGAACATTACCTAAATGTGTATATTCTTATTTTAGCGAAAGAAAAATAGATTTCTTTAAATTATTACAAAACACATATTGTATAAATACAAACCGTAACACTATGTTTCGAAAACGACTTGTGAACGTAGCGCAGTTGAGTGTTGTCGGTGTGGCTGGGTACTGTGTAGGTTATATACAAGAAAGGAATATTGAAAATATTGAAGACAGAGTTGTAATAAATGGAAGATGTATCAAAAGTATGCCAGGCCTTCCTATTTTTGGCACGGTTTCAGCTGCCGCGCCTTTTACTGAAAGTGGCCCAAAGGACAGAGTAAGAATCTGTAAACAGCTTAGTAAATTTAATTTCAACTATGGCTTTTAAATATTCAGAGAAGTCCAGATAGTTAGTTCTTATTAAATATTATTAATTGTTTTCAGATTTCTCAGATTATGAAATATGGTTTCCCTGGACTAGACAATGTTCGGTCTTATGATGATTTTGTGTTATCATATGACCGTAGGAACAGAGTACCTCACTGGGTGTTTGAGCATATTACTAAAGAACACATCAGTAAAAACGATCAGGTTGATAGAAGCAAATGTGATTTTAAACCTGATGAAAGTATACATCAGTTCTTTAGGTAAGATTTCATTTTAATTAATTAATTTTTCATCAGGGATATTTATAAATTTTATGTTATTATATTTGGGGAAAAGATGGTTAAATAATTACAGTATAAGGTTATTCATTACAAAAATACATAAACCAACAATTTTTCCTTATAAACATTGTTTTCATATACTGTTATTAAACACATGATGTGTTGATTTTAGATCTCAGAACAGTGACTATAAACATTCAGGATTTGATAGAGGTCACATGGCAGCGGCTGGAAACCACAGATTAGCACAGAAGCATGTTGATCAAACATTCTTCTTGACTAATATGGCACCACAGGTATCAGTTCCCTTCATTCAATTAATTTCCAGATCATTCCACAGACTTCTCAGGCTAAAAGAAGTGTGTGTCTGTATTGATGTCATAAAAGTGTTTTTAAGTATGTGTACCTGAATTCTGAACCACTTGTGATTTTTTTTTTGAGTACAAGTTAATATTTTTCTAGCTTCAAAAATCTTCAACAAATTTGATCTAAAACATACTTTTTTTTGGCTTTGGCGTTATTTTTCTCATTCAATTCCAAATTGGGCAAAAGATAGACCCATGTTTATAAAAACATAATGTTTTATTCTAAAAAATACAGGTTGGAGATGGATTCAATCGACATGCCTGGAACAGATTAGAGAAACATGTGAGGAAGCTTACAAAAGTCTATAACAATGTTTACTGCTGTACTGGGCCATTGTATCTACCAAGGTGAGCAAAATTTTTGAATCTATTTTTTTCTTGAGTTTATCAAAAATTGGCATTGCCTGGTTAGCACTGACATGTTTGTTTTTGCTGGGTACTTTCCGCACTTAGCTGCTTATTTGAGCCATTGTATGTGTCATCTGTTTGTTCCTTATTTCAGCCATCCTAAACATTCCCAGAAATCCAGCAGTCTTTTCAGATTGCAGAAAGCTTCTGAGAGTGATGGTGGTGTCTTGAGGATATGAGCCCTTTGTGCGGCTACACTTGTGCATTTCATTATCACATGTGCTGGCGTTTCTTCTGCCTGCATGCATCCTCTGCATAGTAGGCTGTCAGTTACATCTATAATGAAGAGATGCTTATTTAGTGGACAGTTGCCTGTTATAATACCTATACCTATATGTAACCTGTCCCTGTTTAACCTGCAGAGATTGCGACTGAACCCCTTGCCTGCTGCCGGAACAGCCGCTTTGGTCTGTCTACAACCCCTTTCGTTATTCCATTCATTTAGGTGTAGATCTCTTGTTCTCTAACGGAGCCACGTTTTCGACTGGGACTTGGGTAGCGGCAGTATGGGTACCGGTCCATATACTGTTGTCGCTGATCCACGTCTCGCCAGTTCATCGGCTGCGTCATTTCCTACGGAGTTGCTGTGTCCTTTTATCCATAGCAAAGTGACGTTACGGTCTTTCGCAATGGACTGTGTGGCATTCCAGAATGGCACTGACCTATAAACTATCTTCATGCTAAAGATAGAGATAGACTTGTAGTTTTCGCATAAACAATTTGTATAGATGACCTTTTTAGCGATGTCACGTTCTTTTTTTCCCAGGAAAGAGTCGGATGGTAAATCATATGTCAAATACCAAGTAATTGGTGCGAACTCTGTGGCTGTTCCGACTCATTTCTACAAGGTTGTGGTAGGGGAAGCCCCTGACGGCAGCTTGGACATGGAGGCTTACGTGATGCCTAACCAGAGGATACCTGATGAAACTCCTGTCTCCTCTTTCATGGTAACACTTTTGTAGCATCCTAATATTACTCATTGTGTCTTCTATTCATACTAGTAAAATAATTGCAAAGGTAACTTTGTCTGTCTGTTACGTATTCACGCCGAAACCGCTGAAACGATTGTGATGAATTTGGGTGTAATTATAAATGGATCTTTGAGACACAAAACATCGCGATAAAAGTATGTCCAAATTTTCTTTAGTCTGTTAAAAGTTGTAACTTAATATTAACTAAAGCATTTAAAGGCATATCTATTTATAACTATGAATAAAGATTACGAAAACGCTTGTTAAAAAAAAACGCTATTTGGAAAAATAGTTTGAGCATGAGGAGAATAAAGTCCCGAAAGCATGCATATTACTCCACGTTTTATACCATACCATACTACATACATACAATACTACACTTTCATGGCAATGTGCTTTGAATAAATGCTTACTCAAAACTCAATCTATTTCAGGTACCACCAGAGACAATAGAGAAAGCAGCTGGACTTCTTTTCTTTGATAAATTGCAAAGAAATAAGTTAAATAGAATCAATGGACGTAAGCCGTAGATTGCGTTCTGAAAAAACAAAATGCGTAATTATATTAGTAAACAATGTTAGTCAATAAGTAGGTAATTTTTAATTGGTTTGTAAATATTACAGTTTAATAAATGTGATTCTGTTTTGTTCCTTTATATTTTTTATTTATTTTTGTGCCATACTATGAATTAACAAAAATAATAAAATTTCTCCAGGAATTTGTTCAGATTTTAATTGGTAAAAATTATTATTTTAAAATGTAGAATAGGCAGGCATTGGCGCACATCCACACTAGATAGTTTTGATTTGGCTGAAGGTTACTCATGTTTGCCTAGAAAATGCCTATTTACTGTAAACTTGAAGAGGTACAAGTGAGGGTCCAACATTCTGGAAAAATACCACTGGGAGATTTTTAATCCTTAGGAATGAGAGTTGTTGCCTAAAATAATTAAAACAAGAGCTAGCTATATATAAAACATGTGTATATTATAGAACCTGGTGTTACATAGTAGTTATATAGCAGGGGATGTATTGATACATATGTATTTGAGTTTTGTTTTGGTCTATTTGTCATCTTCCTCATCTGATGCGCCATTTTCTTGAGGTCCCTCGTCGATCCCAGCATCGCCCATACCTGGATAAAAAATAAATAGGTTAAATACATAAAAATATATGATACTTACAAATAAGAACACAAGCTGTAAAAATTCACAAATCAAATCAAATGTTTGATGGATGAGTGACTGATGTGGTATGGTTAGTAAATATAATGGTGACTTTATTATGGCAGTCTTACCATGATCCTCATCCTCCTCAGCGGAGTCTCCCGCCACCTCCGCATTTTCAGCTTCGGCGCGCTCCATCTGCCGCGCCAGTTCCGCCTCGTCAGTCGCCGTCACCACTTTAGGCTGGATAAATGTACAACATTTAATTATATCTTAATTATAAAGTTGGATGTTTGTTATTAAATTACGCAAAAACGGCTGAAAAATTTTTTTGGGTAGTTATTATGACAATTTACAAGAAATACTTCATGTGATTTGTTTTTTCATGAAACTCAATACTTTTTAATTTAAATATGTAACTAATTTAGCATCAGAGACAAAAAACTAAATTGATTTATACACTTACAGCCATTTGTATATTGAAGACTCCACCTGCAGCTGTTATGGTCTCTTTTATTTTATCAATTGCGTCTTGTAATGTTTTGAGCCCGTCTGTCTTTTCTGGTGTGGATGTGGTCATTACTAAAAATCATTTTTTTTTAGTCTACTTTTTGTTCTGACTATTAATTCAAATTATAATCAAAAGTAGTAAAAATAGAGAGTTGAATTTGCTGAGCTGGTTGGTAGGTAGGATATTGCAGTTTAGAAAGGGTTTTTTAAAATTCAGTTCATTAGGAGGAAAATTAAGGTTTTAAAATTATATGCAAATTACTTTTAAAAAGCTGAGGTTTATAAATAACTTTCCACTTACCATAAAGTGGGGGAGCAATAAGGTTAATTTTAATTGGCATCTCTACAGTGGATAGTTCAAGTCCTGTCTTCAAGGCAGCTTTGACAGCATCAATTCCTTCATATCCGTAGCAAGCACACTCAATGTCTGCACGAATTTTGACTGCTTGGGAGGTCAGTTTCCTCTTGATATTGGCTAATAACACTTCCTTTGTGTTCTCATCTAGCCCACATTCATTCAATACTGATGGGTCACTGAAAATAAGATTTTGGCATTGTTACTTATTTTACTTTAAAAACTAAAATATATAAAATTGTTTTAAATTGGTTAACAATTTTTGTCAATCAAGGAATGGAAGGAAGAATTTGATTTAAAAATACCAATTACTTTAGTAAATTTAGAACATGAATATAAATTTTATAAAACATAAAACATCTTACACGGCAGCCTGTTTGAAGAAGTCATATGCGGATGCTTTCTTTTTGTACTTCTCTTCAAAGTACCATGCTGTCTTTTTGTAAAGGTCTTCCAGTTGCTGGGAGCTCTCGTAATGGAGCAGCTCTGCCACATGACGCAGGATGGAGTTCACAGCCTTGGCTTTAGCATACCTCTCTGTGCATTTGTCTATGTCTTCTGCTGACACTCTACGTTTCGATAGATCAATGTAACCTAGGTACAGAGGGCATGTTTCAAGATTTCAATGTGCTCTTCTAAATTATTTAGTAAATTGTTAAACATTAGAAAGTTTATGTATAGATTCCACACTTTATCATCCAATAGTAATCAATAAAGTTGTTAAAAAGATATGTGAAATATATTTTTTAGATTGTTGAGAAATATTATAATATTATATTAGTAAAATAAAATATTAAGCTGTTAGAAAAAGGTTTGATTAAAATGATGGTTGGAATTTATATCATTGGTCAGAGTTTTAGCTGTTATGAGTATCAAGCTATTTTGGACAAAGTATAACAGAAATACATATTATCATAAAAGTAAACTTAATGTAAAAACAAATAAACGGTTTTCATTATAAAAATTACTTATATGCTCTTTTCACCTTGAGATAATTTATTGGAACTTTTAGGATTGTATAGTTTTGATGTTTATAATAAAATATTAACTAGAACAACATTAGTAAGCAAGAAGATTTATCAACTGATTAATTTACCTTTTTCTTTGTCCACTCTGATAACTACCACGGGCTCAGTTTTTCCAACACGGATCAGTTTGTTGATGGAACGGATACGTCTTCTGGACAACTCAGAGAGCAATATCATGCCCTCAATGTTGTTGTACTCCAGCAAATGGACGTAAGCGCCCATCTCTGCGATGGACCTCACGTTCACCATCACCACATCCTCCACTTCAGGATATTTTTCCTGATAAAACCGACACGACAACGGCATCTAGAAACGAAATTTGTATATAACCTAAAAAGTTTAATAAACACTTAACTGACTTTTAAGGGTCTCAGAAGAATAATAACGGTTTACCTTGATATACAACTTTTCTTAATTTATTATTAAGTTAATGAATAATAACAAAATGATGAAATAGTGAAATTGTTCACGTTGACGACCGACCGACAGCTTTTACGTTTAGTTTCACTCACTCAGGCAGTCACGTCAAATCAAATCGTAACCAAAAGTTTACCGTCTAAAGAAACGGACATTTGTTAATGGCTATGGATACCAGGTTTTATAGATAAATGTTTGATGGAGAGTAACTGATGTTATGAACTAAAATGATGAAAAAAGTAAGTAGTAAAAAGCTTATATTTTCAAGACAATTACTGACATTTAAGGACATTGAACTGGTAGGTGTATTGGTCGATGTGATACTTCTATGTAAAATGCAGTCTAATCAGGTTTTGAATAACAAATCTTTAACTTAAAAATCAGTTTTAAAAACGATCAAGAAAAAAAATCTATCTTACCTACTAGATAAGTCTTTACTCTGTTTTGAGAACTGATTTTGATACTTTGGTAGGTTCTATTTGAAAGACATCACTGATTGATACCATGTTAAATGACTATGTAACATCTTATGATTCTTATAAACTCCTTCTGGGTTGACTAATGAAGTTTTCCCGGGAAGTTGGCCTACATTATCCATTGTATTGTAGCGATACCTTGACAATAACCTAGATACAACTCAAGCGCTGAAACAATGTGCTATCAAGATTTTTTTTTACCAATATTAGAAAACCTTTTCCAATACAAATGTTCCCTCGATACAGGCTTGCCTAGTGAGGGGACCAAAAGACATACTGCTATTTATGTAACATGTTTTGGTGTAAATAAATATTTTTTTCATTTTCAATACAAATGATAACTTAATTGTAAAACAAGAACACAGCTAATTATTTTATAATCTTAACAGTAGGGACATGCTCGTATCTAATGTTGATACTTTAGTTTTAAAACAAATCGTTCCTTATCCAAAAATGAATAGAAAACAATGTGTAGCTTTTTATGGTACTAGGAAACCTTGTATTTAAGAGGCAGGTATTAAAAGTTTGAATACTGATTTTTTTCTGGTATTACAAACACAGATTTACTTTTAAATGATTTAAGAGTCAATGCTGGTTTAGTTAAAACGATCTTAGAGCTGAGAAAAAATCGGTTTGTCCAAGGAGCTACCTACAATACCACAAACAGAATACAGACACACAAGGTAAACTTATATCACCATCACCTTATTCTTTTTGGTGTTATTTCCATCTGATAATATTGGTATTTGATTTCAATCCCGCAAAAATTTTCTATATCTTAATTTGATTACATAGTTGCAATTCGTTTCAATGCAATTAAATCTTCCCAACGGATCACACTTTTGTTACATTTCTCAAAATTCGAGTCTTTTCAAGAAGAACATCATAAGCGACAAAAATCATAAAATTGTTGTTCTTTTCGTAATCTCTTAATCAGAAAGTTTTACATTTTATTTCCATACTTGTTAAGTTTTATTTATATTTACAATATCTTTATTATGGTAAGAAATCATTATCATAAATGACAAGAAATAATGTAATTGATAAAACAATGAAGAAACTCTCTTTGCTTTCTCCTGTTTAATAAAAAAAGCAAATTGTCGCTTACGATGTTCTTCCTGAAAAAGCTCAATACGATAATACAACCCCTCCCCCCACGTTGCAACCGATCATGTTATCAGATAGACACTATTTTAAAATTCAAAATCGATTGACAGCGAATAATTTGATCAGATGGGAATAAACTCTATTAATGGGGTTAAAAAACGTACAGGGAAGAGGACGATACAAAATGAAGTAGGTTTTTAAAAACAGATATGGTATTGGTACACTCTCATTGAGAGAAGAGCTCATAACACTGTATCATGATGCTCAATCGTCATCACATAATAAAAAGGCTGACAACAAAGTTATTAATTGATACATTACCGGTCCGTATCATATCATACGCTTTAAATCGCTGGCGTTGATTAGCCGCGCGCGTCCACCAACATAGCCAATGAATACGTTACGTTTGAAATTTTAAACAAAATGCATTTAAAATAGTTCAAAAAGTGGTAAAAGTAATTATAGTTTGAATAATACAAAAAGCAAAATGAAGCGGTAAGTTATATAGATAATTTTTAGCATTTTCCCTTAATAACAAAATATATAATTCTTGAAAAAAAAATCTACGGAGTATCAGTTTTTATTTTGATTCCGTTATAACAGATCATGCATTTGTTTATTTAAACGAGAGAAGTCTCTACGTAATTCACTTGTTATTATACGTAAATTTCTCTTTTCTAATTATACTGTTTAAAGAAAGTTTTAATATTCTCTTGTGTTTTAAAAATGGTTTGTAAAAAATGGGATAGGTATTTATTTATATTCATAGAATATCCCGATGTGATTTTTGGGATTGGGTGGAGTGTCTATAATATATTTACAGTATGTATATATATTGATCTTATCAAGCTGAGGCTCATTTAAATCATATGCTTTGTTTCCATTGTATTAGATATATTAAAAAATATAAATACAATTTAGATATGCTCACTCATTCCACTAACTACTTATTTACTAAATGTCAAAAACTCTTGACTAATTTGAAATCAAGAAAAAATTTGGCAGGTTTTATATTTTAATGGTATTTACTAACAAAAATGTATATTTACCGTTCGACCAACCTCTAAGCGGGAAGACGAGGAACGAAAGTTTGTACGCAAAAAGATCACGCGAAAATGGGACGGGTCCTACTTAGTGGGATTAGTTGAATTATTTCCTTTACCCGAAAAATTTATAACAATTTTTTACCAGATTGCGTTTTTTCCTAAAAGTTAATGCAGCAACCTTCCGATTAAGTAGATATTCCTACTCACCCATTAACTGAAATCTCGACAACTGCATGATCTTTGAAGCTGAAAACAAGCTTAAAGATAAAACGCTTTTAGAAGATGTAAGCTACAAACGTTTTTGAAATAAATCTTTACATTATGGACGAAGGTTGAAACGAAGCTAATACAATAAAGGATAGCTCATAAAAACTCAGTTGTTACCACTAATGAATCCTGACTTTCCGGACTATAATGATTTTGACCTGTTTTAAATTTGAGTGTCGAACAAGACTTTTTTTTCCTGTTTTTACATAAAATATATATTTTTTCAAAGTGTTGAAAAAAGTTTTCCCTATTTTAAATAATTTTCGACGTGTATATTTTTTTTACGTGCCTATTTAATTTGAGATTGATGGTATCGAATGGATTTATATCAATTATATATTCAAGTGTTCCGAGCACTTGAACTCAGAAACCAACTTTTCTTATTGTTCATAAGTAAAATTAATTATCTTAGCTTGGATTACTAGGTTAAATATATGTTTATATGTTTTGCAACTTGGTTTTTATTCCTAAAGGAGAAGCACAATGAATAACTATAAACCTTAATAAAAATTACTACACGAATAACTGTAAAATGAAAAAGTAAATGATATAAAGCGTGTGACATAAAAAATGTATTACGTTGCAATGACCTAATATATACAGTTTTTCACATCAAAGAGAATTAAAATATGAAATACTATTTAAATAATCGAAATAAAGCTTGTGAGCTTGTTGATTGATTGGCAAAGGTTACAGTGGATTTCAAAAGTGGGTCACATCTGTAAAATATATGATGATCAATTTATTTGTTGACCCAATATCGTATCGAGATTCAATGTCCAGACTCTTAACTGGAACAAAACGACCATTGTGTGAATTAATACAACTCAAGGTGTTACGATGCATTGGCTATAAATAATGGGGCATTAGTTAACCCGCGATTTCTTTGCTGTTTAGCGGCAACTTTCATCGTTTGCACTGCTTGGGGTTGGAACTCTACCGAAGAATGTATTTCTTAAGCATTACCTGGGCGTGGGACTTGCAGACAGTATGGACCACCTCACCTCAATAACTATAAGCTAAGATTGTGGTACAAAAATTCAACAGGTCCAGCTGACCAATGCGAAAAATACACTTCCTACATTTACTCATCCAGTCTAATTAGCTGTATTATACTAAGGTGCATTGAAAAATGTGCAAAATTTTGAAACTTAAGTAGGTGCCCTATTTGCATAGCATATGTTGGTCATAAATATCTCTATGCAAATAAAAACGTGTCGATTAGATTGACCTTTTTTCATGCCTCAACAGAGCAATGGCTATCCAACTGTACATTTTCGCGTATATTTAGTCCTCCATACATACGGATAGAATTTTGGGCTTTTATTAAGCCACTATATTAATATAGACGGTCCTGATTACTACTAACAGGAACCAACCAGTTATAGTAGTTTAGCAATTATTAATCATGTGTATTCAATAAATTAAGTTCTTTTTGAATATAAAATCCCAATATTAACAATGTTCTAATAAAAAAATCTTTAAATTTGTATCTAACAACGACAAAGACGTCATGCAGCGCTTTTCAACGATACCTATAACCTAAAAAAATTAAATGAGACTAGCTAGGAAGACCCCATATCGCAAAGCACTGGCAGGCAAGGTCGGTATGCAATACGCGTCATGTCTTTTCTGCATAAACCCAACGCATCGTGAGCGTTTTCCTAAGAGCCGTAACACGAATTTCGCAATGTGGATATTTTACAGTGCACCACATTGCGTTGGGGGCAGTTTTTTGGTCAACGAGCGTGTTGGTTAAAGTTAAAGTTAATAAGAGAAATTGGTGTTACATGTTGAATGTTTCTTATTTGGTTTTAGGACGAGCTCTACTCGCCTAGAACGCAGGGGTCATAAAATAATTAGCTAAATTATACATGTAATTTAACAAATTGGTTTCAGGTTGATCGTCTCGTTTCTTCTGATATCAACAATTATGTCATCTAATGCAGTTGTAGGCGATGACGACATAGACTTGACAAGTAGGTATTTAAAAACAAATAAATAAGCATAGTAGGAACTTTTATTCTAACTTATGTAGGATTCCTAACTACAGGCGTCTGTTATATAAGACTCGTTTATATTCTAACTTATGTAGGATTCCTAACTACAGGCGTCTGTTATATAAGACTCGTTTGTATTCTAACTTATGTAGGATTCCTAACTACAGGCGTCTGTTATATAAGACTCGTTTGTATTTATGTAGGATTCCTAACTACAGGCGTCTGTTATATAAGACTCGTTTGTATTCTCGTGTAAAAAAATTAAGACCTGTACGACATTTGCGTGAAAGATTTAAATCTGATATCCTAGTAGTTTATCTGCTGATTAAATAAGGTTTGGAATTTAATATAAATTGAATCTGCCGTGGATTACCTAAGTTTGAATCTTGTGTCGCGGGTACTATTCCACAATACGGCATATATCTACTACATACGTAAAAATACTACTCCAAAATCAAGTGGCAGACTCCAATAGCAAAGAGTGAATTTGGGGGTGGGTACAGTTATGGTGGGAACAATTCGCTCTCTTTCAGAACTGACTGGGCTATTTTTTAGAAACGCTTTGGGGGGGGGGGCGTGTCCTCGTTAACTTTAAGTTTTAATAAAGAAAAAGCTAAACGTCCGTAAACTCAAATTCTTTGTGGGGGGCGCAATCCTCGCTCCCCTCATCAAGCGAAACAATGCGAACCTTTATATACATTCTAGATAATACAACGGAGTCCCCTTTCAAAGACGGCCCATGTTCTCCTCTAAGACCTGGAGACGTAGACCTGCAGACCATTGATCTGATAGCAGTGTATAAGTTAGATCGACCAGACACTACTGGAGTCACCCTGGTGCAAGGGTCCCAGGACCTGCAAAGGGCATACAGAATTGGTGATGGAGCGAATCTTACTTTGCCACTGAGGTATGGTTATGTGTAATATCAATTAGATCTAATACGTGTAATAACCATTCAGATACTAATTTTTTATGTATTTTAATTTTTTATGTAGGTAAATATAGGTATATAAGCTAGAGGTAATTTAAGAACTAAAGAATTTCTATTTCTATGGGAATTTGGATTCAGACCTTTTCACTACCTTATTTATTTAGTTACAAATATTTTTTAAAGGTGTTTCATGAATAGCTGTGACCAAAAGTATTCATAAAATTTTATAGGAATATATTGGCTAGTTTCAGGTATAAGTGCGTAGGTACATTGACACGTAGTTACATATGTATTTTGAAAATAACCTCTTGGGCAAACAAGCAAATGGTTAATCTGATGGAAAGTGAACGCCAAGAGTGACGCCAATGCGTTGTCCATGTATAAAATACAGGTAATACAAAGGTTGATCTACTTCCAGACACATATTCCCCAAAGGTCTTCCGGAACAGTTCAGTTTGGTTGGTACCTTCAAATCCAGAGGGCTACGACGCCCCTGGAGTCTAGTGAAAGCTCATTCACAGACCCTTCAGTTTTCTCTCACCCTGGTACCCATTGCCAGGAAGCTGGTGGTCTTTGTTCTTGGTTCCAGAGCTGTCTTCAACTGTCCTGAGGCAAGTATCTTTTAGCTAATTATAAGTATTTTATTCCTTAACATAAAATATAATTGTGTAGTTATAGAGGTATTTCGTTTGCATTAAATGTATTTATCAATAATCGACGGGTGTGTGAAGACATGAGTCGAAGGAAACGAAATTATAGATATATATATGTTAGGATCGTTGCGTATGACGAACAGTAGCATCTGCCTACCACTTTAATTAAAGTGTGAGTTTATATTCCTGGGTGTGGTTTATATACTTCGCATAATTAGAGATCTTACTTGATTGCAATAGGTCATTTTTTCTTCTCTTCTCATTAAATTCATTCTTTTTCCAGTTGTTTACGTCGGGGTGGCACAAAGTACATGTTGGTATATCAAATTCAAGTGTACATTTAGCAGTCGATTGTGTCGAGGTGAGAATGAATCGATTTTATCAACATTCACTAAAATCTGAGAAAGTTGCAGTTGGACTAGTCGACAGTGCGTTATAGTCTTAGTAAAAATACAAAACCCAAAGATGCTGTTTATTTTAATAAATATATGACTATACTCATATTGTTTAGACTAGAATTTTATTATTTTTTCAGTTGTACCCGGAATTGATAGACGAGCATAACTTCACAGATACTACGTCATTTTCAATTGTCTCTAACTACGATGGAATGCCAGCACCTGTAAGTATTAATAAATTTACCATAATTAAGAAACTACCAGCTGCTACTACTTAATAACTAAACAAAACCATAAAACAAAGTCACGTCATAAAATTAATTGATTCATAAAAATTGGGACAAAAGGTTTGGAAACATATTTTTATATATTTATACTGCATTTTTATTAACGTCATTTCATCGTTAGGGGAAAGTAACATCACCTTTTTACGTATTAAACGTAAATAAACGTAAACGTAAATATTAAGAATTTCATAAATTGTTTTACAGATAGATTTACAGTGGTTATCTATGAGTTGCAACCAATACAACATTACTCAAGATAGCTGTGAAGAAATCGTAAGTAAAAAAAAACTTTTTTATCACACACTAAAATTAAAAAAAACATTTCGGAGGTTTCCAACTAGGCTAAGCCTGTATCTTGGGAAACTGAAATCCAAATACAAATTTTTATTTTAATAAGTTTAAAACTTAAGTAATTTCATTTTTTCTAATGCATTTACAAATTTGTTTAAAAACCTGTTGTTATATCGCAATTAGACGCATTGTTTCGCTTACTGGTCTTGGATGTAGTATTCTTATCTATGTAGTTTATACCATATCGTTGCTTAGTGTCTGCGACGCAAGTTCTTACTGCAGGGCTGAGTCAATGTTTGTGTCTTAAAATGTTATTTTTCAAATCAATCATGACATGTAGTATTTGAGTAACGTATTTTAATACTTTTTCAGGAAAAACCTGAGTCATTATTGGCACGACCAGTTGGAGTCAACGTAAGTTACGTTTTTGTTTAATATAATTAACTATAGTTTTTGGAATACTTTACGTTTAATATTTGAATAATCAATTTACGCCATAATTTGCTAGTTCTAAAACTTTTTATCTTGACTAATATAATAACTACAGTTTTACTTGAGTCATTAGGTTTGGGAATATTTTATATAAAATTTTCTCATTTAACTACTAGAATCTTCTTGAAGTTTATATACTATTTTTGGCTATGTAATAATTAAGTTCTTATCATTATCATTGCATAATTTACTAAATTCATTTTTTAAATTCATATAATTCATGTTTAAATCATCTTCTTTTTTTTCAGTTAATAGACTCGGGTGCCGTTTCAAGTTCTATTCCAACGCTAAATTCTGAATGCAATGAAACGTGTCCGGCTGTGAGTTCAATAAGTGTTTTCTAGAAAATATGTTTTATCCTAAATTAGCTAAGCCTGAAACTAAATAATAAACATGAACTATTAAATAATAATTCAAATAGAACATTGATAAAGAGGTTTAAGTCAACCCGTAGATTTGCATTTATTGTAGATCAGATGATCATGCAATCAAGGTTGTCATACTACTGTATCGTGATCCTAGTATCGTGATACTAAAAGATATATTATCACTATTTATGTGATATATATATTGCCAAACCGTATACAGAGTGATAATAGGTACTTAAGAGATGTAATTTTTTTATTTTATTGGACAGGGTGTTTTTTATAAAAACTTACATATAAACAGTAGGTGGCCTAGCGGTTAACCATGTATACTACACATACCTAAATTATATCTTATACAAAACTACAAAATCAATGAAGTAAAACAACTAAAATTGACAATCCTCATTTTTTATGTTCGGTTAGAATGGACAGTAAGTAATTAAATAATTATTTACTTGTACTGTGGTATAATTTGAAGATTACAGATTAAACAAGGTAAAAATTAAAGAAAGCAAGTAATATTACTTTTCAAAAGCTAATGCATCAGCCAACCGCGAATTTTTTAGGATTTAAGTTATATAAGAAAAAAATTAACCAATAATCTTTTTTTTTCTGTCAGGGTCCAATCGGACCTGCTGGTGAAAAAGGAGAAACAGGTCCCAGAGGATTCACAGGATTACCTGTAAGTTATAATCATAAAATATTAACATCATACAGTTTATAAATTCAAAAACCGTAGTAAGCTTCGTAGAATCGTGGCGTACTACGCAATCTTACTTGTAGTATTCGCGTAGTACTGACTACTACTTTACTAACATTTTTATTATTTAGTTAATTTCTGTTATAGGACATAACTTTTACTAATAAATCTATAGATTGCTTTCATATTGATTTGGTAGTACATTTTTTCCTGTTATAAATTCAATAAAATTATGGTGTCCAGTAGAGAATGTGTGAGATGTTTTGTTTTCGGAATTTTATTCTTATATTAATATATGTATGTTATAGGGTGTAAGAGGAATTGAAGGACCACAGGGTATTCAAGGTCCACCAGGTGTCAAAGGAGACAAAGGGGAACCAGGTTCTATTAGTTTTGTTAATGTAAGTAGAACGTTCTTATCAGTACTACATTACTACATTCATTTGTAATGCAAAGTTATGCAAGGAGGTTTAGGCAAAATATAAAGCGGTTGTCTGAAAAATTAAAATCCTTTTTTAATGCTTTGTTGTAATTAACAGAGAAACAACAAAATCTATTGAGATATTTTTTCGTCTTTGTGAAGATAGTAGATAGATAGATAGTAGATAGAGATAGTAGAAGTAAGCGGAGCTTAGCACAAGCAAAATGCTTAAATGAAAGTTCCGAACATATTTGTGTATTTTAGACCTAAGTTACTATAATAAATTATGTTGAATTTGCATTTGTATACAGAATCATGTAATTGGATTTGCTTTAAGTCAAGTAATTTCAAAGATACTTTTTATTATATTAGGGCACAGGTGGCATGAGAGGCGAAAAGGGAGACACAGGTGAAAAAGGTAAGTTGTATTATTAGAAATAAATCTTGTAGTGGTTATATATTGCAATATTTACTAAACAAAATAATTATATCATTTGTTTTTCGACATGTTCTGTAAATGAAATGAAATATAGCTCTTTCTTACAATAAATAAAGTTAAATAATTGTAACTGTTATGCCTTAAGACCGTAAACGCCAAATCACGCGTTGTGGTCATTGCTAAACATATCTAACGCAAAATTCGTGTTATGGCTCACGACGAGTTGTGGTATTGCAGAATATGTTGTATTGTAGAGCCATTCCTACTTTATTTAATTAATGGCACGAACAGGAAACAGGTCACGCCATATTAAAAACTTTGCAGGTGACCGGGGAGAAGCAGGCCTCGTTGGGTTTCAAGGGCCACCTGGGCCTCCTGGTAAAGAAGTAAGCTGTACTTAAAATTTAATTTCAATAAATCATTAAGAAGGTTAAGGTTTTTGTTATAGTTATTTTTTTTAAACATTCGCTTTCCTTTCTGTTTTTTTTTTTAATAAGAAGGAAACGCGACGAACGCCTAATAAGAAAATGTTAGGCTGTGTAAATTAAATAAAATCCAATTTACTGTAATCTGTAATCTTACACCTAATTATCTATAATATCCTTAAGGCGGCCCCTTCAGCAAATTTTGAATTTGGGTAAGAAATTTATACCAGACCGAACGAAATGACGTTTTTAATATGTATGATTGAATTCAAAATTATTTTATAGCTATTACTCACCCAACAATTATCCAACATTCTATTTAAAGGACTATGAAAGAATTTAACAATATTTTGATACAAGTACCTTATAATTCTTATAAGAACTGTGGGTTAAAGAAAAAATATATTTACAAATTTTCTATGTCATTTACCTAGCTAAAAATTACAAACTCTTGATAGCGAAAAATATTGTTAAGTTTTTCTTTCTAAGGGCTACATCGGACTAACGGGGCCAGTAGGGCCTCAAGGGAATCCAGGGCCTATCGGACCTCCTGGTCTACCAGGAGCACCCGGCAGAAGTGTGGACTCCTCGTTACTAAAAGGTATTCTTCAATCAATAAATTTTTTAATAATGGCGATAATCGTATTAGACTACTAAGCCAATGTCACGTGACGGAAACAAACAATGTTATGATTTAAAATGCCCAGTATTTTAGCAAATGATCAGTTGTCAGATCTGAAACAAAAAAACAACACATATTCATAATGAAAGGACAGCAGCACAAGGACATCACAAATTAGTACTATTGGATTTAATAAACTTAATAAGGAACTTGACAGACTTAGTATGTGACAAAGATAATAAATAATTTAGATTAACAGGACGGGGGATATGTTTAGGTAGACAGTCATAAATCGAAACTCTTAGATTAGAACAATGAAAAAAGATATGTTTTAAGGTTCCTTCATCTAACCCACACTCGCAGAGGGAATTATCCCTCACCCTATTTTCGTGAGGAATACCGGCGAGCATACATGTTCTAATCTTAGGCGGATTATAGTTGAAGTGGACACTTTGTCTCTAGTGTTGAACTTGAAAAATCAAGGTTTAGAAGGAATCAGAGGTTGTAAGCTAAATTAGTGCTTCCCTTTTACAGTTTTAGAACTCTGAGAGGTATTCTTAGAAAACTTTATTACTGAATAATAATTTGTACATTATGTAACGGATTAATTACTTCGAGTCATCCAGTAGGGTAAAATAAAAAACAAGAGGGGAATGTTTACATGACAAAATCACCATGAATATTGAAAGGAAATCTGGCTTACAAAACTAATAATAGGGAGGAATGGAAAGAGCTGGAAGAGGCTTTAGCCACAAGACACGCTGATCACTTAACTAGGCCAATGATTCAATACTAGTTTTTGCCCGCGACTTTGTCCGCGTACAAGTCGAAAATGGTTCTAATAAGATTTTTAATTACTGGATTTATAAATTTTTTGGACAACTCACATAATATATCTTTACAAATGACAGCCTATGTATTATTCTGATGTATAAGCTTTATAATTGTAAAGTTTCATTAAAATCCATTCTATAGTTTTTGCGTGAAAGAGTAACAAACATCCATACATCTATACTTCCTTACAAACATTCGCGTAAATAATATATAGTGAGGATATAAGAACAAATTATTTAAAATTCCATACAGGTGTTTAATGTTAGTAACAAAGGCTAGTGAGTAACAAGAGTTATATGTTGTTTTGTTTAATAGGGTTGAAAGGCGACAGAGGCGCACCTGGCCCTTCTGGAAGAGATGGATCACCTGGCGCTAGTGGACAACCAGGGTTATATGGGTCCAGAGTAAGAATACATATCCTCCAATTGACCAAATCCAAAAAAACATTTGATCATTCGCGGTATCAATTCGTTCGTGATCAGTTAGCTAAAAGACTCCAAATGTTGTAATTAAATACATGAAAGCGCCTCGCATAATTTTTACCAAACTGTATGTATCTTCTATTCATTAACCTACTTGACCCTGAAATAACATTTTAGGGAGAACAAGGCCTTCAAGGACTACCAGGTCCACAAGGGCTTCCGGGGCCAGCCGGTCCTCAAGGTGAAAGAGGGAATGATGGCCCCCCTGTAAGTATATATTTTAAGATTCTATATAACCTGCTGTTATGATAAATAGTTCTTATTTAATTGGATATTAATTTACACACAGGGCTCTGAAGGTCCGAGAGGCTTACAAGGCTTACCTGGGCCCCCAGGCATTGTGTCCTCTGGTTCAGGTGACATGGGCCCACCAGGGCCTCCTGGAGAAAAGGGAGAGGTTTGTTTTCAAATATTGATGAAGTAAAATATTTCAGCATTCGTGGTTAATTATTTCTAAATCTAAAATTACTAATTTTTAATTTAATAAAGAAACAGTATAGCTCAGTATTGTAAATGTGTTGATAGCATTTTGAATTTTAAACCCTTAGTGCGTTTTAGGTTTGGTATTTCATTTGTGTTTTCAGAAAGGAGGCATTGGTTATTCTGGATTAATTGGTAGGCCAGGGAGGGATGGCGTTGACGGTGAACCTGGGCCACCAGGTGTTAGAGGGCCTCCAGGTGTTTCAGCACCTGCTAGCTTTTCAACAGCTGTAAGTCATATTACGCTTACGACACTATAGTAGCTTACTGTTTCATGTAAAATTGTATATTTAATGTGGCATCAATAATTTGGATTTTTCAGGGGTCAACATTAACTGAATCAGATGTTATTGAAATTTGTGAAGCAATTATTTCAGGTAAATGTTAAAGAATATAGACTTACCATACCATTGCTATAATCGCCATCAAGTCATGAATAGAATAACATAATATAACATAAAATCACACCGCCACACGAGGGGTTGGCAGAGGTGTAATAAAGCGCATTTTGCATGTTTATGATGTATCCCAGTGTGACAGGTTGCAAATTTGTCGTGACAACCCGAGACTTAAACCCTCGACCTGTCGGGTCAGGTCGGTTGGTTAACCAAGGCACGAAACAAACTGAGCTACCACGTCCTTTCGTTCTTTATTTTATAGATAAAATAATAAAAAAAAATATTAATTCACAGACCGCTTAGATAAAATCCAGTCAATGTTTATGGGGCCACCAGGGCCACCCGGGGAAGGGAGAAGAGGCCTTCCAGGAAAACCAGGCCCACCGGGGATTCCAGGTTTTATTTTTTTTCTAATTGAAATCTCAAAATCCATTAGAATGCAAAATCCCCTCCGGCTTCTTGCTTTATGCAACTGGCATAAATAATTCTGTAATTTTGATGATTCCATATTTTTAGTTCATGCTGATGACAGCTAATTTCTGTTCCAGTCTTCATTTAGACTACCAGTATCTTATAAACTTTTAAATGTATGTATGTGAGCTTACCATATCTTTTTTTATTCCCGTTCGTCTATAATAAGTATTTTAAAATGTGGAAAAAATTGGTGCCTCAGGAAATGATTATCCATCGTATAAATTAACTTAAATACTTATTATTTATTATATTTTATTAATAAATTTGTAAAAAGTAGTTTTTATTTGTACTAACATTTTAAGGTGTCCGAGGAGATCCAGGTGGTGAGGGCCCTAGTGGCTTTCCAGGACTTTCGGGCTTTCCAGGAAGCCCCGGCGAGCCCGGGCCACAAGGTGTAAAGGGGCCTAAGGGGGATAGGGGCATAGAAGGCGTCGGACTACCGGGATCCGAAGGCCCTAGGGGAGCACCTGGTGAGTCGCAAATTATGAAGACCTATCCTATTGAATTCAAAATTATCATGCACCATAACTGAAGTTTGAAAGTTTATATATACTACTCAAAACAAAATAAGGGCCACGAGGTATTTTTTCATTTTGGTGCAAATTATTAAACATTTACATATTGCAAGTAATAAAATATTGAGTATACAAACTATTTGATACCTAAACTTTTTAATATTGTAGTATTCATCTAATGCTGGCAACAATTTTAATTAAAATTTGATTTAAAATTAGTTTTGAAAATTTTGATTCCATTTTCTTTGTCGTTTTGCTTTCCTTAGCTTCTTGGTTTATTAGAAATTATCAGAGTTCATTGATATCTCGATTCAGAAACATCTTTTGCAATATGCCACAAGCACGCAGGCGTCATATTGACTCGCTGACAGCAACCAGAGCCGTTAAAATGATTGAAGAAGGTCGTTCGCAGCGATCTGTGGGTTTGCAATTGGGATTTTCTCAAAGAGCTATTCAAAATCTATGGAATCGTTTCCAAGAGACCGGCAGTGTTAAGACCTGGTTTGGGCAGAGTTCGCATTACAACAGCTCAAGAGGATCGTTACATTCGATTAAGTGCGAACCGAGATCGCACAACGACGGCCCGCAAGCTGCAAAATCGTTTACGGCTCACAACGGGTACTCGTGTCAGTGACCAAACTATTCGTAATCGATTGCATGAAGACCAGCAGGCATCAAGAAGGCGAGTTTTCCGTGTTCCATTAACCAGAAATCATCGTGCAAAACGTTTAAGATTTACCCGTCAACATTTGGACTGGGACATAAACCAATGGGGCATGGTGCTCTTCACAGACGAATGCAAAGTGAAATTTTTTAACGACGATCGGCGTATTAGTGTATGGAGAAGACGCGGCGAGAGATTTTCAGAAGCCTGCATCCATGAAGTCGATCGTTTTGGTGGTCTAAACGTAATGATTTGGGGCGGGATAAGCTTACACGGCAAAACTGAGCTCGCTATTTTAAATGAGGGTACTGTTACTGCTCAGCGGTATATTGAGGAAGTTGTCAGACCACATGTGATCCCATTTGCCCAGCGAGCGGGACCTGGATTCATCTTGATGCAAGACAATGCTCGTGCACACACGGCTCAAGCGACTCGGTTTGTACTGGAAGCGTGTCAAATTCAAGTCTTGCCGTGGCCGGCGAACAGTCCGGACTTAAATCCAATAGAGCACATGTGGGATCAGTTGAAACGAAGAGTTAGAGACGGTGATCAGGAAATCCACAACCAACAGCAACTCATCAACGCTGTTAAAAGGGCCTGGGAAGAGATTCCAATGGAAAATGTCAGGCATTTGATTGAGAACATGCACTCCAGGCTTCAGGAGTGCGTAGCGAAACGAGGAGGGCATACTCGTTACTAAAAGATGAGCATGGAGTATTTTCTTTTGTTTTCAGTAACTTTACATTGTTTTTATTTTTAACCTTAAATGTGATTTTTTCTTTCAAAAGCAAATAAACTTTTTAATCATTATTATTGGAATAAGTTTATTGGTTTACACGGTAAAAACAACATTAGTTTTCGTTATGGAGACAAAAAAATTAATATTGGTTTTATTATTTTCATGGTACAGACAAAATACCTCGTGGCCCTTATTTTGTTTTGAGTAGTATATATTATAAGATTATCATGGATAAAATATGTCATTCAATATTTAAATGAGAAAGCCACATTCGAAGAAGAGATTTTTTGTCAATAGCATAATTAAGAACGTTATAAAAATATATATCTTCATCAAACATGGTTGTCTAGGCTTGAACTCTAGGAATTAAAAATGTGAATTGAATATACAATTTCGTTTTATATGTGTTTAGGTCCCATTGGTCCACCAGGAACTATCGGTCCAAGAGGAGTCAGAGGAGATCCGGGAACGCAAGGTTTTACTTATATTTTTAGAATTTTATTTTATTTAACTTCAAAAGCGTATAAGCAGGCGGCTCACCTGATTTGAGATGACCCAATGTGTATTGACACGAAGCTGCTCTTGGTGTGTTAGAGCTCCTACCTACCTTAGCTACAACTTTTTTTCAATTCCAGGATCAATTGGCCCCCGTGGTAATCCAGGCCCTAGAGGCAGTTGTGACTGCCCCATCTCTGCCGCCTTCTACAGCCTCCCACAGGGAAATATGAAAGGCCCATAACCAAATTTGTTTTACATTTTATTCTGTCTTCAAAATTTAACAAAGTTGAAGAGGTAGAATCTAAAACCTATAGTTTGAGCAAAAGTTGAACAATTCGCAGTATTATTAGTAAGAAATATTTTTATATTATGCACATTATAAGATAATTGTTATTGATATCCATATTAACTCTGCTCTGTACTCTGATAAACTATCACAGATTCGTTCAGTTATTGTTCTGTTCGTGTATTGAATTGTAAATAGTAAATAAATAACGAGGTAAATGATTTTTATTTAAATGACTACAAATATCGTTAGCTAAAACAAAAGAAATAACCAAATTTGATAAGGTTCTTGTTATAAAAATGTAAAGTTGTGGTCATTACATTAAAAGGCGTATAATATTAGCTAAAAGTAAACAGTATCAAGTACTTGATGGTAAAAAGTACCATCTAATAACATCAGCGTAGGTATATTTAAGTAAGAATACCCCATATTACAATTCACTACCTAATCCTTGAATACTTTGATGTTCAGTTGCTAGTTGGCTCAATTTCTTTGACTGACTCGATCTCGGCTTTGCAGAAGAAGCACTGTTTACTGTTCAACAAATGCTGCATTATACAAGGCCTGCAAATATTAAAGGAGGTTATATGTTTGATCTTTGATTTACGTCAGTGAAAAGGATGGAACCTTTGAGAATGAATATATGGGAATCCTACCGTATCAAATTAATTACAACATACGAGTTTTCAACGCATATAGGGTTTCTTGCTATAGGATATCTTCTCGAACATAATTTTTTGAGGTTACTTGGCGGGAACGAAGTGAAAGTAGAATTTTTCTTATTTTATTTTCTCTTCTAGTATATCAGCAGGATTTAATTTGTAAAATGCTAGTGCAACTGCGGAAAAAGTGAAAAGCGGCGATTTTACTGCTCTTTTCGTCATCTCCCAAGTAACCGTGCTAGCGTGTTACTGTAGGCAGATCTACTATTCCATCTACCATTATTCATCATTTCATTCCTCATCAAAACTAGATAGTAAATATTACATGGCACTGGCAAAAATAATCTTCGATTCTACATTTAAAGCTGGCCGGCTGGACTCACTATGGATAAATTTTCGTCCGAATTGATTTCGTTAGGAATCGTACTAATATCGTCCCAATGTTCCATGTACATCACGACAGTGCATACTGCATGCGAGTCAACACTTTAGGTCAGGTTATAATGACTTTACCTTACAGAATAAACGAAGGTCCAGCGTATTTTGATCGACGTACGAAAACCGAATACGTTTTCACATCTTAGTATTTTGGTTCATCGTGTTTTTTTTGAGAAAACCATCATAACTTGAGCTCCAAAAACGTGGCATAGTTACAATACCGTGTGAACGGGGGCTTTTTCGTACGTATAGGTAAGTACATGTAGTGTGCGTGCTCCCATAGTACTCGGTGCATCGGGATTGTTCGTGCATGTTAATACATTTTAGCAATAATCAAACTCGTACGAAAACGTATCCAAAGTAAATTCATCCAAAAATTTGAATTATACCTGCAAGAATGATGTCCACACGGCATGAAAGCCTGATCGGCAGGCCTCGCGTAGCATATGGTGCAGAGCAGGTCTGACTGCGTGCCGCTTGACCCTGGGCTCCTGCTCTTCAAGACCGAGTCCTTAGCAGCTCGGAGACGGTCCAGCACTAGCTCCAGGTCTTTGAGTTCCTCAGGAGTCACGTCGTCTGGGTCTGAATTCGTTAATTTAACTTATACGGTAGCAACTTCACATTAGAGATGAAACATATACACTGGGTTATATTAATCTAATTAATATACCTACTTTCTTAAGTTTACACACTTAGAGGCCTCTCGTGAACATGTATGCCGCTTCAGCTGTTCTCCACTTTTCAAGAAACATAGTACAGTATGGATAAATAAACATATGCATACTAACATCTGTAGAATGAGAAAAGTTTATCCTTTGTCTTCCCTAACATGAACTCCAGACCCTCAACCTTGAACAGCGGCTCCGTGGCTAATGCTTTCGTCACTTTATCCAGGTGCTATATGATAAAAAATGTATTAACGATAGGAATTGACAAGGAATGACTGGCATAGATAGGTGACATCCAAGAAAATACCACGGAATGGCTGTCTGGGCTTGGACAGAGTGGCAGTTGTACACTGAATTCATAAAATAGTTGTAGTAAAGGTATTTTTCAAGCCTAAAACTGCTTATGAATAGGTAAATCTATAAACTAATTATTGAATTGCTGAAAGAAATTTTTATTTTTATTAAAAGGATAAATAAATAAAAAAATAATTTTTTATCCAAAAAAAAAAAGTCTGTTAGTTGATTTTTTGTTTTTCTCGGCGAAGATTAACAGTCAGTAACTGAGACCATGGCCATGGTAAATCCACACGGCCATGGAACAACTTCACCTATTAAACTGTGTACCGTTCTTAAGTTTTACAGCATAAGGATTGATATTGCACATTTCACATACGAGACGAGATAGAACGGCCATGAGGATCTAATACGCTGTCCATAAAAATAAAACATGAGGAATAAAAGAACTAACATCAGGCGGTAGGCCGGGGTGCAACATCCTGACGAGACAGCCGGCGACGGGTGCGAGCGCCACGTAGTAATGCACACGGTCGGTGTCCGGCAGCCCGCGCGCCGCCAGCCGCGCGAACCCCGCGCCGCCGCCCGAACGCACGCACACTCGAGACAGCACTGCCATCAGGATCTGATAGAAGGTCCACAGAAAAAAAAATAGAGAGGCATAAATTGAAATTGATATGGGACGCATTTTTAGCGCAAATAGAATGCCATCGGAACGAAAATGTATAGAAAAATGATATCCTATTTTAATTAACAAATTTTAGCACTTCTTGTATTTATGCTTCTTAAATCAACCCAACAAATATACTACTTCCCATTTGAAGTATTACTGCGTTATTTAGGAATAATTAAGGAACTGCTTAGAAAACCAGAAAAGTTTTATTCAAAAATATGAACCTGACAGGTCCTCCCCAGTAGCAGTTCATTCTGGCTATCACTGCTCTCAGGTTTAGATAGTAAGCCGGGTGCGAGGTAGATGGTCATCTCCAGAGCACGAGCCAGCCCGTGAAAGAGGTCGAAGCAAGTCGCGCACAGCTTTATATGTCGAGGCTCTAGATTTGCGTCAACTTCTACTCTATCCATCTGCAGAAAATATTTCCCTTTTTGAATTTTTTAATATCTAATATCGCAAAGCATCTCCACAGTTTTAAGAACTATACACAGATATACTACAAACGCGAAACTCCGTTAGTCTGTCAGTATCCTTTTTGCGACTAAATTTATTTAGGTGAATGGATTCAGGCTCTTTTTTTCATAAAACAAAAACATTGACGAATCAGCCAAAAGGTGATTAGATAAATCCATCTCAATCATATTGTTTTAGCTATAAATAGCAAATGAAAAGCAACTTGTACGAATGTTTTTTGTAAAATGAATCCAAATATAAACCTTTATAATTGTTATAGGTGAACAAAACAGAACTTCAAAAGTTACCTCTTGCATCATAGTGATGAACTCAGAAAAAGCCCAATTGAGCTGACTTAGAAGGGAGTTGAGATACAATGCAGCTTCCTTGGGGTTTTCAGTCAGGTAGTCTCTAATGCGTTCCTGAATCACCTCTGAAGGACAAGGTCCTGTGAAGAAATTTACTAGACATAATAAAAAATTGGGTACGTAGGTTGGAAACTTTTGAGGTCGGTGTCGAATTTTTCGGCCTTTTTTATGTTTACCATTTTACCTAAAAATTCAATTTCTTATTGCCAAAGCCAAATCCCAAAGACAAATCAATATTTTTAAATCTAAAAGATGTTCAAAAATCTTGAGCACAACTGATGATAAATTTATGGAGTCGTAGGCGATAGAGGCCGTAGCTAAAACTATATAAGTTCCTAACTTGTGAAAGAAAATCCATTCTCACCAAAGCACTGACTCATCAGTCCAGCATCGACTTTCGCCCCCAAGTTGTTTACCGTGGGTTCCCTGTCTCCATATCTGAAAATTGGTTATTAATAAGCTATAAACTACTTTTATTTTGCTTAGTTCAGCTACAACACTCTTATATGAAATCTTACTTCAAGTAAGTACTTGAGGTTGCAAAAGTTACTGAAAAATAGTTTTTTATTGCATTATTAATATCGTATTTAGTTCTTTTCATTAATTTTGTTATTTAGTGAAGTTATTTCACGTACTTTGCAGCTAGATGGGGCCACTGCCTGTGTCGGAAACCGAACCCGGAACCATGCCAGAACCTGATGAGCACCCAGTTGGACTGAGCCCACGCCCTGTTCTGATACGGACGGACCAACTCTTCAACCATTAACATCTGCCTGTGGGAAATTAACTAACAAAAATCATGTGTATAAATGAAATACTTGGGATTTTTTTATTGTTTGATATTTATAAGTAAAACTTAACACTATAGAGTTACTGCTGTTTTCATCTGTCCATCTGTCAATAAGTTCTATACCTACTCAGCCGATTAAGTTGAAATTTGGTACGCACATGAACGAGTATATCAGTGACCTAGTATCAATGTTTCAATGATCAATCATTTTAAATATCTGTACTATAACTAAAAAATGGAACTTTAGGTTCTCACTTCACATAAAAGATAAAAACTTACTGCTTATAAGGTACGCGTTCGATGGCCCTCATAGTGGCTGGCTGCGTGGCGAAGGAGGCCAAGGTCTGGACGAGAGACTCCCTGGTGCTGGCCAGCACTATGCGGGAGTCAGCGAACTCCGAGCACAGGAACGCAGCACAAGATACAGATAGCTCCTCCCATTCTACATATATTGAAGAGACGGAGACCAATATACATGATAAGGTTTTATGTAGAGTTTGACATTATATCTCACGTAATCAAATTGTTTTTCTCTTTTATGTATTATCATATAAAATGAAGAAATGAATAGGAGTATATTCCGAAACGCACCGATGTTCAAGGACTAATGAATTTGACATGTTCCAGTCATCATTTCGGGAAGATTAAGGATAGGTAACTTATTAGTAAGGATAGTAAACTGTTTTCTAAATGTGTACATAACAAGTCATAATACTTTCCCTGGGCACATTCAACTGACAATTTACTTGTAGTTAATGGCAGTAAAAATGCTAACTCGTTAAATATAATTTACTGACCTGGTATCTGATGGACTGGCACCGTTGGATGCATATATAGGCGCAGTGTGTTGCAGAGTTCGAGCATCGCATCCACGTGGTACTCTGGGACGAATGCGAACAACGATTCGGCGAATTCTGGCGGCATTTGCTCTTTGACAAATAATGAGAGTTTTAATTGCTTAATCAAAAGATAAACACTTTAATGATAGGACCCATACAAAAAAAATATTATCTTTTTATGGCTTACGGATTCAAAGTTTTGAAATCGTAAAAAAAATTGATTTTTTTGTTCTTGAAGAATTGACCAAACCAATTGACATTCGTTAAATAACTTGAAAAAATCTGTCAAAATTATTCGTGAATAAAAGAGTTGACTTACGACGACTGGTGGTTTGCATTTGTGTCGCAGATTCTGTTCGTGGGGTGTTCCCATGGTAACTGCGACTTTTAAGACTGAAAACAATATTTCTTGAGGATTCAAACCTACTTTATGAAATATTCCTGCTTCTTCATTGGCGTTAGGAGCCTTGATGTCAGCAAGATTCATGCAGTTTTACCCATGGCACTATCGGTAGAATCAAGGGGAAAAACATCTCCCATGATACCATGGATAGTTCCACGGGATTTTAGATATAATGCTAACGTTCAAAATAGTTTAGTACGTGACTTGAGGTAATATACAAAATTTGACTACATTGCAGGAATGTTGAATAAGCACATAAGGTGTATATTACAAGGTTGAAATGTGAGGTGCCGGCAAACTTAATTACTTGCATAAACTCATCGCTGTTTGTTTTGCCTGCAATTTACTTCGTACTAGTTCATACCAATGTAGATAAGTATATTGTTTGTTTAACCTTTGCTCCCCCGATTCGTATTCCAACTGTAGGGATGCATAACTCGACTCTGGCAATAGAACACTTTTTCCAGGTAGGATTTCATTACTTGCCACCTGAAAAAAAGAAACATTAAAATGTTGAAGTTAGTAAGAAATAGATTTATCTTTTTTCACAGCAATTTGCGGAACACACTTGTCATAAACATAGGTACTAAAGTCTAAAAACCTTCATTAAAGTGAGTGTACAATGCACATTATAACATTTTGCCGAGCATTTTCATGTAGAAATTACGTTATTACAAAGTGGAGAGAATAGCGCTCATTGTTAGGTTCGCGAAAGGTTGAAACATTATAGTGGTTCTGCGTTTTGTCACAAGTAAGTGCTCCAGTGTATACTCACCTTTATATGAATGCCAGTTACTGTGCACACGGTCATTTGTCAAAAAATACATTACAAAAGCAAAATTAATCCTTATGCTGTACGACATAAGAATGGTAAGTCCAAATATAGTACCCTGATGTGATGTTGTCTGTAAGCTCAACGGCTGTAAAGTTTAAGTTATAAAGTTTTACAAGCTAAACTTTATAGCTTTATAAGCTGCTAGGGGCTTATCGTGGTACCTATTAAGAATATTAAATCTTTAAAAACAGTTGGAAATATCAACTGTAAAACTGTAAGCAAAATTTTACAGTGAAACTTAAAGAAAATAAGAAATGTTAACAGAGATAGAAGAACAAACTTAGATTAGTTTAATGTACGTAAATAATTTATATAAAAGCCGATCATTCTAAATAAAGTTAGTTACACTAATAAAATATGATCTAGAAATACATACATAAGTAAATTAGCTAAATAATGTCACCTTGGGACCGTATTGCAATGTGCAGTGGCAATTTTTATTAATACACTACTAGCAGAAGCAAAATAATATGACAAACAGAGACTATGTCATCTTTCGTTGTCTCATCGAGGGATATGTCACTTTCAGTCAGTGTTTGAAGTAAGTAGATGTATTGTATTAGGAATGTACTTGTATATGAGCTGCATATTCAGGATCGGAAGCCAGCCGCAAGGAGTGTAGGGTGCCAGTGAAATGATTAGCTAGTTCTGTCTGCCGTTTCTTCGTCCAGATGGCCCCAACAACCCACGCCATGTGAAGGGAACTGGCCTCCAGCTTTTCCTATATAAATTTATACATATATACTAATATAGAGGTATAGTTTGAATTTAAGTTAGTTTAGTTTATATGAGGTATGGTTTTTGAGGTTGGCTTTATTTTGCTTAAAAAACTTCTTTTTCTATTTTAAGAGGAAGATTTCGGCAAAAGCTGGTATCGATTTTTAAAAAGTGACAAACTACCCCACCATTGCTTGCTCGTTGGTAAGAAGACTAATCCCTGACCAGACCACTTATATCAAATACAACAAAAGTGCCCCCTGTGTGTGTTTTTGTTGTTAGTATACAAACTCCTCAAGGAACACTAGAGGGAATACAAATTAATTTATACGATTGCAAAAATTTAATCTAAAGTAAGCTTTTATTTTTCATGCAGCAACGGATTGACGTGCATTTCTATCCCATGAATATTTACAAGGCGAAGCGGTGACATCCTTTTCATATAAAACCTATACCTAAACTAAACCTATCCTATAGAGCTGCAGTAACCAGTAATAAAATGGCAATACATTTTTTTCAACAAAAAGGCAAACGTCACTTGTTGAATTGAAATCTAAATTGACAATTTCTTCCCTAAAAACATCATGTCAAGAATTAGATAATTTTTAGTCCGAACCTCATAAACCAGTTTAGATCTCTGAAGCTCTTGCAATATTTTTTCCATTTGACTTCTTGACAATTTCTCTTTCTCTGACAATTCGGCGACGCGACCTGCAAAAAAAAACAGATTCCGTTCCCTATCTATGTCTGCATGAGGAAACAGCTTTACAGGTTGTCGTCAAGGTTGGTACCACCCTCCTTTCTATTTCTGGCGTTCGCTAAGTTTTGGTTTGAAGGATTGGAGAGCCAGTGTAGTTACCGGCACGAGAGATTGGCGGTGCTCTTGGACAAGACATTAATACCATCTAAGTATTAATACGTGATAGTGATCATTCCATCACGTGAACCGTCTAAATAGACCGCAAATGCTTGTCCGTGAAGTTAAATAAAAATACATCGAGATCTCATCATATAGGGATAGTAACTTCACCGTTCAAATACACATTATGAATCTTACTATTATTTTACCACGAAAGAATGTTCGTTGAATTTTTTTAAAGCCAATATGAATTGTTATCGAGATTTATAAACTGTTCGAGCAAAGATTAGTTAGTTTACTAGTAACTATTATAATATTAATTGCCTACTCGTATTTGTGTATTTGTTTTAAGGTAAAGTAAAAGTTACCTGGTGATCCTAATTCTAAAGAGACCGCTCTTATTCTTTGTTCTATGTCATGCAGACAATCCGCTAGGTCAAGTTGGTTGTCTCGTAGTTCACACAGCTACAGTTAAAAATAAAAAACCAATGACAGTATCTTTGAAAAATAAAGAAGTCATTTTAGGTATGCACTAATGTGTAACGTAATATTAATGGATTTGCTTACATATGTACTTTGTATTATTTAAATATTGTCTTGTAATTTGTTTTGAATATTTGCATGCTTAAAACTATATAGTAAAATGTAGTGAAACATTAATAACTGATAAGATCTGAAAAAACCTACATTTGGCTAGTAAACCATTTGACTTGATTTATAAGTAGGTAGTTTGTGTTAAATAAAAACTCCAATCCTACATTAAGTCATAGGGTATATTTTAATCTGGGTTTTTTCGACTGTAACTTAATTGAGTTATGTTGAGATCTCACATATTAACCAATAATATTAAAGAAATGAGTACCTTTTCAGCATGTTTGACTGCAGAACCATGGTACAAAGCCAGCAGACCATCGACCAATCGTAGATAAGCTGTGCGTACATCAATGGAACCAGCACCTGGCATACCTGAACGAGTGACCTTCAATGATAAACCGGTCCCACCAGGAACGCTGGCGTGAGAAGAAATTGGTTAGCTGACGCTGTTCTACATTCAGAAGAAAAGAATAGAAGAAAGGTTTGTTTGATAACGTTCGAAATAAAACAGGATGGAAAAAAAGGTACTGTCAAAATGCATTAGTTTATTAGAAAATAGCCTCCTGCTCGTGACATCGTCTCCGAAGAACCCACAGTCATTATGTATAGATATTTATGAAAATAACATAAAACATACTATGTCAAAATTTCAATTGTCTACTACTATGGTTCATGAGATATAGCACGCTGATAGATAGAGGACAGAGTGGCTTTGTAATGCCCTCTTTAGACTGACTGCTTAATTCAGTAACTGTTGACAAAATCAAATGGTCGACCTCACACTAACTGCATTTTTAGTAGGGACTGCAAACGAACTGCTTGAGCGGTCCGTATTTTGCAAATGACAATTTAGAACTAAAACTGCAGATCAGCACAAGAGCTACTGCTTGAAGATGTCACCACTGACTTCTCCGAGCTGTTTGTGTATAGACGTTTCGAGGGTTCAGTAAGTTCCTTATTTTTCTTTTTTAGTGGAAAAAAGGTACCATCTTACACGTTAGGCATAGGTATGATGGGTGTCTGCAAGAACCTCGCCATGGACGATATCACTTGCGGCAAAGTTGCAATACCAGGGGATCCTGCTGCCATATCGCTTACACCTTTGAAATTTTAATATGAAAATGAGAGATTTACCACACATAAAAGTACATACATTTTGTAAAAAAAATAATAATTAATGTATCAAACAAGGAAACCTCTTGCATATTGCTAAATTATAATCGAAAGCTAAAATTTAATTGAAGTTGAATCTAAATTATATGAAATACAGTCTGTTCACTGAATCAAACTAGAAGATCACTTTTTCTGTCAAAAAAGAAAAGGACGCATGGTCAAGAAGCATTCAAATTGGTCTGTGTATAGAATTTTAATCAAATCATGTGCAACTAATGCGCGTCATACCTATCTGCATCCATTCTTGTTCAAATAATATTCCTTAATCAAAAATGACCGTACTAGTTCGATTTACTGAACATACTAAAGTAAATAGTAAAATTGTTACGTGTAAAGAAACCTGAACCAGTATCAATCCCACCAGCTCGGTTGTAGTTTGGTTCGAAGCTCTGGACGTAAGGGTTGTCTTCACCTAACACGCTCACTAGATCTTGCCTAGAAATGTAGAGTATTAATAACACAATCAATATATTTTCAGGTAAAATGAGAAAAAAACCAGCAGGGGTAGCAGCTGATGGCGTGACAGGCAGCAAAATAGTGACTTGCCCTGCATTGGTTACAAAGATTTTAGTTTTGTGGAAAAAAAATGTTGTATATTCTTTAAGCCCACCTCAACAACCAAAAAATTGCTTTTTGGTTTGTTGCTGCATTTTCTTTAATCTTGACAAAATATATGATCAGAAATTGCATTGAATATGCAACGTCATTCATATTCTTGACATTTACCGTAACGTCCTGACTAGGAATGGTAAAACTCCACCGAGCCGGTCGACATTGTAGAAATCCAATTGACCGTCGATAAAAGTTCTAGGGGGCAAGAATGACGGCATGTTACTGCGAAAAAAATATAAATGGTGTTTTATGTGAGTTTTTTAAATATTCTTAGTAGTTCTTACCCAAATGTTTGTCATGTAAAATTTTAATTATATTATGTTGATAGGACAATACTTGTTGGTGACAGGGTTTTCGGGCCAAATCTTCATAACAGCAGATAGCAGTCTCGCATGACAACACCACGATATAGCTGGCGTGTTTCGTGATAGGTTGAATAGTCTCTGAAAAAACAGATCTTTAGGACTCTGAATATGTTCGTATATGCTAATACTAAAACTACTCAAATCATTTTAATGATACAGCTTGTGAATACGTTTGGTATAGCCCTGCTATCAAGACAAGGTATAAAGCAGGTCGATATAAAAAACAAATTTGTTGTGAAAGTCACTAAGGTTTAACGAGTTCAATTGTTGCAGAGGTATCATTTTTTGCATAGGTCATTTATATTAATACCCTTGGCTGCGTAGCATAGGTAAGCTCCCGGGCCGGGTTTCAGTTTTATTGAGCACCCCTCCCCCCTCAGAATAACATCAAATCGGTCAAAGATTTCCGAAATATAAGGGGTCGCGAGTTACCAGTTTTAACCGCTAGTAATTATTTGGAAAATTATTTTAAGATTGCGCGAGTCACGTGTCCGTATTGACCCCCCATTATACCTGGTACCCGGGGTGGACCGCCCCTCAGCCCCCCCCATTATGCCGCTACTGATTAATACCATAGAATCCGATACATCAATATGAAATATCTATTTGTGGATTTTAACGATCCTTTCAGAAAATTCATTTATTGAAGTTTAAAATGAATGAATAAATCTTCACCATGTCCAGTATACAATTGTCCATGATGTATCTTCGAAATTTCTCGATAAATATCTTCCTCGTGGAAGGCAAAATGTTTGTGCCATCTGTATTGTCCAGGAGCAGTAATAAAAACTCCACCTGGAATTGTAAAAAAGCGTTATAATATAACACTTAGCATGTATTATATACATATAGCTTTCCTCTTGAATCACTATATATTAATAAAAACCGCATCAAAATCCGTTTCGTAGTTTTAAAGATCTGAATACATAGGGACAGACATCGGGAAGCGACTTTGTTTTATACTATGTAGTGGTACTTGATCAATCATGGATTTGCTGAAACGAAATAACCTACTTTAAATTGGTACCTGGAAAGGGCAAAAACTAAAAAAAACCATATCAAATTTACTTGCCAATATTTTAAGTTTGTAGGGTCACTAGTTTTAAACAATATCGAGATATTTGAGTGAATGGTTAAATAAGCCATGTCACTTACTTGAATTTTTTCCAACGGTGTTATAACTGCTGTGATATGGTTACAATCTTCTTTGTATTGTTTTTCAATAGTTGCGTCACCTCAAAAATAAATTTTGTTTTACATTATGACATTAGACATAAATAGCATTTTACAGGGAGAGCTCTACGAGCAAGATCGTCTGGGTTAGTACCATTCTCCATTTTATTTTTTGTCGTGAATCAGTTCGCTTTGGTTCTGTTGAAAGGATTGGTGAGCCAGTTTAATTATCGGCTCAAGAGGTATTACATCTTTACATGTACATGGGCAACGCATTGGCGATGCAGTAGGCGTCCCAGACATCAAGAGCATCGTCGTGTCAATAGGCGGCGGTATCACTTTCCATCAGGTAAACCGGCTGCTGGTTTGCACATTATGTTGTATGTAATTTTAAAGTCTTATTCCATTGTTTTTATTATGAAATAAACTCTTTATTTTAACTTTAAAGGCTAAAAGCATTTTCAATTTCCGACAAAAAAAAAGAAGTCAAAAGTACATGAAACCATTTTGCGTGTATGAAAAGATGCATAGATGAGGAAGAAGGGAAATAAATCATTGCATGTGGCGAACCGTGGTCTCTGCTGATCCCTTTGGGATAAAGGCGTGTGATTATGTATGAATGTATATAATGAACTTACTTAGAGCTGTTTGTTCTATAGTCCCTTTCTCATTCATCTCTGAAAATATTGAAAACTTTAACTACCATAAAAATGTTGGCATTTTACTAAAATTATAACATTATGGAACATAATTATCATCCTTAGATTGAATCATTCTTCTCAAGTAAAATATTGGAAACTCACCAATAACCTTAGGATCAGTTTCCCCTTGTACAGGGCATGGTCTCTGCCACCACGGATGTTTGATGAATGCCTTGAGTACCTTCTCATCGGGGCATTTTATGTTCAGGAAGTTGTCAAACCTAAGCAAAAATAGTACTGTAGAAGATTGTTAAAGAAGATAAACATTTATAAAAGCGTAGTTGGCTATTTGTCATGCAAAATATTCTAAGTTAATGTTTTAGAGATCTCTTACGCGGGCAAATATTAAATGATCGTTTGCATAAAATTTTTACGAGATAACTGGTAAGGAATCTTACGATATCTTATTGAAGAACACGTATTTGACGAGGTGGTGCCTCGTCTCCAGGTGCTGCATCAGACCACAAAGCACATACAGACCTTCCTTTTGCTGAGTAAACAACATGTCCTAATGATGAAGGATTAAATATAAGTGATGTAAATTGTGATTTACACATTTATAAGTTTATAGATAACGAGAGGGCGAGATATAGAGTTGATTGATTTGGTCAAATTTGAGGATCTTTCTGGACACATTTTCAATATTATATTCAATTCTTTCTTGTGAATATTTCGCATAAGCTCCTTCAGGGGTTGTGGGCCTAAGAGGTCTTTAAAAGATAAATTTTCTTTAGTTGAATGGGCCTATTTATTCTTATTTTTAGACGGTTGTATGTTTCATAATATTTATTTAGACAACTCGAGTGTCCTACAGTTCTCTAAAAGAAATAGTATGAAATATCCCAGTTTTACCGGAGACACCAGGTCGTATAGCAGACTCTCTCTAACGATGCAATGTTCAAAGACTTCGCATATAGCTGCTTCATCTAGAAACGTCCAGAGCAGATCTAGCATCAAGCATAAACCAGGTTGAGGCTGTACTAAAAACATCGCTGCAAGACCATCCTTAAAAAAACAAACAAATAAATGATATACCTTGACAGACTACAATGGAACCTTCTACATTTAAAATAACATTATTAACAAGACAGTCGTATCGCAAAAACCAATGTTTTTAGATAAATCGAAAAAATTGATGCTTTATGTACTCTTGGAAAATAACTCAAACAATTTAAGACTTTAGACTACAGTTTATACACTAAAAGAAAAACATCTGCTTACAAAGTTTTTCTCTTTTGCGTTCCGATAGAATTGGACTGCTTTGGAGTCTGGGCTGATACTTCTGTTGGTGAGTCCAAGAGCACCTCTCAATCGAGGAAGCAGTTCTGATATCACGACATATGATAAGCAAAACGTTGTCCCAAGTTCCACCACCACGATCCTCGTTAACGACATGAGGAAAGCCTGCGAGGATATTAAAATTTAACATCAGCTGGTAAACGCCCACTGCTCGAGATAGGCCTCCCTCAAATATTTTAGCAGGCCTGAGATCGCTCCGGTAGGACATTAAGATGTCTATGGAACTGAATAGAGTTGCCAGAATAAGTCTTGTTTTGGAGCGATCACAAATTTTACCAACTTATATTTATGAAATAATATGCTTTTTTTAATGTGATGAACAATAAGCTTAGATAAGCTAAATGATAAAGTTCAGTTAGATATTATAATAACGTTTATACGTATAATTTAAGTCTTTACCTTCCTGGAAATCTTCTTCATTTCAGGATTCTGGGAATCAGGTGAGAAATGAGGTTCGTAGTTGGACTGTGAACTTAAGATACGGAGATCTTCCTCTTCATCGTCTAGTTTTGAAGCTTCCGACTTGGACTAATATGTTTATTTATAAGTAAAAGGATAAATTCTATAATAGTACTTATATTTCGAAAATGATAATCCAATGAATCAATTAAGTTTTTGATTAGTTTTTAAGAAAAAGGACTTTTTTCGAGTTAAGGAATTGAAACTCGTAAATACAAACAAAATCGCACTAAACATTGTCACTATGTTAACAGCCCTACTGCGGTATATATTATTGCACTATTTAACTGCAATAAAATAGACCAACTACATATATTCTGTTTATATCTGTACTACGCCTTTACAACAGTACTACGCCTTACTTTGCTACTTTTATTTGAGACGGTTTTCAGTTCTGAGTTCTGCTGCAATTCTTTGATAAGTGTATCCAGTGAACTGAAGAGGTATGCAGCGCGACTGCATTCTTTTGTTGGAGCCGCTTGGAGTGGAGCAAAACCGTTTACTGGATAGCTATAATAACATCAATAAGTACCTTCCATAAGCAAATGTCAAAAACTAGGAATGACGATTTAGTCTAAGATACTTTATAGACTTCCTTACAGATTTGTTCCATTGAAACCTCTTACAACTTTAAGATTATGCCCCTGTTCAGACACACGGGAACCGTGCTGTTACGTCTGAACGATTACGAACATACATAATGTAAGATCTGTGCGGTTACCACGAGATTCTGAAACCGCATGGTTCCCGCCGTATCTGAACAAGGGCTAAAAGTGACCTTGGAAAGAACAACACATGAGCATTGATTTAAAAGAATGTGATCATAACAGCTAGAAGTGCTCACAGTCAGTTTTTGCTTCAAAAATAAGTAATTTTCGAGATTATTATGCTACTTGAAATAATTTAAAAGCACTTACACAAAAGGCAGGTGTCCAAAGTTAGCATAAAGATGTTCCTGCATCGCTAGAGACACAGCTGGGAAGTAAGCCAAGCCAGTTCCGATTGCTACTTTGTCAAATGCGATACCCATCGATACGCCATTCCTGGAAAAATTGCCTAGTGTCCACGAGTCTATCTACTGCCGCTAGCGACAGCAGTTTTGTATACAAGGTGAGGAATAGTAACGCAAAGGTCGAAGTAAAGGACGAACTGACATACCGTAAAGCAACTGCTAAGATGTAAAATAACAAATATTAGTTATTGTTATATAATTGTTCTACTGTAACAATTACAATTAACACTCTTATTAATTAATTATCTGGTGGAAGAACATTGCACTATTATTTTCTATTAAAATCGGTTGCACAAATCACTGTAATAGTCTTATATAACATGTAGAAAAATATAATGTCAATATAAGTCAAATATAAGTCATGGCAGACACTCTGATTTAATAGTTTTGTTAATCAAATTTAACGAGTTGCTAACTTGCTAAATTAATATGTAAAATGGGAGTCGAACTTATTCATTAAAAGCTTAACACCACCTAAATTCCTCATTTTACTTAAATAAAAAACTACTATTCACTTGAAATAGAAGAAAAGCATACAAAACTGATTATTTTTACATTTTATTATAAAATATGAACTCCAAACATTACGTAATCTGTAAATCTATCATCTTTTTACACACTTCTGTTTCTTTTCTTCGCTATATATAAACTAGCCCTCCTTGATGAATATTAAAATTACTCAGCGGTATTTTTTACTTTAGAAGCATACGTCACATCAAATAAAACCTTGTTTGACCAGCCCGAGAAAAACACCTCTAAAGTTGTCGCAAAATAACCGCATTGCGGAACACTCAAGTGGCAACAATTTAAAACAAACGAGCACAGCGAAAAGTAGAAAAGAGAAAAAGGTTGAAATACATTTTCGTCAACTTCATCGACTCTTCGGAGTTCAATCAGAACTCATAAAAGTCTGAGATTACTTCCTTAGGCTTTTGTTTTATACATACGAATGGACGTAAGAATTATGTATAGGTACTTGTATGAAGATACCTGTAAAAAGCTGAGCTATAAATCATAAGTCACGTTTTTTGGGTTATACCTCCGATGATAGTTACCAACAAGTGTTCACAATAGTAATCCCACCAAAAACATTACATTTAGATAAAACAGATTTCCATTCTCACAAGCTCATTCATAAGATTTTCACTGTAAAAAAGTTATGAGATCTCAAGAAAAGCCGAGCCCCTAACTCTATAAAACCCTAGATTTTATTCATAAAGTATGGCAGATGTCCATTTCAACATGTTTCGTAAACTAACAGTTTACAAAATGTTCAAAGTCCAATTGCCCGTTTCCATTGTGGGATTGGAAGAAGCGGAACTTTGTGTTTTTGCAAAAATCATTATTGCGCTCACATCTTTAAACAACATATTAAAAATCAATTGCATGTTACTTTACTTTAGTGTATATCAAATGTGTTGGTTCTATATTATTTTGATAAATTTAATCAACCTATAATACTCCAAAGTCCCCTTGTCCAGGTCGATGCAGGATCCGATGACATCACCAGGCAGCCAGGCTGTGCCGTATGAGGATGTAGCTACGTTCCACCTCCTCACCCTGCCACCGTCGAAGGCATACGACTGCATGGTGTCTCCAACTCCGGTGTCCATAGAGAATATGCAGGATGCGGTGCACCAACCTATCTGGGGAATACATTTTTCTTTAACAAGCATACGACGGTCACCGTAACCTTCCATAGGCTGTTTGCAATACTAGAAGCACCACGCACGCGGTTTCATCCTGAAATAACCTTTTATCACCTTTTTTGAAGATTCTGTCGTCACTTGGAAAAACCATACCAGAGAGTCCAATCTATAGCCATCGCGTTTGCAGGATAAAGCATTTTTTAATAGGGAGTGGTCAACGACCGATAAAGCTTTATGTCACAGTGTCGAGCGCACAGCGTAGTGTGGCGTGCAGGGTTTGTATGAAACATGTGCTAACGTATGGAGGTGTTTTGAGTGCCGGTCGTGCATTGCACTATGGACTCAGAAGATGATATCCCGACCGCTCGTCCCCGCCCCGCAAATCACTATGCTCAGAGCAGGCACTTTTACACTAAGAGGTGAGGATAAATTCCATGATGATTGTAAGCGGTTCTATTGATGGGTTTATTCAAATACCTGCATGATCCCTTTAGTCCCGAGTTGGACCTCGTACATCCACTTCCCAGAGTACACGCATGCCGTAGCTCGTATCGTCGCAAAGCTCGACAGACCCTGAATGCTCACGCGCTCATCACCCACCAGCACCAAGCGACCGGTCCCTGGGTTAAGGTATACATTAGGAAACACAAGTGGATTCTGTATTTTGTGTAAAGATGGTGATGATTTCTGATTAAAGCAGATATTTAGAGAAAAATTTGGATACTTTTATACAATTCCTTTCTGCAACGAATACCTATCTGCTAAGTAATAGTATTGTACCGATTCTGTACCGAGAAAAGGGACGTTGGAGACGTTGATCTCTCTGTTTGAAATCAGGTCACAATAGACAAAAATGTCTTGTCATTAACAAAATAGTTGAACCGATAACCTCATATTTTTTCGTAGTTCAGTTCAGAAATTTAATTAAAACTCAGCCATTTTTCGTTTGCCTTTAGTTCCGATGTCGGTTGTTGAGCTAACAGATGTCGATAACAGGGAGGTCGAGTTGTGAAAGTAAACACTATTTAATTTAACTTTTAAATTATGTTTGTTCGAATTCGATTGCAATATGTACAACATGCTTTAGTTTCAATTTCGGTTTTACATTGCACAAATTCAAACCATTGCAATCGTATATAAATTTGTTTGTCTTAAAAATACTTGTTATATCTTTTGTACCACGTTAGTAGCAATAAAATTTAATATTATTTTAAAAATTACAATGGGTCTAAAGTTGTGGTCGAACATACTAACCTCTCTTTTGATTCTAAAAGGTTAAACCAAAGATCCAGAATGAGTAATGTTAAAATAAATGTGATGTTTGACTGTTGGAAAGTAAAATATTTGAATGATTCTTTTCCAAATGATTTTTTTGCTCAATAATATTGATGCATGCACTAGAGAATATTAAAAATAAATAATTTAATGCTCTCACTCTAACCGGTGGATGCGTCGAAGACAACAACTTTTGGCCCAATCCTCCCAGGTCTGTCGTCTTCGTTTTCTATTTTCTGAAGAAAAAAACATAGACTATGAAGAAGAAGACAAATGGGTTATAAAAATTATTTGAAAGCCATGGTTTTGACAGTCAGACTTTTCGTGATCTGGAGTCATCAACAGCTGTCACGGCTGATAGGTACTAGAATTTGATTTTTACTTCTTCCTATGTCTTCCGAGAATTATTATCGAAGCAATTACATTATTGTAATAAAAATATAATTAGGAACTACGGAGGTTTCTTGCCGGATTCTTTCCCAAAGATAAGCATTCTGAACATGTGAATTAACACGACTTAACTTATTTAAAGACTACTTTAAAAATAATCACTTTGACTTTTGACCCAAGACAGCCGGTAGCATGTCCGACACTTAGCTTGTACAAACGCACAGCTGTATCTCAGAGGATGCTAATGTTAAAAGGAGTAGCAGTTATAGGACAGAGTAGCAGGTGTTCCCTGAAGTAGGGCCACGGAAAGAGAGGTAAAATCTACAGCCGAGAAGATCTTGTACTTCTAAAGAGAAGAACGGATTCAAATAGATTTATCTTATTAATTTATGTCAGTGTAAGTTTGTATAGATGGATATAAGGAGCCGATCGTCCGATGCTCTTATATATAAAAGGAAACATGGGTACTGATCAGATGTACCTTGAATATTGGTAAAAGTGAATAGCAAGATCTCATTTACGATTTTCATTAATAGCAACATGAGATAAGGTGATGATGACTAGATTACCTCTGGTGAAGCTAGAGACGTACTGTGTTTCCTCGCTTTGGACTTTGTCGGTTTTAATTTCACGTCTAGAACCTTCGGCAGGTTTTCTTTGATGTGACTCAGATATTTCGTGCGTCTGAAAAAAAAAAGAGTGTATAATAAACAGAAAAATCCCATTATTTCTATGTGTTTTGATCGCTTTGCATTGCAAAATATAGAGATTAGTACAGTTTTACGCCATGTGTGACATGGATACGAATATATGAGAGATAAGAATATTTATCACAGATCTTCTCTAAAAATCAAAATAATAGATCGCTGATAAACATCCTTTATGATTTTTTATTTTTCCTTCGGTTATTTATCTTTTACCTTTTTCGAATCAATATCCGGGATGCGGAAAAATATAGCACGCATTCAGAAACAATATATCTGGAATAGTTCCGGGATAAAAAGAAAAACAGTTTATAGGTAAATATTATATCCCAAGCAGTGCTCTTTGAGTTGAATTACACCCTACTACATCGTAGAAAGAGTCCAAATTTGTTTAAATTTTGTTACGAAGTTCACCTTCTGGTGGGTGGACTATGCATTTCTGATGAAAATAGAACTAACAATCGCTCCTATTCTGTACCAATTTCTTTATTGATTTATTAAATTTACGAACAAATACTGAGCATTTAAAATTTAAAAAAGATTCATGACAAAAAGTACGTAACTAGCACTTTCAAAGTAACTTAACCTAATATTCTTCAACTTCGGCTTCTCTACGATCAGGTCAGATTGTTGCTACATGCAGTGGCATAATTATAGGATGGCATGTTGGCAAAATGTCATGGGCCCCCAGCTATATGGGGCCCCCAGGGTGCCGCGAGCAATTGCAAATTAATCATTAAGGCACAAAACATCAGGCCCACTCCCCCCCTCAAAAACGAGTTTCATGGAAATGAACACCTAAAATAAGGTCGTCAGTGTTTAGATTCATTGGCCAACTCGAACAGCATTGGGGGCAGCAAAATTGTAGTATCTTCCCTTCTAGATCCGATTCCGATTTCCGATAGTTACACCACTGCCTAAATGGCTAAATTTGACTTTCATCAAATATTTCAAATGCAAGCAATAGACACCCTCTAACACTCTTACATTAATTAGAAATGCAAAACGACGAGCTTTTTCAGCGAATCAGGAACCAAAAACAAGGAAAAACTTCAGCAAAATGCGATCTAAGCTTTATTTTTTAATTTACCGGACTTTTACTATAATAAGAAAGAATTATCGTAAATGACAAATGATTATTTACTTAACAATAATGTAAAAACCCTCTCATGCACGATAGCTAATTTTCGTTAACTATGTTCTCACTGAAAATACTGGATAATATAAAAGCATACTGTGTGGTTTTATCTGTGTTATCCTTGAGTACGAGTTCGTTTCCGAACACACGCCTCACGATGTCATGGACTTCCTCCTTCTCCGCCGACCCACTGCACACCCCGAACATGGATTTTAGAACGTTCATCATTTCACCAAAACTTCTCCTAGCACCTGCATTTCAAATTCAATAATATTGTTATATTTTTAGTATACTATTATTCTTTACTTTTAAATCTTTTACAATATTTTGGGATGTTTTTAAATTTAGTTCAAATTCACAAACCTCTAAGAATCAAAGAACATCACTCACTATGTTAAAATGTTTACAAAAATACGAAACGTAAACAGTAATAAAATAAAATCAGCAAAATCTTAGCTCTGGGAATGAATCATGTTTTGCTAGATCATGTCAATAAACTTCAATGCCAGTCTAATGTCAAAAGTTCCGCTGAAATGAACGAACAAAGTAAAAAGTTAGCAACATAAATTAATATTGCAAACTCTTTGATATTAAACGCAAAATCTTGACACTTTAAAAGCTTTTACGGAGTTTTTAAAGTAATTTATTGTGAATATTATCGTCTTTAAACTGTTCTTTAATAAGTTTACTAGGCGACCCGCTTCTATTTAACCTATTTTCTTCTATTTGACCCGCCCTGGCTTCGCTTAATTTGTCACCATACAAACTTTCATTCGTTATATGGTCATAACTATATTCAATTCTTGTTATTTTATGTCAGTCAGTCAGCACAAAAGGTTTTAAAAGTACAGAAGTCTTACATTTTCCTGATACAAAAATAGAAATATGGAAAAATACAAAAGGTTACAAGTATTACGTTAAAAAAAATGTATTACGATTAAATTATTTATTTATTTTATAAAACACTTGCAGATCGCAGATAAAAAATGTTTTTAATCCTAGGTTTCTACACATGTGTTGACCACCGCTCATATTGATTTGTAATACAATAACATGAAGGCATCGAGAATTTCATGATCCGATTTGGTTGTATTTACATAAATATGAGAGCAATATAATCATTTTACTATATGATATTACTATTACGTAATGGAAAGAGTCGAATATCAATTTTATGTAGCAATAACGAAAATGTACTTGATCTTTATCGTTCTTTTTCAATATGTTATAAGTTTTGCTATCCGAATTTGAAAAAGGGGGCCTCCCTTCGTCCACGTTCGTAACTGGTTAAGAATATGGATTTTTATTAACGGTTTGATAACTAGTGATAACCTCTTGCGTAGGAGACGCAAAAGGTTCCATGTTCAAATCCCAGTAGGGGCGATAGATTGTGATATTTGAGAGACGCATTGATGATCACTTGTTTTGGATATCTTATCTATGTAGTGAACCAATGTTTTACTGTGTGCGTGATTAATAGAAACAGATCTTATGACTCAATTAGACGACCCGCTATTTTTCACGGGTTGATTCAAAACATTTCTTTACTGTCGTCTCTTATCAATAAACCAACCTGGTAAATTTGAGCGTTATACATAGTTTTGGATTTGCATTGATATCTAGGAGACTCGACTTTTTTTACTGAATAAGTATGCATACCTAGTATGCAGTAGGAAGGTTATTGTAGATCGCTTTGCATATAACATAATCGTAATTAATGTTTATGTTGCTAATCATAAATCTAATTGTATTGTTAATCGTACCAACTCCTACTTAATATTGTCGTTGAATTACCATAACTAACAGTTGATGAAACCGCGGACGTACGAAAAAATTGGATTTTACTATTGTGAAATAGAAATGGTCACTTAACATTTTTTGTTACTCCTGAATAATTATTATTTTTGCATTGACGCGGTATTGTAGTTGTTAGTTTCGAGGAATTACATTATCAAAGGAAAGGCATAAACATGTTGTATTAGTAGGTACACAATAATCTATTTGTATTTTTTTCTTAATACAGGTAAAGGAAATTTAATCAAATCGAAACAAGTTTTCGCAATAAATCACATTTACAATGAGGTAAATACGGTTTCAATCACAACACCAATTAAATGAACGGGACTTAAAACGGTATTTATAACTTCTAATAATAAATCGTGCTGGCATAGTTTTGCCTAGTTACTGCAGACGAGTTCCTTAAAAAAGGGTATTCACAGATGTAATTCGGCCATGTGTGTTTCGGTATTCATGCGGTTCAAAAGATATAGCAATTGTCAAGGTCGAGTTGAATCGAAATAAAAATGACTTAATTGTATTGGGTCACCCTTAAGTTGTTGACTTTATTCAATTTCCAGTATTTGTTGTTACAGCGGCAGCAGAAACTACAATTTATGTGAAAATTTCAACGGTCTACCAGTAAGACCTGACCTGACTGATCAGCATCCCGCTAACAGACAGGACGTATGGACATAGAAACAAACAGCGGAGGCTTACGTTAAGTTAGTAAATGGGGCCATTTGCAAACTTTGGGTGAGGAACCCTAAAAAGGTGTTTTGGCGGTATACAAAGTGCAAGTGCTTAAGCACACTACAGTAACAATGGAGTTTGGTACGTGCGAGATCGTCTGGGTTGGTACCTCCGTCCTATTTTTTTTGCCAAGAACATATTCGCTACTATTGTTGACAGCCAGTGTTGTTTGATATCGGCACGTGAAGTTTAATATCTTTTAGGTATATTTTCTTATTAAGACATCGAGGGCATCGTCGTGTCACTATGCGGAAGTGGGTTCGAACCTATAGATTTTTCGGTATTTCTACGGATTCTTTTCCTGTTTGAGCCAAAATATCGAAAGAAATGGAAATCTAAAATGCCCAAAATAAAGTAGTTTTTGCAGTACCTTAATCTACAGAACCAAAAAGTACACCAAAAAAAGAAAAAAAAGTTGCCAGTTTGTAAAAGGACTTTTTTTTTGTCTTCCGCTTTTTGGCCCAAATATACCGATGATTGCATGGCAATTTTATCGATTTTACATTTTGATTTTCGAGCTATGCAGAGGTATTACTTTCCATCAGGAGAATCGTATGCTTGGTTGCCTAAGACGTTGTTTATTTTTTTGTTAAAAGCAACTTATTGTGCATGTAAAAGCAGTGTAATACGCAATTGTTATATAATAAGATTGTAGCAAAGTTAAGTGCATTTCCTAAGGCAATCTCGTGTGCTGTGAACCAATTACTGTATACTACTCGGACGCTCTCGCCACAATTTGATTTAAAATTATATTTACGGGTGCCATGAATAAACGTGTAACAAGATTTTTGTGTTAGTATTTGCTGACATGATAATGCAATCGCAGTATATCATTTCCTTCTAAAACGATTATAATAAATTGAGCAGTATATGTTTTTTTCACATTGCAAGCATTCAAAAAGGTATGGGGTTAAATATTGGATCGAATTTTAAATAAACACGCCCAATCAGCTATCTTGATAAAGGGACAATGAAAAAAGTTTATTCATTTGGATCATCACCACTGGAAGGGTCTTTCAAAGGTCGATGAGACTTGGGAAAAAATAATGACTTTTTCCTGGTTCCTGATAAAAAAAGGAGTATAATTTGGTCGAGTGTTATTTTACAAAAACTAAAACTTTATTTACCAGGTAAGTACGAGTCGGATGTTCACGTAAGAAACACACAGCCATGGACTTTGCACCGTTCTTAAGTTGCATTGCATAAGGATTGATGTTGCAATTTTAATGTGAAGCTTTATGTGTGGCCGTTTCCATCGCAAATATTTATCACTATTATATATTAAACGATAAAAGTTCAAAAAACGTGAAAAAATACGTTTTATAGGCCCCATTTTGCTAGTCATTTGTTATTATTTTGTCTTATGAATATTTTGAGATAAAGCCCGCTGACACTGTCAATATTATCATGTGAGACGTTGTATCGCGATCCAAAATACGAATCCGAATCACGAAAATGACGATTTTTCGGTAATATTTTAATATTACAACACCACCAGCATCACGACACGGTTAACAGGGACACTTACTTTGGGAATAGAACGGTTTTTTTTTTCTCTTGATTTACATAAACCACAGGACTACAAAACTCTTAAAAGTAAACTCAACAATTGGCCATTAACGGTTTCATTCCTTATAGATGAAACATTTAAGAAAACTATTAATCATTTTGTAAATACAAGGTAATTTTACATATAGAAAATCATCTTGATATAGTTTTGAGAACAAAGTAATCCTTTGCGGTTATTTTAATGTTAAAAATAACGATTTCGTATGTAAAGCTCGCAATAAAGTTTCCCTAAAACAAGAACCATGTTTCGCCAGAAGCTGCAACTCATATTGCCCGAAAGTATTTTCATTGCAATGTCAGGAACGAAGTTACAGTCAGATGCGCCTGGAACGCTGTAATTTCATTCCGTTGCCGCGAGAGGCGCTAGTGTCGTTTGAAACTAAATTATATTTTTGCCCTTGCAAGTCTACTTCTCTTTTATTGTCTCCTAATATACGAGTAAATTTTAGTTTTTCAAAGTGTAATATACTTAGCTTAAAAACTTGATAAGTATTTACTTAAAAGGTAACTATAGAAATACAAGTATGTTCACCATATCATGTGAAGACCTAGAAACATGTATCTTATATAAAAATATAACATAAACACACACATAACATAAACTCACGCCGTAATTCCCTCGAGAGGGGTAGGCAGAGGTGTCAAACCCCGCATTGCGCATGTTTATGTGACATGTTGCGAATCGCCACTATCCGGGCACAGTGAGGAACATGACAGCTACAATGTACGGCAACCTGAGACTCAAACCCTCGACCAGTCGGTTCGGGTCGTTCGGTTTATCAAGGCACGTAATAAACTAAGCTAGTACGTAGTTCCTCAATAAAAATATTTTTTTAAATATCAGTTGATAAAGCTGTTAGCGAGACTAGGCGTCCCAGATCCTAGAAAATTTTCTAATGAACAGTACGAATAAATTATAATCAATGAATATTTCATCTTTTTCAGAAAGAACATTGTAAGCGACAAAATTCATAAAATTGTTTTTTTGTAGTAATCTCATAATCAGGCAGTTTTACATTTTATTTCGATAACTTTTTAGCTTTATTTTAATTTAAAATATCTTGATTATGAAAAGAAAATATTATCATACATTACAAGAAATAATTTTATTGATAAAACAATGAAATTTTATTGATAAATCTCCTTTAAAAAAGTTAATTGTCGCTTACGATGTTCTTCACGAAAAGATTAGATTTTTTTCTGGTGCGTCGGTAGTTATATAGTGCGTATGTTAATGTTATTTAGTATCCAAAGACAAGCCTAATTGGCTTTAACTGACACTAAGAGTCATCAATGAGTTATGTCTTAATGTATATAAAGCCACACATTAATCTTCAAATAGCAAGTGCAATATCAACCCCTATGCTGTACAAACTAAGAACGGTACAAAGTCTAAACAGGTTAGGTTGACCCACAGCCGTGTGCACCCAATTATTACAAACTAGCTGACCCGCCTTAACATACCTGAGCAACCTCTATAAAACTTGCATCTTTACTTATCTTACTATGGAAGATAATATTATAACTATGCTAAGCCTATATTCTTCGCGTAATTGCAAGCAATAAGTGAGCAAAGTTTTTACAATCGAATGAACGATACATACATGCCTACCTACGGCGCTTAACATACAAGCATAACGTACCTAACTATAAATGTTTATTTTGCGATTATAGAAGTTCACGATTTCTCGTAAAAGTTCTGACGGCGACATAAACACAAGTTAGTTATACCAATATTCTACCCACACAATTTTTTATTCATTAAAAATCATGCATATTTAAAATGAATAAATTCAACCTTCCTACCTCCGTGTGTATGTATGTAATTACATACATGCAGGAACGTATGTACATTAATAAAAGCTGACGCCATCTTGTTTAACGGCTTGTTTTGATTGAAAATTGACAGAAAACATGGCAGACTATTTTCGTATTTGGAAGGCGGATCCGGCGCAGAATCAAATGTTGCTCTGACATTATTCGATCAAAGAGGTTTATTTTTAATCGCCATCTGTTAAGAGCTAAAGATAAATATTTAAAGGATGTTGAGCAGAAGACACCGTTGATTGTAGGTATTGTGGAAATACGTAGTTGTTAATATTTATACTTATATCAATAGTTAGACAATATATATAATTAGACCAACTTATATATTTTTTAGGTTTTTAGATATTTTACTAGTAGGATCGCAACGCACAGTCCGTCATAATTTAATTTTGATATGTTGTTGAGCTAAAAAGTAAACTGGAATCTATGTTAGATTTTTTAATAGTTTTCAGATTGAAGCGTTTCACAGACTTACGCTATGATATAAATGTATATAGAAGCCGTCTGTGAACCGCCATTCCAACTGCGTGTGTGATACGATACCGCACTATATACTAAAGCGCACGTCTGTGAACCGCTTTACTCTGACGTTAGAAGTAAAATAATACAAAGAAATCTTTGTGGTACAGAGATTCTATTATTCTTTTTCCAAATCTCAAAACACATACCATTTAGAAAACAAATGCTCACTCAAATTATAAGACGTTTCTTTGCGAAGATAAAAGGAGTATAGCTTTATAAATGTTTCCCGTAAGTAACTACCAATGTAGGTATTGGTAATACGCACTGAAATACAAAACGCTTAAAGTCACGTAAAGTCGTAACTCTAGTCGTAAAGTGGAACAAGCAACATTTCGCTACTACAGTACTGAATTACGCACGATTAACTTTTTATTATTGTTTTGTCGCAGAAATTTATATCTGCCACCGAAATACTCACAGGGAAAAGACTCGTAATAAATAAGAGAAACAATGGAAGATAATGATAACCATTTTCAGTTGACGTTCCACGATAATATTAATGAACCCACAAGTAAATTATGCTGTGATATTCCAAGAATTTTTAATATCTTAAAAGAGAGTACATTAAGGCTATTTCATATTAGCACAATCTCGCGAGGAATTTTCAATAGCTGCCTGTCTGACGCCACAATATGAAGCTATGCTACGCTATCCATTCAAAATAGTCTATCATTTACGCGGCTAAAGAGGTCTATTGTTGCTTTTCAAATAGCCCGGTTGATCTGTGTACAAATGCGGAGACTTTTCCATAATCCAGCGAAATTGGAATGGGAATATTAGCGAGCACGCTCCGGGCTTTCTCGGGCTTTTCAATTTGGTGGGGTTTTCCTCCCTGTTGAGCCCCGCCCACGATATCAACCCCTGATTTTCATTCATTCGCGGCATTCACGTCTAGACCGTGGCGGTGGCATCGCGTCTCTCTAGAAATTTCCACGTGCATTCCGTGACGTGTCATTTTCACATAAACATTACAAAAACAACTCAATATTTACCGTGATTCGTGAATGGACATGGTTCGTAAGATTGTGAGGTAAGTTTCATGTTGTTTTTGAAGTAATAAGTTTAATTTGGAAGGCCGTGTGAGTAAAAATGTAATGTCTGGGGACGAATCAGTTTGGAAAATGAGAGTTTATTGTTATGCTGAGTTTCGGAGCTGAGGCTGAATACAAAACGATCTCCTACGTCTTGACTCGAACTCGAAATACATGAAAATTTACATTTCAAGGTTGGGTTTTATGTTACTTTGAAAGTTAGGCAGGCGAGGGATTTTGTCACGTGCTTCAGTTACGTTAATCTCTGTTAATGGAACATTAAAAATAAAATGCCCATTGCTTTTTCATTTCAATTTCGTATAATAGTATTTTTTTAATATTCGGGATTCAACTAAAAAGCACTCGTAAAATGTATCTAGATCTATCTATTTATTTATGAGATAAAAAGATTTTTCTCACATGAGAAAAATTTAGTCAAATAGACAATACACACCCTAACTTTTCTAGTTTCTAGTTAAATTATTGATATAAAATAAAACGCCCGTGCGAACTTCGTACCACGTCAACCTTCTTTTAGGTTTTTCTATTTTTATTTGAATTAAAACCAATATTTTTGATAAAACGCACATTCATATGAAAATAAATAAACATTACTTGGGGCCTCACCTAAAAATAGTCTCGAATAACTCGAACGAAGTTAAAGCTGTGTATAAATGTATTTCTCTAAAAAGTATATTTAAAACAAACTGCTAAAAAAGCTCAAGGTAATGTTTATAACATATACAAACGCAATACAAACCACTGTTAATATTTTTGTACCACAAAGATGGCTTACGCAGACCCGCCTGATGGTAAGCAGTCATCCTAGCCTGTGGTCGTTTGCAATACCAGGGGAATTACCCGGCCCCGTAAAAACCACTCAACATTTTTTGAACCGCATGCTGTAGGCACTTAGGAAAAGCTTGCCGTATTTATTCCACATCCAGAGTTCGCGGATCAATTAGGAAATCTCATAAAGTTTACCCCTGAAGCTGGAAATTTCGGTTTATAAAGTGTTTTACGATATTAATCCCCAAAACTGGAAAAACGGAAGATGACAATGTGAAAATCCTCGAACGAAGCAGAGGCTGAATATAAAAAAATATAGGATGTAGTTTTTTTACCATAACCAACTATTGAATTTGTCTAATTACAGTTTCCTTCTTAAAATAACTAGGCACTTAAGTACTTAAGATAATCCGCGTCGAAGGACTACTTGAGAAACTTTCCGAGCTTAACAACTGAGTACATGTTTGCTCCAAACCTTTTTAAAGATAAGACCTCTTTTCGTCTTTGGTCCTTCGCTTGAAAAGGTGTGTAATTTTTCAAGTATTAGTCAAGACGATATTTGAGCCCTTTTGCTTTTTGAACGTTTTCTTCAGAACGGTGATAGCAAAAGGAACGAAGATTAACGCTTGCCTATATGGCAGCTGAAAGTTAACATTTGTGGTATAGAAAAAGAAAACAATATCTCCATAGGTATTATTGATATTTGGCGCAGGGGTGTAAACAGCCGACTGCTACGCTAGAGGTTCCGGTTTCGAATGCCGGCGGGGGCGAAACTTTGTGTTATTTCCAAGACGCATTGTGTCGCTTACCGGTCTTCAATTTAGTATTCTTATCTACGTAGTAGATATCCTTGCTTACCACCCGCGACAGAAGATTCTTCAATATTACTGTAGGGCTGATTCAATTTCGTGATGTCGTGATTATTATAGGTAATTAAATGAGATGTAAATGGTGTTACTGAGTACCTCGAGTGTGTTGTCGATAATAAAAACATTTTTTGTGTTTGAACATAGACATTGCTGACTCCACACCTAAATCGGGCACGCACAAGAATCATATTAACTAGGAACATGAAAAATTAAGCATGTTTTAATATATTGTTTTAATGATTTTCGCCATCTAAGTACCTTCATAACGTGCCGTAACGTGTGGCCATGTCCTTGGTTTGAAGTGTTAAAATTATTAAGAGTGCGTGTTTATTGAATTTAAACGGACCTTCATCTAACAAGTGACGGCACAGCCAACTTTAGTAGTACTACAAGACCAAGTTTCACAGTGCCAGTGAATAGTTTTACTACGAATTTGTCCATGTATTCGACTGCGTAGAATTCTTTGTTTTTGAATAAAATATTTTGAATGTCCATCCTAAATGTGGGTGACTGAACTTTTAAGTTAAAGGGACAGTTTTGAGATTTAGTTCCTACACTAGCTTTAAAATGAAGAGGTTTAATTTTTAAATGAAATCTCTAAAATCAATCATAACAAAACATTATTTTATGTTATGGATTTTCCAAAAAAGCAAAGTTGTTAATATAATCCACAAAAATGTTAACTAAAATATAAGAAAATTACGTTTATACATTTGCTACGTTACCTAATTATTTTTATCGTAACAATTTAAATTACATTTGATGTTTTATTTAGAAAGTTAATGAGATTCGTGTTCCAAAAAACATACGATTTTCTTGTAGCTGTAAAATAAACTTACTTAAAGAATTAAATATCTAGAGCTAATAATATACATATTCATCCTGACTAATACAACCTAAGCCCCAATTGGGTTGTTTAATAGGCTTTTCCCGGACAAAGCTATCCTACTTAGGCTACTAAGACCACGGACATGCTTTAACATCAAGTCGGATTGCGGTCGAATCCCTGCTTAGCCTCTTTAAAAAGACAAACTCATTGAACAATCATTAAAAGATGTACAAACAGAATCTGTATTTTTTGTTTTTTGTTATTGACGACCTCGGTGGCGCAGTGGTGTAAAAAGTCGACTGCTACGCTAGAACTTCCGGGTTCGAATCCCGGCGGGAACGGGACTTTGTGTTATTTGCAAGACACATTGTTTCACTTACCGGTCTTGGATGTAGTATTCTTATCTATGTAGTATATACCATTACGTTGCTTATTTATTGCCTGCGGTACAAGATTATATCTTAATGCAGAGCTGAGTCAATGAGTGTATCGTGATGTGGTTATTATTATTATTTTGTCGGCTTTTTAAAACCAATAATTTTGCGAACCGGTGATGGTAGACAATAAAAAGTTTACGGTATTGAATTTTTCTAAACTGGTTAATTCCTTTTTCTTCATAGTTAATTTACAACGATGAACAATTATGGATAGCTTTTTTCGCAAATACCAAGCATCGGTATAATAGTTGTAATAGCAGACATGACAAATATTAACATCATTAAAAATATGATATTTAGAACTCTTAAGAAGCGATTTCTTCCAAATGAAATGAATGCTTCGAACAAAAGCATTTTAACTTTAAAAATGTAAATTTAAAAAAATAGTTGTATCTAACTTGGTTCGTTTGTTTTTGTGTAATTAATCATAGTCCACTCATTAAATATTATTTCTTGCTTTATTTTACAAAGAAAACGAGTACGAGTAATTACGAGTATCACATTTATCGACGGCCCTAAGAACAAGTCACGTAGCTTGACGAAAATAAACCAAAATTCCTTATTATTTCTACGCAAAGGACATTCAGGTGTAGGCACTGTCACAAAATTACGCGAGTGATATATTAAATAAACATGGTAATAAATAGGCGCCTTATTATATACTGTTCGTTTATTGGATTAGTTTTACCTTTGATTTATGCCAGTGTTATGATAAGTTCTTGTTGTTTTCTCTTGAGAGCTTTCGCTTTTAGTATTGTTTTAGGTTAGTATTTTATTATATAAATTACTTGTTGACCCGCCCCAGCTTCGCCCGTGCAATCTTCATACAAACTTTAATTTTTCCATTTAAGGCCCCATAAGCACGAACGCGTATTAAAACGCTTTCAAATGAAGCATCGGGTCGCTGCGAATGACACCTTACTGAGTCACAGGGCACCGCGCGGAATGAACGACGCATTTACCAAATGTTCGAAACGTTTAAACATGTCCGGAATGTTAGCGGGCGCATAATCAGTACAAATTCATATAAATCGAATCCACCGCTGATTTCGCCTGCAGACTCAGGACTCAAACTAACGCTTAAGTGCTCGGTAAAAAAGCGCCGCGCTTTAAAGCGGTCTCGTGTGAACATGGGCGTTCGTGTGTTCGGCTTAAAGAGTGATTGTCATAAAACGTAATCTAACGTTCCTTCTTATCTTTAACTATCTATCAGCGAAAATTTCAGCTTACGTAGCAAAGGTTACGTAGTTTTTGAGATTTCGTGACTTATAAGTGTTGTTGTTTGGCTTTTTATTATTGGCAGTATCAAGGCGAAATACGTTCACTGCTGGGCTGAGGCTTCGAGCAAGTGCCGCTTGTATTTTTTTGTTTGCTTATGTATTCGTATAGGATTTACATAAAAACAACCATCATTTAAAAAATTGCGTAGTTTTTATGTTTGTTTTTGAATATCAATTTCTCTTTCACGTTGCTTGTATGCTCGTGGCTATTGAAATCTATATGACCTATTTCAGCAATCTACCTATAGTGGCCGGCGATCTACGCTGCTTAGTGACTACTGTTTAAGTCATGTACAGAGTTAAGTTTCTTTCGGAATCTAAACTGAAAGTGAACAATTACCAGATGTCACAGCTTCACCTTTCTCTTTAGTTACCTTACAATAGTAAACTCTGCGACGTTTTACCATAGCCTATCTTACAGTCCTTGTAGAGATAACAATCAGTTGAATTTAGAACACCATTTCTTTTTTTAATTTGGTTAATAAAACGTTATGTCATATTAGGAAAAAAGGGAGGAGCATGTGAGATATAGAGAATAGACAATGTTGCATAATGTGTTTGTTTTTCGGAAGTAAAAGGCAAACACGTCACATCGCGTGAGGCTAGCTATAAAATGACATTGCATACATCGCTTCGGTTGTTTGCTCATCATTTGTAAATGCAGTTGTGCAATAACCAGGCAATCAATGTATTTCAATGTGTAGAAAAAGGATAGGCAGTAGAATATTACCGCTAACTAGCATTTTCCTTTCCATTTGCATTAGCGAAATAGGTAATACAAGCGGACAGTACGAAAACGTTCTAATATCGTTTCTTGTTTGTTTTTTTATCAACAGCGTATATGTGTGTGTGTAAGTGAGGACGCTTGTACGTATCATTCATGGTCGTTTTCATTCACGCTTTATATTTATGTATTTATATAACACAAAGGTTATAAAAACGATCATATAATCAATCGGTCTCATTATAAGGTATTTTAAGTTGGTTTTGGGTGCTCAAAATGTACCACTAGATTACTTGCAATTAAAGAGGGATCACGGCCGCGTTTTTTTAAAAAAAGAACGCATAAACGTATCTTTGGAAATCTAGCCTTATTCTCAAAGAGTCGCATTGGCGCACGATTGATAAATGAGGTTGATAAATCAAGCTGGCTTTTCTATTACGTGATGATGACGTACGGAAAATGTTTATTGATGTTGATTGATGAGTTACTACTAACAGTTAAGTGATTCAATCAGTTAACAAGTTCGCCTTACGGGTTGGTTTTCTTGATACTCCACTATTATACTTGGTCATTCTTTTGAGCTTTATGTCACGAAGTAACATCATTAATATAATGACTAATAAGAAACATAATTTACCATTGAAAAGAAAATTTAATTAGACTGATAATATTATATGAAATGAAATAATATATGTAGTCTTTCAAGTTATATTTTAATTGCAACAAAACAATTAATTTATATTACAAAAGCAATTTTAATTGCTTCAGAAGCTCACTAAAAAGGTTAATTAAGTAAACATTTCTATTAAACCTTCCCATCTATTCTCCATACAAACTGTTATCCCTTACTTCCTTCACTTAGGGGTTACATTTAAAACGTTTTACGTTTATTAGCTAAATCCATCTGTCTGCCAAATTTTAATAAAACCCGATCAGTGGTTTCATCTATGCATTGATAGACCGGCATTTTGGATAGAAACAGAGAGATAGATAGTTATTTTAAAATAAACACACATTCAAGCAAATCAATAAACATAAGAACAGTACGGAAAGGTATGTCAACCGATCATACGAAAAAAAATTGACAAAAGTCGCTTGTACAACAAAAAGTTTACAAAAAGTTCACCCTAGTGTTCTATTGGATGGACATTTGATGAGGACGCTTTCTGTCACTTTATTATGTATTTATAAATAATAAATCGATGCATTCTTTTGGTGAAATAATATTTTAAATCGGGTAAGTTACCTCCTGCATGAAACCTAACAAACCTCTTTAGTATGATTGCAGTATGGATGTAAGGAAAGACTGTGGTAGTTTATTCTTAGATAGAAAAGTTATTATTGATGTGGCTCAATAAAATCGATAACTCTCTAGCTTCAATACTGGTTGTTTACTTTTATATGGCAAGTTTAATGTGCAGAAATAGCGAAATTGCTTTAAAAATTCAACAACTACAGTTGAAGGCCAACTGTTTAAGTTTTTCACCTGCAAATTTTAAAAAATATTTGTAATTATAAGTATAATATTATTATATTTTATATATATTATATTTCATATTATATCATATTATTTTATATTATATTTCAATATAATATACACTCATGGGAAAAACTGGGGAAAGACAGAGATTTTTTTTTTCTGTTCTTGTCAAAATCAATGCTGTCAACAATGTCTTTTGGACTGGTTTTTAGATGAACGAATATTAATAAACTTAATTAAGTACCACAATTCTCCATTTTATCTTATTTTATATGTATTTTTTTGCGTTCCTCTAATTTTGTCCTTCAGTGTATTTATACCTATATTCTATTTTTACATTTTCGCTTCACTTCGAAGTCGCGGGCAAGATTTAAAACATACATATAGAGATATATTATACATGATTTGTATGATATATAGTCATACAAATTTAAATATATAAAACCCAATAAACTGTTTTGAAAGCCGAAAGCTGTTCGTAGAACAGCAAGTTCGATATAATACATTAAAACCTATGTGCGTACTCACTTATATTCCCTATTTAGGTAATAGCAAGTTTTCGCCTACAAAATGTCCTATCATAAATTCATAACCCTCTTTAACATTTATTTGACATATTATATCAACAAGACCTTCCGCCCTCAAAGGGTTTATCTCAAAGGATAACATAGTTTGCTTCGTCGCTGTATTATGAGTATTTAACGTCGGTAAACAGCGGGCAATGGTAAACGAGTTAAGTTGAACGTATATACAATGGCTTAACTGTGATATTTGTGAAACAAACAGGATTAAAGTTAATTCCAGCTTTACATAAGCGTCGGGTTAATTAGTGAAGTATAACATAATACACACTTTTTTCATTTTTAATTGTTATATTTAAGATTAAATTCATATAATTTTTTAGTTATTTTTGTACTAATTTCACGAGACTTTGTCCGCAGTTGCTATAGGATTCTTTGTTTTTGAGGTGTTTTATTCGAAGAAACTAAACATTATTGTGTTAATCAAGGTAATACCCTACATTTGTGTAATTTTTTTGCGGTTTTGCGTAAATGAGTAATAAAGAAACATTTACATTTAAAATATTAGTGACAGTAGAATTTGAATACAAACCATTTTGTTTTGGTTTTTTATTGTGATCTTATTATTATATCTTACCTTTCAACCGCAAGACTGTTCGATATTTAAACTGTAACTATTGATGAAACGAATGTTTATAAAGTCACGTAATATCCGAGGGTGGTTAGTAGTGTCTGGCGTTTGCGTCACTTTTCGCAATGTAGATACTCTATCCAATTTGTAAAGGATCAAACACTTTACACAGAGGATCGGGGCCGATCCTCTAACGTATTTACTTAAGAAATTCATCACGTTAAGGACCTTGGTGGGATGAAGCTCGTTTTAAATTTTAAAACTTAATATATTGTCTATTCTTATTTTTTAACTATTATTTAGGGTGCGTTTATGAATGAATAAAATATTTCAATTAAATACAATAATAATTTAGGTTTTTTTTTGTTAAAAGCGTTTTCTTGATGTAGTTATGTTAATTTTACTTTTCTACAGATAATTCCAAAAACATTTCATAATGACATCGCGTGGATTGAGTTTTTCTTTTAAATGAAGCGAATATAATTATTATTTTATTCCAACAATAGTCGTAGTCAAAGACAAGAAAGAAAGTTTTGTAGATTTTATTTTAGTAATAGTAAGCCAATTCATAAAGATATCATTCATTCATTCATTGGCAGTTTAGTACCATAGTCGTGGTAAACAGTAGGCAAAGCCGTAGTACGCGTAGTCTTCGTAGTCGTTGGAGCAATGGCGTAGTATGCGCATTCTTTGTAGCTATAGCTCTGGACTAACCACCGTCTGTACATTTTTACACATAAGGTCAAAATTATTTTTTATTACTGTCATATTACTATGTTAAGTAAAATGGTAAAAAGGATTTTTATTAGTAGGTTTCATACTAAAGTAAAACATATACTATTTGATACGCGAGCTTGTATCCACCAACCACGAGCGGAATAAATAAACAAAACAAACCAATACTATTAACACATACTGGAGTAATTTCAATAAAACCGTCGATGTTGGCAAAACTGGGATTTTAAAAGCAAAACGGATTTAATCTATAAAAGTTTTTGTGTAAATAAAATTGTACGTATTTATAAGGAACCCTTTGTTTCCCTTTAATTAAGAAAGAAATGAAAATACTTGTAAAGGAAATAAAAACTAATAAATATCTTAAAGTTTCCTAATTATAATTACGCAATTTTTATAACGGTATATTAAAAAAAAATGTGATTTTATGAACGCGCACTTTTTCACAAATGCGCATATTTACTTGTACTAACTGTAACTGTAAGAATCCTAAGGATTTTCAAACCTTGAGTTTACAAAGAAATCTATTAACTTTTATATTATTACTATGTTTTTTTCTGACTCTTGCTTGCGTTGAAATATCCACTGAAAAAATACAAGCTCATACAAATTGACACTTCAAAACTCGAATGTTGCCAAATTAATATAACATGTACAAACAAACCATTCAATTATTTGAATTCGAGACTTTATCATTAAATAATTCAGTTCAAAATCCATTGTTTAACACATTCTATATGTTTATTTGTCTTATAAGCAACCCTACTCGATATTCGCCCGAAAACAATTGAAAAAACACTCAATTTACAAACAAAATAGAGTTTGTTATTGTTTGGTTAGTGGAATGGAAAAAGGAAATATTTTGTTAGGTTGATGGGGTTTTATGACATTCGTTTATTGGGTTACTATGACTATTGGATTACAGTAGCTAATAACATTGCGATAAAACGGCATAACGGCATGAGTACTGAGTTGATAAAACAAATTGAATGGTTATTAATGGTGTGTAGTGATTTAGGTTTTTTTTTTGCAATTTCATGGGCAAACAAGCAAACAGTTCACCTGAAGAAAAGTGACACCACCTATTTATATGGCAATTTTTTCTATGCCTTAGTGTACCGCTAATGTATTGCTCTTGCAGAGATAAAAGAGGTGCACTTGTGCACTGGCTCTCCAATCCTTCGAACAAACACGCAACCTGCTTCTTGCCAAAATTACAAAGAAAGTACCAACGCTGACGACCTCATAAGGTGATCACATATTACGTAAATGTATGTGAAAAAAATAATAACAAGCTAACAGCTCAGTTCAGCTTCTTTCGAGTCATCATTGACGTCATGGAAAATTGCTAAACAAATATGTAACGGGTGCAAGCTCGTTAGCCTATTGAAATGTGTACACTCATATAATATTACTGGACCAGCGCTCCAGCTTCGCAAGTTAAATTTTAAAAACCCTATCTAGCGGATCTTTTTCCTTTAAACTATCAGAGGTTAAATATGGTTCTTGAGTGTATGTAAACAGACAGATTTATAATTTCGGTTTTCAAGTCTATCGTTTGACTAAGGATGTAAGACTATTTTTTGCACGTAACCTTTTGAAAAGGCACGTGCTTGTCCTGTATTTTCTTGTTAGGTATGTCGCTTTTATATACTTATAGATGGAAATTATATTCCACCGGAATGGGCACCGTTTTCGTTTCCACACTGTGTACCCAGCTTTACATCAAATATTAACTGTCGACATCTCGCATCTTGCACGATGAGTTCCTTCTTGTTTGTGAACTCAAGATTGCATATTTATCTTACGGTAATGCAGACGCGTTCGCATCACATGAGCGGTACATATCTTTGTTATTATGTATGTAATTCCGTGCTGCTTTTTTACACAGTTAAGTAAGTTTGGTCGAATTCCCAAACGTTTAAGGCTCTAATTAAAGTTGATATAAATAAATCATTTTGTATATATCTGTATATCTATGGCTAGACTTTAGTTTGAATTTAACGAGGGTATATCTGACCTTTAAATAACTGTACTTATAAATATGAGTTACTAGTACCTGTACAGTATAAGAATTTATTAGTTCCACATGCAAACTTTAATCCTATATTTCAATCTCTTCATAGAAGTTTCGCGATAAAAAGCAGCTTAAAGTATGTGTAAATACAAGTCATGGAGACAGTTTCACTAAAGTTGTTGTTACTTTTGTCAGGCGCATAAGCGCACATTGTTCAGTGTGCGTATACTCGAATTCGCTGAGTAAAGACAATACGCACACTAGAGCACTGTACATATACAGGTTGAATCACAACCACAGACAAACGGGTTTCGTAAGATAGCTTGTAGCGTATTTTACCTTTGAGATGACCAAAGTCAAAGGACGATTTCTAGACTTAAACCAAACTGCCACCAGCGTTTCAAGTGGAGCTAGTTGTAAAGGATGTTTCCCTTGGGAGATAACAAACATATTATTCAGATTTTATACGCATGTAAAACTTAATTTACATAATAAATACCTTATTCATTCTGTTAGTTCCAGATTCAACGGCTCGAATTTATGTAAATTGAATATTAATTTCAGTATAACTAGGCTTATAGGAATATTATACTTATAATTATAACAGTACAGTGATCGACTTAACTTATACCGGCAGAAATTAAATTTATTCGAAATTAAGGTGCACATGACTACAAATCAAGCACACATCTAAAATCAATCCTTGTCCTGTTTAAGATTTTAGAACAAGTCCAAACAGTGTAGCTGAATGTGTGATTTTATGCATGATTTAAATGAAAAAAAAGCCTCTAACATAAAATATTGGAGATAAACGACATGTCAATGTTAATTTATATGAAACATGTGTATTTTTATAATTAAGAAGTCATAGATAAATTCATATAAATTGTGCTCCACGACAAGTAAAAGTAAACAAATCGCTCGCAAGTACCGGAACGTTACATTTAAAGACGTCTTAAAGCAATCTCTATGCAAATGAGTAGCTTACGGCTATGGACGCATTTGTAAAGCTCCGCCATGTTTATTTAACAAGAAATAAACAGTCCCTCACCTTAGGTAACAAATGGCGCGGAAAAGAAATTTGTAAGGGAAAATAAATAAAACAAAAGTTGGTCTCACTGAATATGAATGGAAAATCAGTTGGTTCTTTGACGTCAGGTCAAATATTTTTATTGTCAGCCGATGAACAGTATTCAGATGTCCGCCTTCCTTATATAAAATTTATTGTCAAATGGAGTTTTAATTTAAATTAAATGTGATGGAAGTACGGTATGTTTTTATTTGTGTTTATTCTTTTATAAATATGTAATGATTTGATAGAAGGTCTAGGAAAAACTTGAGGATTTTTTTTCTCCATTCTTATGGTACTGACAGATCTTAAGAGAGAAAACCGTTTTTCTTCAATGCCTACGGAATCCTAACATAAACTAGCTTGTGATTCTCCAGAGAAACTCTAATAATCTTTTTTTCTCGAGACGGTGATAACAAAAACATATTTTCAACTTTTTCCATCATCCAACAAAAAAGTCTCCGAACTCTTTACAACTAAAGTTAGAACATCGAATAAATAAAATTTCTACCTCTAAATCTTTTCGTTTATTATCACTCTCATAAAATATTGCCATTTCAAGACATTTATAAAAGGAGTTCGTTTACTCATTTTCTAGAAAAAAAAAGAATTACAAACACCTGGACTTAACTTATAATTTGGAAAAATGGAAAATCTCATACATGGGAACAAAACAAATAATATGTATGGCTATTAATCAGCCTTCTTTGACTGCTTCAGTGATTTAGCATAACGATGATATTGCAGCTATTTATGTATATCTTGATGTGTGGTTCTATGTACTACTAGCTTCTTCTAGAAATCTATACAAGATGTAAAAAAACCTTAATATTTTTATTTAATTAATTTTTAGATTGATACAAAACATTAGGCTTTCGATAATCAACTTTTTCTACATATTTAATTATTTTTTGTCGTTTGTTTCAGATGTAATGAAACTACGCCTAAATAAAAGCAGCAACATTTTAAAATCAATATTAAAATAAATACAATTATTTATTTACACTTTTACTAAACTCACAGTGACAATAATACCAGCCAAATATTTAATTTACATATAAAGAAAACATATTTTTGTATCGTAGAGTAAAACCAACAAAAATCAAAGTTTTTAGTAAATTTTTGGATATTGCAACACCGCTGTTTGTTTTTAAAAATTCAAAATGAGCATGGAATCGCTGTCGTCTGCCAAGAGGTTGAATTTGGAACGCGCCTCGAACTTCATGAGACAGTTCCGAGATCCAGACTCCAGGGAGCTGAAGAAATTGTCGGCTAACCAGTTTATGGAAGTTTGGAGTCATTACGATAGAGATGGTAAGTTTCATTTGAATGTTATTTTTGTATATTCATGAAATCACTGGACGCAGAGGCACTGTTAGTCAAAAGACTTTTTGCATCCATTAGTATTATCTATGGTTAGTTTTTCCTTAGTTCATTGGGTAGTCATGCAACATATTGTGACAAATTACAAGATATACGCATAGAACATTCATAGTTGAACATTTGATTACAAAACATAAGGACAAAAAAAATATACAATCGAATCGAGAACCTTCTCCTTTTTTTTGGAGTCGGTTACAAAAGTAAAGGCCTAAGCAAAAGAGGCTTACATAAATGTTATATTTCTGGTTGGATTTAAAGGTTCAATTTCTCTACAGAAATTATACAAAACACACACTAATCGTAATATGAGGTATGTCATAATCAAATGGTGTCATCGTCCCATAACTTTTCATAATCAGGCATCGTATTCAATGGGTTTACTATAACCTTTTAAAAAACCGTTCCATTCGGTTTTAAAGTCAGACGGCCTTAGAATGGTTTGAAAGCATACTACAAAGATGAATGACATGGGGAATGGAAGAGTGAGACAAAGCTATACAAATATTCTTCGGTGAATGGTTATTGTTGTCATTGTAAAACTGGCTAACCGCGAGCTCGGCTAATGAAGGCTCTTAGTACTAAACGTTCTTGATGTTAAATTTTTGCCAAGCTATAAGATGTTTATTTACTAAGCTATCAAACTAGATAGTAAAATTTACATTACATGCAATAATTTTAAATTAATATTATGATTGTTATATGTACTAAATTATAGGTTAGCACAATATTTTTCTATTTTATATGTATACGCTGCAAGCTTATTTTAAATTAGTTAAGATATTTCAAAATACAGACCACTAGTAGTTACAGTACGCACGGCCTTGTGCATTTCAATTATAAATAAATATCCAATACTCTTATTGTCCGTGTGATGTCAACGATGATTAAGCAGAACTGTCGGCATTCATATTAAAAAAGTGCGTTATTATATTATGTACGAGTACAAGATGTGTACAGTCGGGTAGAGTGTGAATTATTACCTCCCATATAAATTCATGTCGGCTTCAATGCGTAATTCCAGTAAATTCTTGCGTCTCGCACGGTCATCACGTCTGCTTAAGGGTTGTCAATGAATTATTAACGAAATAATGAAAAAAGAACCATTTTATCGAATCAACATTTAATTAATATTGCTTTAAGTAAAATCTAAGTAGAATATAGTCATAAAGTAGAATTTAAAAAAATCTGTATGCATTCAATTACAACCAACTTTTTTGCTAATAACAAAATCTTTCAGGGAAAATCGCACCATTAACAAATATTATTGTTTTTTTTAATAATCTCCCTTATTTTTTGTAACTAGTCGGTTTGACCTGATTTCCATAGCTGATTTAAAAAGCTACAACGAATAAAATTCTCCGTTGATATAATTATAATAGTGCCAACCCTATCCGGTCGAGACGTCATAAGTAACAGCCGACCATATTCCGACGTGATATAGAGATGTGATACTAGATGCGTTGGAAGCCGTCTCCGCCCGTCACTTACATTATTCATAACGACGACGTTCACTTTAATTAGTATTAGTTTTCACTCGCATCTGTATCTACACATACCTATGTACGCTGGTACAAATCACATTAGTGGTATATTGCATTAGGCTCCTCCCCCACGACCGATAATCAATGCGAAGGTTCATGCTTACAGAGAAAATTAAAAAAAACTTAAAAGAAAGTAATAAAGTGTACAAAAAAGTTTCGGACTGCACAAAATATGGGCAAACGAGCACACTTTTACAGTAAAAGGATTTTAGTCCTTCATTTGTAAACACAATTCGTATAGGATTTTTCTACATAGGTCTGGGTCGGTAAATTTACGCCCTCTCTACAATCGAATTCGTCTGTAGTTTTTGGGTAAAAAATACACTGACTAACACTGAAATCTTTTTAAGATTGTAAAGGATCCTATTTTGGTTAAGTTGTTCAGAATACAATCTCCTTAAAAGTTTCATGTTGTTTTATTGATTTCACAATTATAATATGGGATTCTATTTGTATTGACTTTGTAAGTCAGTCAAAGTCCTCTTAATTATCATCTTCTCTATCCCACATTGATATAAAACCTCATAGTTCAACGTTCAGGCGTGGCTTGCCCAAGTGACTACAAAATAATGTTGAAAGGTTCTAATAGGGTCGGCAACGCGATCGTGGTGCCCCTGGTATTGCAAATGTCCATAGCTTATGGTGATACCCTCCTATAAAATACGTAATCATAAATATTCTCCATTCAAAAATAGAATCGAACACCAAAACTCTTAATAATACTTTTGAGTTGAATGAAGAATCGATAGTAACCCACCATTCGCATTTATCATTCACTCGGTCCTCAGAGATGAGTTTCCCCTCTTGAGAATTTTCAACGTTACACCAAAACGCACTTTGTGGAAGCTCTCACTGAAGATTAATGTTACCGTGGCTATAGTGCTGTCAAAAATTGTTCCTAGTAAAAATTCTGTATTGTCATTGGAAATTTTTGTAATAACAGTGATCGTAGGGGTCGTTTTTGTAGAAAATAACATTGCTGTTAAAAATTAAGTTTAGAGCATTCTATTTCCAGACAAGAATCACTGCTTACAGCTTATATGAATATTGACGAATAACACTCACTTTTGTCATTTTAAAATATCAGAAACCTATGAAGCTGAAATTTTGCGGCATGAAGATACCTAAATGTACCTCAGTTTTCTTATAATTCAGCTCCATAATCGTGATAAATAGAAGATGAAAGTGCGTATAGAAATTGCTTAAGTGATGCTGACGCGACGCAGTATGGATATAAAATCATGATATAATTATAATGAAGCCATATTAACAAAGAGCGACGATAGCAGAAACCGACACTAGAAGGCAATGCTTCAACTGTGTATGTGAAGTTCCATTTAGATAATAGAATTTAAGGAAAACGAGGTGTCCTTCATCATCTATAATATTTCTATCAACGAATAAGCCTATACACTAACATTTCACCAATAATGGCAATAAAATACCGACTGACATAAAAATATGACATTTAATACATTCAAAATGTAAATTTATCTCATAAACGATTTCTTTTATATAGTGTAAAGGACTTTCTGAATGCACCAGGCTTTGCATAACAAAAATAAAATTGCTAGATCCATTTCAATTGACATTAATATTACTACTACTACTACTACTCAAAACAAAATAAGGGCCACGAGGTATTTTGTCTGTACCATGAAAATAATAAAACCATTGTATATTTTTTTGTCTCCATAACGAAAACTAATGTTGTTTTTACCATGTAGACCAATAAACTTATTCCAATAATAATGATTAAAAAGTTTATTTGCTTTTGAAAGAAAAAATCATATTTAAGGTTCAAAATAAAAACAATGTAAAGTTACTGAAAACAAAAGAAAATACTCCATACTCATCTTTTAGTAACGAGTATGCCCTCCTCGTTTCGCTACGCACTCCTGAAGCCTGAAGTGCATGCTCTCAATCAAATGCCTGACATTTTCCATTGGAATCTCTTCCCAGGCCCTTTTAACAGCGTTGATGAGTTGCTGTTGGTTGTGGATTTCCTGATCACCGTCTCTAACCCTTCGTTTCAACTGATCCCACATGTGCTCTATTGGATTTAAGTCCGGACTGTTCGCCGGCCACGGCAAGACTTGAATTTGAGACGCTTCCAGTACAAACCGAGTCGCTTGAGCCGTGTGTGCACGAGCATTGTCTTGCATCAAGATGAATCCAGGACCCGCTCGCTGGGCAAATGGGATCACATGTGGTCTGACAACTTCCTCAATATACCGCTGAGCAGTAACAGTACCCTCATTTAAAATAGCGAGCTCAGTTTTGCCGTGTAAGCCTATCCCCCCAAATCATTACATTTGGACCACCAAAACGTTCGACTTCATGGATGCAGGCTTCTGAAAATCTCTCGCCGCGTCTTCTTCATCCTCTAATACGCCGATCGTCGTTAAAAAATTTAACTTTGCATTCGTCTGTGAAGAGCACCATGCCCCATTGGTTTATGTCCCAGTCCAAATGTTGACGGGTAAATCTTAAACGATTTGCACGATGATTTCTGGTTAATGGAACACGGACAACTGGCCTTCTTGATGCCTGCTGGTCTTCATGCAATCGATTACGAATAGTTTGGTCACTGACACGAGTACCCGTTGTGAGCCATAAACGATTTTGCAGCTTGCGGGCCGTCGTTGTGCGATCTCGGCGCGCACTTAATCGAATGTAACGATCCTCTTGAGCTGTTGTAATGCGAACTCTGCCCGAACCAGGTCTTCTTCTAACACTGCCGGTCTCTTGCAAACGATTCCATAGATTTTGAATAGCTCTTCGAGAAAATCCCAATTGCAAACCCACAGATCGCTGCGAATGACCTTCTTCAATCATTGTAACGGCTCTGGTTGCTGTCATCGAGTCCATATGACGCCTGCGTGCTTGTGGCATATTGCAAAAGATGTTTCTGAATCGAGATATCAATGAACTCTGATAATTTCTAATAAACCAAGAAGCTAAGGAAAGCAAAACGACAAAGAAAATGGAATCAAAATTTTCAAAACTAATTTTAAATCAAATTTATTTAAAATTGTTGCCAGCATTAGATGAATACTACAATATTAAAAAGTTTAGGTATCAAAGAGTTTGTATACTCAATATTTTACTACTTTCAATATGTAAATGTTTAATAATTTACACCAAAATGAAAAAATACCTCGTGGCCCTTATTTTGTTTTGAGTAGTATTATTTATCATATTCGTAAAATTGACATTATGGTATCGACATTGATTATTATCAACATAATTTTATTAACGTTAAGACAATAATTGACAAAACATGTATAGATCAACTTAATATGTAAGACCTAAATTGTACTCATGTTTCTGCTAATAAATGATTTATTTTACTATAAGCGAATATGATGCTAACCTAAAGCTTCACATTCACTTCCATAACTTTTGTCTATAAAAATTAATTGTTCTACTACCTAAAACAATTAACTACATGCAGTATTTAATTGGGGTCTAAAAAAACAGGTCAAGTGTGAGTCGAACCCGCAAATGAAGTGTAACGTTCTATCCTAATTTTAGATAAATTCGTATAAAAAAGCAAAACGAGCAAAAAATTTCGAATAAAATTAAAACATGCTGATTCCTATAAATTATGTCCCACAATCAATGTGGTCTCACAATGTTGTTTATTTGCAAACTTGAAAAACTTGATAAGAACATGACTGTAAAGACTTCTTTCACGATTTATTTGTTTCTCGAAAGAATTTAGCCGACGCGATCTTCTGGCAGCTTTTGTTTTCCTTTTTCTAAATTTTCAGTTTTTGTAAGATCAAATTTTGTTTATTTATTTGAACAGGTATATCACATGTGTAAAAGATATCTTATTTTGTGACTGTACTGTGTACTGAATATTTATAGAATAATTTTTCAGTACAAAGGTTTTTCATGTCCTTCACAGAAATGGCGTAAAAGTGTAACTTTAATGACCAAAAAGGGTGTTAAATGGTTAAATTTATGTGAGGCAGATCCTTTTGTTATCTTTTAAAGTAATAAAAGTGTTGTTAAAACCATGTTAAAACTCAGTTTAATTGCACGAGCAACAGAATTGATATTAAAATCGAAACACATCTTTTTATTGTAATCAACTTTAAAGAAGTTTGTTTAATAAAACATTTTAACGGTAAAAATCGAGCTTATTTCTGAAAATTATATTCAGTAAGTTTTGGAAACTTTGGTATCCAATTTCAATTATGATGGTTAGTATTTTTTGTCACATTCAATGATAATGATTCTTTTAAAAATAAGAAACTACTTTATTAGACATGGATACGATGATATTTTATTTCATTTATAAAAATTATTATAATATTTGATGAATTAAGAATATTTACTGGAAAATCTTTTTTTTCTCCATACTTCTCATCGACCTCCTAAACACGATATTTGACACCCAGCCTCATTAAAACATTGTAGTTTATTAATTAATCCCTTGCTTTAAAAAGAGGCAGAAAAGGAAAGCCGAGGGCTCAGCAAATGTATAGACTAACATTTAGTAGTAAAACTGGCTGTCATACTTACAACGTGCCAGTAAACACTCTCTGATGGATAATGCGATGATTTAATAAGCGTTTGGACTTTGTATTAATAATCAGTAACGGATCAAGGTAAAAACGGGCCCACATCGTAAAAGTAAATACCCAATACAAATAAATATATTAAATTTAAGGGTAAGAAAAATATCTACAATCGAAGGAAAATAAATTAATTTAACCTGAAATTCGTCGTGTATACCAATCGTCCGAAAACCTTGGATCAGCTAAAGCACAATATTCGTGCTGCTATTGCCAATATCTACACAAAACAGCTGCACAAATCGGACCAAATTCGGTCAAATCCTCAATTACCATCAGAACCTACCACCTAACCTAACCTAACCTAACCTAAACCTAACCCAGGACAGAAATTACCTTCAAGATATCGTTTTCAAAAAATGACCTTTAAATATAACAATATGTCTCAAAAACATTGGATATATCAATCTTCAATACATTTTGTTTTATGTTTTTTCAAATATGGAAGTTTCCGTGCCGCACCCTATGTAAGTAATACATAAAATGATAGACGCACTCTTGCAATTAATAATAATAATGAATAAGTTCCTAAGGTACGAGTTATTCAACGAATGTAAAAGCAATTATCAAAATACTTCCCTGACTCCCTGACTGACCCCGCCCCTGTTTTTATCTGCGTCTTCACACGTAACAGTTGCGTACTGTGTGACGTTAGACGCCTGTAACAAGATGAAGCCTCACAAGATCTGGATATCTGCCAGCGTTCGCTTGAACCTTGCCCATTATTATGATGTTTTATATGGTCTTAGCACTAATGGAGATGGGCTACACTTTAATCGTTGCAATTATATTACTTTGCCTACCCGCGGTTATTATTAGTCTCAATTTACCTTTATACAAGGTGATAATAGACAAACTGTACAGAAAAGGGGTGAAAATTGATGTAGATTTATGGGTGATTTTTTACTTTTAGTTAGTTTATCGATGCCTGCTCTGTATAATCTTTCTTTCTCTGGCCCCGGTATGTTAAAACCTTGATAAGCTGCTTACTATAATGCAAAAAGCATAGAAATCAAAGCTATGTATCGAGGTTTGCACACTTCTATCACTCTATAACTAACAATCGATTAATTACCTATTAAAATAATGTCTTAGATGAAAAAGCAAACAAAATTGGCAGTCAACACAGCAACCACATTATAAGTTGTTACAAAAGCAGAAAAACCTTTAGTGATTTTTCACAGGCAGCATCACGCAGAAACGTCGTTTATTAATGTCTGAGCTGATCCAGGTTTATTCGGGTGGAGCGGCCGTGATGGAGGTCGAAAGCCAATAAAAACACGGCCAAGAGAGAGCCGGCGAAACAGAAGGGCGTTGTTCAGCGGATGTCGGTAAAAGCCCACTTTGCCAGCCGATTCGACGGGCAATTAGACAAAGTGCCATGTAATCGGAACAAAGAAAATGTAAGGATTAATGATTTATCTAAAGATAGTAGTCGTCTGGTAAGTAATCTTGTGACTTGAGGTAGTATAATACACAGAAGTCAATGTGAGTAGTATAAAACTGGGAAAGGTGCAGTAGAAATGTTACAAGGTATAATAATCAAATTACAATTCGTCCGAGTCCATGTCCAAAAGATAGGTTCTAGGATAGGTAGTTAAGTCCATTTGATTTTACAGCACATGCGACAACTAACCCTATCGATTGCACTTTTTGATTGTATTATAATTAATGTACAACATCATGAGCAAACAAGCACGCGCTTAGCTCGCAATCCATTTGGAGTTTGTGGCGAATTTACCAGGAAACTTGTGCCTACCCAGAAACGTATAGACCCAGATTTGTGACCAGGGACCTAATACTGCTGATTATGTGATATTACTATTCTTCACACTTTTTTTATTCAAACAAGCACCTGATCAACTGATGGAAAGTGATACCGACGCTATTGATACAACGATGTCTTTGATGTCTGAATACGCCATTGCGTTCCAAATACAGAGGTAAAGATGTTATAACTCTCGTGCCGGTAATTACACTGGCTCTCCAATTCTTCTAACCGAAACACAGCGAACTGCTTTACGGCAGAAATAGAAAGGAGGGTGGTACCAACCCAACAAACGATCTCGCACATATGTAGATCTACCACCTGTATTTGCACCACTGCACTAAATAAACAGTAATGACATGCCTCGTTTTACCTTAGTTCTGATCTTGGTTAAAAGCTACATAATCATGACAACATAGGTATAATAATACCTTCGTTTAGTTTGCTAAATCCGCTTACAGTGTGCGATATGACTGACCTCTCTCTGATCTCATTAATCTCTCAAAGAATGGCTTTAATATGAATATTAAACCAACTTAAATACTATCAACTACAACCCGCTCAACATTTTTGCGATATTTTTAAAACTTTACTTTTACATAAATTGGAAAAGGGGCCTGACAATACATTGAAAAAAATACCAGATAATCATTCGAGCTGATCTCAAGTGACCCTCCAGAAAACGTGTGGTGGCAGTTTTCTTTATTTAAGGATACTTCATATCGAAAATTATAGTTCTTTTGAGGCAAATTAATGATTTTGACGCACTTCGAAGTCATTCCCAAAAGTTTTTTTTACGATGAAACGATCTATTACGAATCGTAATAAAGCCTCTTGCGGCCTACAAAGTATCGATTTGTAAATGAAACCGACTCGATTATTAAATAATTAATTACAACTCGCTCTATACCAATGCAAGTTCAAGGTGTAGGAAACCTTTACCTTTTTCTACTTTTAATGTGGGATTGCTACTTTATAATTTAAATTTCACGTTTGCGTGCTTTCGTTAGCGTATTTTTCATCCAATCTTTTATAATTCAACTCTAACCATATACAGCCGGCCACACATCAAGTTATATATTGAATGTGCAAAATCAATCCTTATGTTGGACGACTTAAGAACGATAGCAATTATTCTCTTCATCTGTGACAAAATAGAATCAATTACTTTATATTTTTCTCTGTCAGAAAGTGCAATAAAGCCAACGTGTCTGAAACGTCTCATTCGCAAAAAGTTTTTGTATGTCAGTTTTACGTACAGTTTCTTTCTAAGAAGTCAAACGTTAACAAAAAAGGTAGTTCACAAAAAAGGATATAATTTTAAGATATCAGTGTATCGGTACCAATTTTGGGTATTTCTTCGGTTCAACGTTAATCACGTAATATCGCCTGATATTTGTGAAATACAAGTTTCTTAGAAACGTTTTACCAAAATAATATATATAGCCGTAAAATGAAGTGAAAAATGCATCTATTTTATTATTAATTCCAAGTACCTAAATGAAATTCAAGTCACTTCAATATAATGGTAATGGCATTTTTCATGACAAGTATTTCTCGTAACTTTTCGGTGTAAAATATCTTTCGGCATTAAAAATTGAGGAACGTTGAGGGCTCACCTTGACACCTCCACAATGGCCGTCAGATCCGAGGAGGCTGTAGTCTGTAACTCAAGAGGTTGCCACGACAACGAGGTAGTCACCAAGGCTTAGAGACAAGACGTTACCTCAAGTGACGGGACCTTTTTTATAATAGGCGTCTAATTTGAGAAAATACGAAGCCTGTTTCCACTGTTCATTTTCCTTTTTTCCATTGGTATAGCAATATGGAATAAATTTTCTTCCATTTCTATCATCTATTGTATGTGTATGTCGTGATGTGGTTATTTTTATCATGTTCTTGGGGGAAAAAAAGTTTATCAATGAAAGATACATTTTGAAACTTTGTCTTTATTCCGAGCACGTTCCGAGAAACACGATACATTTTAAGTCAAAGCTTAAAGTTTCTTCGTACAACTATTTAGGTAGATATAAAAACAAGAAATAAAAAAAGTTAGCTAATACACGAGTCATGTTACTTTATCTTCAAAAAATTGTTTACTTACATATTTGTTACCTAAATCTAAATAGCTTATGCAATTTCATATCTGAGACCTTCACTTATAAACTACTTATAGATTGTAGTAGAGTTATAAAATCTACTTTCGTCTTACTCTGAACTGAAAATACACTTTTCAATTGCTTTTAGAAGACAAGAGAGTAAAATAAATTAGGTGTTAATGTTTAAAATTCTACTAGACTCATAATGTTCATTTGATTTTCACACGGAATTTCGTCCCGTATTTAACCCGCCTGTGCAACCCGCATTAAAAAATACTTTTCTTATTCGACCTTACTATAAACTATCTACCTACTTGCCAGTTTAAGCTTTTTGGAGTTTTGGCTTTGTATATAAAATTGTATATAAAATTGATTGCTAGTCAAAACCAACAGTTTTATAAATATCCTACCAGAAAACATAATTTATTGATTGTACCTGCCATTTTTTTGAGAATTTGACATTTCCAAATAACGGGTATTTCGCTTTTATGTAATGACGTTTTATATACTAATATAATATAGACGTCGAAAAATGGTGAAGGGCTTTTACGATTTCGTAACACTTTGATCAAATACTCGCTCCACTGATGATCTGTGATCTGATATATTCCAGATGTCTAATTCTAATGTTTACATTCAAAGGACTCTTATTTATATAAAAGGTCTGCTATGTTTATATAACATTGAATGTTGTTGCACATGTGGAAATGAATTTAAAGTAGTTCTACGTAAATAATTAACGCTTTGTTAAATAATACGATTATTGAACATGGGAAAGAAAAGTTCTGTTTTAAAAATTCTGAGTAGTACTCGTAAATCCCAATAATATTGCAAAGTGTTGTACTTGTAAATGAATGTTCATAGCTGTTTACTGCATTATTTAATACTATTTACTTTAATGTTCTTCTATTTTCAACATTAAAATTGTAAGCAAATAATAACAATGTTAGGTTAGATGTCTGACAAATGATCATGAAATCCCACCGTGGCTTTAATTTCTGTTTCTTTTTTACATCCAACCCGAGATAACTGTAAGTCGGTCCGGAGATAAAATCAATCGTTCAAACTCGTACTACCGGCAAATAAAATCAGTTTTACTTTTTTTCAATCAATTAAAAATTAACAGTAAAGTACCCAGGCTTTCTTTATCTTCAATAAAATATAAGAGACGTTAACCAGTCTCATATAAAAAGAAAAAATAGAATTCTATAGAGGCGTTTTACCTTATAAATTCACTATCTATAAGTCAATTTAAAAATTGATTCAAATATTATTTGAAGAGTGTTAAATGGCTCCTGATTGCTCTGGTTAAACTACACTGGTTAAATCCACTACGGGCCTCAAATAAACTTAACCCCTATTAAAACGTTATAGATGTTTGCATTCAACCCCTAGAGTTGGTCGTTGTTCCCCGTAGATTGCATTCCGTTTAGAAGTGTAAAGATTTAAAAGTCTATATACACATTTTAATTTTGGTCGTAACGTGAAGTCGGTCATTTTCTTTGTCCAACTTGTACAAATAATAAATTTTCCCCTATCACGGGTGGAAAAATCTCAACCATATAGTATTTAAAAAGTAATCTAATTTGACGTATGTTAAGGTTTAATTTTTGCTAATTATGTTAACTTGATATGATTAATGTTAATGTTTGGTTTAATAATAAAATATTTGTCCACTGAGTATCTAAGTCAAATTGCGTAAAAGGCTTAATTTGATTTTTTTATTAATATCATAAAAGTAGGTAGAAGGCACGTAGATTAAAGTATCTATTATTCATGTTCAAAGTCAAGCTAGGTAAATATATGACAATTAGGAGTGTACACAATATTACCCTTAATTATTGACTGGTTGCAGACAAAGGGGTAATAATATCCAAGTATACAAGTTTTTTTCAATTCAAATATTAATAGAAAAAAGAGATACTATTTAAATGCTACAGCGTAGGCTCTGGCATTGTACATCTCATGCATACCAAAGAAAAAACAGAATTCATGAGCTAAGAAAATAATTGGGGATTCCTAACTTATAGCTTTTGTAACTTTGTTTACTTTATTAACAACTCAACCGAATTTCAGACACTTCTAACTGGATCGAGTTTCAACTCGACACAAATTCAACTGGACATTATTTAACATTGTTTTCTTTGAAAGCATTTTTTGCTAACGCTACCCAGGCTCGCCTTTATTGGGTTTTCCGCATGATAAATTGATGAGAGAGGTAAAAAGAAAAATGTTCCACGTCCATTCCTCGACAAATGTCTAACTTATTATTACTTAACTAACTTTCGCTCGTGAATTTGTTTTATTTTATTCAATAGTAATGGATTTAGACGAGACTGTTTATTTATTAACAAAGAAACTTCTAAGACTTTTTGTATTATTGAATAAGGATATGAAATAATAATTGACCTGTCATTAAAGCTAATACACATCATGTGTGTGTTATTTATCATTCCTAACAAAAAATTGGCTAAGCATTTTTTATTATTAACATTCAATAAATTACATTAAATCCAATAAATATATTTTAAATCTAGGTCTGGCCTGCTGTATTTTTATTTATTTATTGTATTTGATTTAATTGTCTACGCATTTTTTACACAATGATGTTATTTTGAATGTCTTAATATTTTACGTACGAGTGGTGCGTTAATCAATCTACTTGGCTTATTTTCCACACGTGCGGAGAAAGGGCAGGTTAATAATAGTGAAGTGCATAAATACCTATTGCCCTATTTTGTTTATGTATTCAAAATACCGACTCATTTATCAAACTTGGGTATTATAACTTCTCGTATAGTAGGTAGAGCAAGCCCTTAATATATTAATAAATATTGTTTAAATATACAAGATCATAGCGACCGTAAATGGCTTAGTATTTTTTCGCAAAAATAAAACGTAAATAATCTAGAAATATCCGCATTAATATCCTAGCTTGTGCCTTGTGAACTTAAATAAGAATGTGCTATTTGGTAGCCTCACAGAATGGTCATTTATCATTGATACAAAAGGTCGTAATACTTTACTTGGTTATAGTTCTGTAAACCAACTAGGCATTTTTATGCAGATGATATTATAACTGATAGATGTTGAATACATGCCAGGCATACTTAAAGCCGGCCAAGTGCGGGTCAATATTTATACAATATTTTACTTACTTTAAATACAACAGCCAAATAATAATATTCGGACTTACAGGTAGGCTTATTTTAATTAACTTTGCGTAATTTTCAATCATATTTGAAAGATATTCCTTTTTACAAGTATATAGGTACCTTTCATGACTGGAAGTTGAAAATTGATAATATTTGAAATATGAACCTTCATAACTGATGTTTATTAACAAGTTACATATTGGAATAGGATGAATAAAGAAGTTGCCGAAAACGACCTGAGCGTATATGTTCTTTCATTTAATAATATTATTTCAATAAAGATACGTAACCTCCTTTCTTAAAATAAACACGTCACATCAAATTCAGCTTTCAATTCTTCATCTTTGACGAATAAACAGAAAACAGTAGTCGTACGACATTTGATATTAACTTACTTTGTATAAAAGAATAGTGGGTGGGAGTGACAAAGAAGTTTTATTATTGCCTTTGTATTTATTTCTTTACGCAATTTTCTCTACTATTACCTGTTATGTATTTTGATTAGCGACATACGAAAGGTTTTTAATATTGTCATATGAAAACGGTTTAGCCTATTTAACACATTATAAAAGTTTAGGGAAAAAACGTGATAGATTTATCAGAGGGAAAACTGTTTTTTAGAAAAGCAAGTTAATTCTATGAAAAGCTAAATGTGGGTTTATTACTGTACCATTTGAATTAATTCTATAAATCTATATTTATAAGCTTGTCTACTCCACTTAAGTTGTTCTTTAATTTTATCTTCAAAACTAGACGGTTTCAAAAGTGTTTTCCCCAATATTAAGAATGGAATTTGACGGTACCTTTTATTTACGTAAGGCAACATTTTATTAGTTGTTGTTGTCAAAAAATGATGTAATATAAATGTATTGTAAAAAAAAACGAATATTTTATAAATTTAATACAACGTACCCTGAAATGTTTACTGAAAGTTTTAAAGAATTTGCAATGCTAATTCCGGCTACTATAAAACACCGGCTGATGCACTCACGCTGGCCTTCATGAAAATTTTAAATTCTTTACGACCCTCGCGAAAACACTTCCTCGGAATTACAATTGACCTTCTTTTTATTTTTATTGGAAATTCGACAATATATTCCCTTGTTTTTCATGTTATAGGCAAGTACATCTGTACCTCTACATGGGCAACTCATAGGCGGTGCTCTTGGCGTTTCACGACATTAGGAAATTTGTCGTGTCAATAGGCGGCGGTATCACTTTCCATCAGGTGAACCGTTTGCTTGTTTGCCCATAATGTTGTATTAAAAGTATTTGGCCATGTCATGCGAAGATTCTGTCGAAAGTGAAATATTGTTGCCTAGAAAATTACTATGACTATGCCTTGATATTAATGTTCGGGCGGGGATGACATTAACTTTTAAATAATAATGTTTTCGTGTTTATATACTGCGCTTTTGTATTGAATTATCACTGCAATCATATCATGGGTATGGTCTAATAGACAAATAAATTTAATTGGGGTTTTAATTCTTAGCACAGCGAATAACGTCGTATCGCTAAACGTAACTCTTCATGCGGAATTGTGGGAACAGGGTATATACATGAAATTTAATTTATTATTTATTATTTTGATTATTCAGTAAGTTTATCGTAAAGTATGTGGAAATAGTACAATTACAGTGAAAACCGAATTAGAATTGAACGATAACCCAGGGAGATATAACTATTCAAAGTAAATATATCGATCTCGCTCATCTCCTTTTCTATGGAAGTTGTATGACGCCCGTGTACTTTGGCGTCGTTGTACATATTGAATCGCTCTGTCTAACTACTTTGAAGCTTTATAATTTAGTTAATATGTTAGATATTTGAGAAATGTGTTAATTTATATATTATTGTATCGAATTCTAATAAATTAATTTAAAAAGTATTCCCTATTGTCAAAGTTCTTATTTTTCTTCAAATGTTCTTGCAATCTTGTATCTACTATAATAAATGACACTTGTTTAGCATTTTGGTAATAATTAACAATATTTAGAATAACGCTTTCATTTAATCTGCAGATAAAAAATTAAAATAATTTAATGGGTGTAGCTAATTGCCTCATGTGAGAAATTCCAAGGGAAGCGTTTAGCTACTACGTGTGAGTGAAGTAACACGTAATAAGGATGAAACTATAAAAAATTTAAAAAATAAAAAAGTATATGCTGTAAAGTTATGTACTGAAGATCAAGATTCCCGAATTTGCCTATTTTACATTCTACCTACGACTTTTTCCATGTTTTTATTGTACCTCGAGGGCAAACAAGCAGATGGTTCTCCTGATAGAAAGTGATACCGCCGATTTACACGAATCCTTAATGACGACTCCAAGAGCACCGCGAGTGCGTTTCCCTGGGAATTAACTTTAAAAACTCTGCCTCCAATCCTTCGAAGAACCAAAAAACAGCAAACTGCGACACGGCGGAAATAAAAATTAAATGATGGCTAAGTGTACAGAGGATAACTCTAACGAATCTTTTTTAAAGTTCGCTACTTTGCTATATTTTCAAATGAACTTCTAAACGACTTCCATAACTAGAAATCTTTAGATTGCTAAAGTTTTAACTTTAATATTTATTAGAGCAGTCCTGTCCGCAATAACATTGCTTTGGACTGACATAACCAATAGACAGAGATGCAACATATAATGTTACATAGCTCTATCCTTCACAAACTTTTGTTATTTGATATAGTCATCCCGTCTGACGAGGACCGTTTGGCTATGGTTGTGTCAATACGTGTATATGCACATTGTTCTAGTGTGCGTATAGTCTTTACTGACGAAGTCGAGGTTACGCACACCGAGATAACGTGCATGTACACGCCTGACAACCGAAGTTAAACCGTCTTCGTGAAATGGAATGACAATATCAGTTGGATATAAATGGATATTCCTAGGAAGCACTTTGTAAGCTCTTCCTGTGATATATAACATTTAAGAATGCATTGTGTTGATATAAATTCACATACGTTTGTTCAGAAACTTGTAGCTCTGTTCTGTAATATATTTGGCACGGAACAATTTAAAAGGAAATTTATTAGTTTTGGGGGAAAATTTGTATTTGAAGTTTTGAATTGTTATACTTATTTGATGGTACATCTTTGAAGTTGGTGAACTTTGTTTTGACTAAAGTTTTTGAAAGCAGATGTGGTTTTTGGCAATGAACAACTTTGTTGAAACCACAAATTTATATGTTACGACAAACTATTCCTATCTAATAGCCAAAACTAATACCACTGGTTTTTGTTGGAACTCTTTTTTTTCTATTCCGAACGGAAACCACCTTTTAAATATTTAAATTTGTAACTAAGTTGACCGGCTGACTAACTAAAACTTGGTTGAGTTTTCTTAGTCAACTAATTTTTTATCATTTTTACATCTCATCTCATATTTTAGTACATTTAATTAATCTTAGCAAGATTACCTTTTTAACTAACATGCATATTCGATCAATGTTTTTTCATAGGAGATATCAATTATACAACTTGGAAGTATGTATTAATCAGTGGTATTTACATACGTGAAGCATATTAAAGCTATTGAATAAATAAAATATTAATTATAACTCGTAACCGAAGTGTCCATTGCCAACTCTACGAAACTACCATTGGCGCTAGTTAAACTGTATTTGTTTATTTTAAATTAGAATTTCTAGTTCTGAATTTCACCGCGTGGACTGATCATTCGCTGGAATAGTTCCAAATGAGGTCAGTGTAATAATGGAGTCCCTAACTTTGTTCAACTGTAAATACGACGGTTTGGTGGAGAATCAATAAATGACGCTGTCCTTTCATACCGTTACAGTAAAGCTTCAAATGTATGCTTATTCGGATTTATAGGAGATGTTTCAGTTTTTTTCTCACTTACCGGTCTCGGATGTATTATTCTTATCTATGTAGTGTATCGTTGCAATATACTTGCAGGGCTGTCAATGTGTGTGTCGTGATGTGATTTATTTTCTGCGCGTAATTATTTTTGTCTAGTTTTTAAAAATAAGCTTATGTAGGCAAAAAACGTTGGCCTGAAAACGTATGTTATATGAAGAAAAGAATAAGCAAGTATATAAAGGACATGTGATGGCTATAATTGCCACAAGATGGTTTGTGACGATGTGGCTGAAGACAGAGCATGCTTGCTTAGAAAAACTATATTTAATTTGTACTTGAACAAGTCCAAATCGTAACGCTCGGGGAACATACTGGAAGCAGTTTCCAATCCTTAATAGAGCGCAAGTTCTTTGAGTAAATACTTTATGTATCATACATAAAATAGCTTTAATGAAAGCTATGTATTGTGGTAATGTAATAGGCAAGTAGCAGTAGAGATAGGCGAATGTACCTTGACCAGATTTGTAACGGGCTGAGAAAAGGCCTGGTCAGAAGTACACGTAATTGTCGTGTGTGTATGAGGAGATGCATGGATGTGTAGGAAGCGAGAGATGTATGAGGATCGTTGCGTATGACGAAACATTGTCTCTGCCTACCCCTATGGGATGAAGGCGTGTGTGTGTACAAATAAAATAAACTCGTATCTACCTTATTTAATAGTGTTAACCCACCTACCCTAGGATACATGGCAACAAGAATGAATGTACCATAAAATTACGGTTACCTTTTATTTAAATTGCCTTAATTAACATCAAAGTCATCGAAAAGTTCTTTTGAAGTACGTTAATACTTGAAAATTGTTTGTAAAGTAATTTCGTATCTACATTTAGGTATAATTAAAGTATTTTCGTAATTATCTCAAATTAAAAGGTTATCGGAAACTTACTCTACAACGTTAAAACCACTTACTGTTATTAATTTGTATTTTTCTTTAATTAACGTTATATAAATACAAAAGTATCAAATTAGAGCTAATTAAACAAAAAACCGGTCAAGTGTAAATCGGGCTCGCACATGATAGGTAGGTACTTTAACATATTTTAGGATTACACATGATGTACTTTATGTATTTGATATATTCGTAAAAGAAACAAGAATAAGCAAAAAATTTCGTTCAATTCATATACATTGTATGGGCGCACTTTTAAATTTAAATTTCTTAATATTTTTGTTATAGCTATAGCGGCAACAGAAATAGACATTATTAACTGCTGAAACACGGACGGTCGGATGGAGAGCGGAGGCTTAGTAAAAGGGTCCCGTATTTTACCCTGAGTGCGGAATCCTAAAAAGAAAAAAGAAATTTACATTACAATTCAAAAGGACTTATAAATCTTCAGTAAATGTTTTCCTAAGGTTCTGTAATTTTAATTAAGGTTATTACATACAAGGTTTATTAATACATATGATACAATGAGAAAGATAATATGAGCATTTTTAATAGCAAATAAGACATTGCCTAAACTACGACGACCTTGGCGGTACAGTAGTGTAATCAGCCGACTGCTACGCTAGAGGTTCCTGGTTCTTGCGGAACATCGGTTATTAGCAAGCTGCATTGTTTCAGTTACTGGTCTTTAATGTAGTATTCTTTTATTTAGTCTATACCAAATCGTTGCTTAGCACCTGCGACATAAGATTCTTTAATCATGCTGTTGGGCTGATACAATTTGTGAGTCGTGATGTGTTTATTATTTTATATGGCGACTTTGACTTGGAATTCCATGGCTTTGGCTGCAAAGAGCTAGAATAGGCTAGAATTTATGGGACGCCTTTGTCCAGCGGTGGACGTCTTCTGACTGATAGTGATATTCTGACTGATAAAATTAAAATATATGCTTTGTTTGGTTTCAGGTAACGGCTACATAGAGGGCACGGAACTTGATGGGTT